>CM058047.1:12302434-12907434 GCA_030169165.1 Centaurea solstitialis | reverse complement strand
AGCTTATGTTATGTTAAAGGAGTTGAAGGCTCGTGTAAAAAGTGAAGTTATAATGAGAAGATCTGGACCGTCCACCCATTAGTCACGGTGGATTTCGGTGCATCTCGTATAATGTGCATCCAAAAATCTAGATTCCTTTTTCCGTTTTCCATCATAACTTCACTTTTTTTAAACCCGTTAAAGAAAAAAGGGAGAAAGTAGAGCGTACCTTATTTTACGAAGATATAAACACAAAATTACCAATTTTGGCTGGAAGAGAAAGAAAGATTTGATGTATGTATATGTGTGTATTTATCATATAGTTTATATATGTGTGTATATGTATAAAATAATATAAAGATGGAGGTTTAAGGTATCTTGAAGATGAAGTCCATGATTTTTGGATGGATAACGTTTCTCATGATGACACATCATCTCTCGTGATAGTTTCAACACCTCATTCACCAATCCTCGACGTATCTTTTATTTTTTCTCTCTCTCTAAATTTTATACATTTATGTTATACTATGAAGTATTTGAAACAAATTTTTAAAAGTTAAAACCACAAGGTTGTGGCGTACTGGTTAAGACTTTTGAGAGAAGTGACTAGTTAATCCTTCTACCTTAGATTCGAATCCAACCACTTCCAGATTGTGGCCACAGGGGATTAGCTCAGGGCAGCATGCTCTAGCTGTCGGTATTGGTGAACCTTGCCGGGATTAGTCGGGGCAAAGTCTCGGATACCCTTCAAAAAAAATTTAAGTTAATTTGTATCACTGTTCTAAAAACGTTGCCTTGCAGCCGCCATGACGCGCCATGGCTTCAAGGCTTGGATCTCACGCCACGTTAACCCTGTGGCACGCCATGACCTACTGCGCAGTTCTTTTAATGCGAAGTTTGATTTTTCTTTACATTTTTAAGGTTTTATTTGCTAGTTTTTAGTATATAACTTAATTATAACTTGTTTATTCCTATTAACTTATTGAATGATAGTACAAAACATATAATCTTATATATGAACTAGAAATTTCACGCCATAAGTCACACCTTAAAACGCCATGGCTTCGACATGGCTCCTAAGACTTGAGGTTTGGCGTTGCCGCCACGTCACGCCTCACACCATTTAGAACCTTAATTTATATGCATTAGTTACCTTTAATTTATTCATGTTATCTAAAATTTAAGATTGTGAATAAATAGCGTATGACTATAATTCTTAAAGATGTATGTTTGGATTTATATAAATACCTAACAAACATTATCAAGTATATAATAGACATTATTTTATTTTAAATAAAAAATCTAAAATATATTTAAACTAATTGATATACTTAATCATTATCCTTATAAAAATTTATACAAACCTAAATAACTTACACTGTCGTTAAACCTAAATTGTATTATAACTAGCTCATGAGCCCGGGCTTCGCACCGGGTTTATCCGTGTTATAAACTATGATAGATTTAACCATAAGTAGTAACATAAATTTATATGAAACATAAAGATTGTACAAATATTGTCATACGAAAGGTTTAATAAAATAAATAAATAAATTTTAAAAATCAAAAAATTTAATTTTAAGAGATTTTAATATAAACAATTACCAGGAAGCCGAAAGTTTGTTCATGAACAGTAGCTACCGACATTTTACATATTTCAGCCAATATACGATATATGACTAAAATATAAAACGAAATAGAGAAAACCAAAAAGTATATAAAATGAATAAATATTATAAGTTTAAGGGGCTAAAATGTAATTTCTCCAAATGTTGGTAACAGTGTTTTGGCTTTCATATAATTGTATTACATATGGTATATAATAAAATAATTATATCAAAAAATGTTCAATATTATGTTCATTTCGAACGTATCAACGATACTATTATAATGACGTAATTTGTTAAAGTTAAAACGTATTTTTTTAACATATTTCAGCCAGTGTATATAAAGTGAATAAATTTTATAAGTTTAGGGGTTAAAATGTAATTTCTACAAATGCCATGGTTTCATATAATAATACTATATATTAATAAAACAATTACATCAAAAAATATTCAATATTAGGCTCATTTCGGTCGTATCGACGATACGATTATAACGGCGTAATTTGTTGAAATTAAAACGTATTCTTTTAATATATTTTAGCTAATATACGATATATGACTAAAACGTAAAATGAAATATTAAAAACTAAAAGGTATAAGTTGAATAAATATTATAAGTTTATGGGCTTAATATGTAAATTTTAAAAGTGAGTTGGTTGCATTGGGTTTGGGGCGGGTTCGGGTGGGGCACCGGCGGGTCGGTGTGCCTGCCTTTTGTATAGTATATATAATATTGAATCAAACAAACTATATAAATTATCAATTTAATATTAATTAAAACTTTCGTCATGTCTTCAAATTGATATTTTGTTTAAACATTTCACAAAATCATATTATAGACGTTAATATATCATCTAGATGAACGGTTATCACAATGTTTCTTAGTTTTTATTTTTATTTTTTAAGGTTTAATTGATTGATTTCTCATATTTATACAATGAAAAGGAAGAATAATATAAGGCACTTGCAATGTCAAAATTTTATGAAAACCATATTTTTACGTGGCGTTTATCATGAAACCCAAGAATTTTGTTCTCTCGTTTTCTAGTCCTAGAAACCATGTCTAACATTGCAACAAAATAAAGAGGGGCCTCCTCTCGTGACGTGGGACGTCAAGTAGAATTTGATTTGTGTGGATACCGTGGAGGCTTATAGCACTTGCTTGTTTGTTTGTGGTTCAAAGTTTTCATCGGTATATTCTTTTACTAAAAGGTATAGTTTTCAAATGACTCGATTTATCCAAGTTCGTACGTGTCCTTGAGTGTTACGGTTTTGTTTTCTATTATGCGCGAGCTCCCAAACTCCAACTATAATAGCAAAGTCATTTAAGAACTTTTAGCTCAGTTTTTGACATACTTTATTGAAATGTGTTTTGCTCTTATACGCTTTGATTTCAAGAAAGACGAGTTGAGTTATGTATCTTTTAAGATATATATTGTATATACATTACCCATCCCATTCTTTTAATATAGTTGATATGTTCTTGTTTACAATTATTCATAAAAGGCCAAAAAGGTAAAATCTTCAAAAATATATTCAATTTTAACATGTTTTTCTGTTTTAAAAATTTCAGCATTACTTGTATTATTAAAATACTTCATAATCTCGATGCATTTCAAAACTTTATAGAAAATAATAGTAGATTCAACTTCAGTAATGGAAACAATTAAAATGATTTTTTTTTCTTTATCAACATTAAGTTTTAAAAATTTCTCTAAATTCGAATATTATCTCTTGGTTTTTATATATGTTTTAAAGAGTTTATTAGTGCAAAATAATCTCTAATATTTATACTTAAAACTTGAAAGCACGACTTAGGATCAGGTGAGACCAAGCTGTTATCGTGAGACCGCGTGAGACCAATACCTAACGTATGAAACTTCACAAAAAAAACACCATGAATGTACTTAAAACTCGAATACGCAGACCTAAAATTCACTTTCGATGCAAAAAAATATCGAAAACAAGCTAAAAAACGAAACCTTCACAGCTCAAGTTCTGTGAAGGTTACATATATATAATGCGAACCTTCACAAAAAAATCTGCTGTGAAGGTTTCGTTTTTTAACCTTTTTTTGGAAATTTTTTTTCAATAGTGTTTTTTAGTATGTTTTAACGATGAATGTTCAATTTTTTTTACCTTCACAAATGTTTTGATGTGAAGTTTCAAGTAAAATATGTTGGTCTCACCGGTCTCACCAAAAAAGCTTGGTCTCACCGGAACTTAACTCTGAAAGCACATTCAAAGAGGTAAGGATTTAAATGATATAAAATTATAAATAATCCCGTTTAACTTGAATTCGGATTAATCAAGAAATAAGTGTATGACCTATAACCAAAAAAAATGATGGTGATATCAAACTAAAATCAATCATTTGAATATTAGGTTTGAGATGTCTTTCGATTAGTCATTTGTCAAAACTTTTTTTTTTGAACGACAGCGGAATTTAATAGAACACTAGCAAGGCGCTAGCAAAACAAAAGCATTACAAAGGAGAAACGGAGGAAGGCATACAGACCCAACAAGACCAATCCACACAATGAAAAATCTTCTTTCTAGACTTAATCCAAAAAAACGTCAAACCTTGAATTAAAAAGAACATCCTCTCAATTGACTCCTTCCTTTTATCATGAACCATCTCATTCCTTGTCTTCCAAATTTGCCAAAAATACGTGAGGATGGTTGCCTTAAAAAAATGGAGTTTATCACCCTTGAGATTGTTAGCTTCACCCCATGTGAAGATCGACTCAAACATGTTCCCTGGAGGGGGTAAGTTCCACCATTTTGCAATCTCCATAATCAGACTTTTTGCAAAGAAGCACTCAAAGAAGATATGTGCTTCTGTCTCTGGGTACAATTCACAAAACGGACAGAATTTTCGATCGGACAAAATTCCCCGTTTTGATAAATTATCAAAAGTAGCAAGCTTTCTATGCTGAACTTTCCAACCATGCAAACTGATTTTCCGAGGAATTAAGCTACTCCAATAGGTTTTAAAACCAAGGTCATTGTGGAGGAATTTTGTATCCAAAAAGTGGCGGAGGGAAGCAACGGTAAAAAGCCCACTTTTGTCTAAAGTCCAAGACCAGGTGCCATTATCTGACAAAGAAAAAAGCGAAGAAAGGTTGATATCAAAACCCTGAAGTTGCTTGTTGATGGAGATAATAGATCCCCAAGTTCCGCCTTTTTTTGACAGCAAAGGATCACGAGGAGAACGTCGATGGTAACCGTGAATTGCTTTTATTGTAGCATCCCATAACGCCGAGTTATCCACCTTAATTTTTCACCACCACTTTGCTAGCAGCGCCGTATTAAAAGCCCTTAAACTCCCGATGCCTAGACCACCTTGCTCTTTGGAGGAAATTGTGTTATTCCAAGCAATCCAAGCTACTTTCTTCGCATTACTACCTCCGCCAACGAAAAAGTTCCGCCGAAGGTTCTCGAGCTTTTTTAGAACCGTAGCTGGGGCTAAGTAGAGAGAAAAATAATGATTTCCCAACGACCCTAGAACAGATTTACAAAGGGTTAAATGGCCAGCAACAGATTTGTCAAAACTTTTTATCATTGATTGTAAGTCATGTTAAAGATAGTATCTTTTCTTAAGAGTAAACTACAATTTTGATCCTTGTGATTTATCGATTTTTTTAAAAGTGGCCCCTAAAGTTTCATAATTTAAGAAATGGTACCTGTGGTTTGAATTTTGCTTTGAAAGTGGTCTCTGGCCACTAACGACGTTAAAAACCTTCGTTAGTGCCAGGGGTATTTTCGTCGGTTCATGTTTTATCTCTCTTTTTGCCATTATTTTTGTTTTTCTTATTTTTGTTTAAAAACCAACAATGTAGAGGGACCATTCTGTAAATAACAATAAAAAAGGATTGTCTTCTCCGGTGACCCTCCGGTCACCTTCTCCAACAATCCATTGATCACCAATAAAATCAACACACACACACACACACACACGCACACACACACACACACACACAGAGATCAATAGAGTTGAGAATGGACTGAATCTGCCTTCTCTCGATGGTCAATAGGTGTTTTATGGCGACAGACCTCACCACCGGACCACCGCCTCCGCCGTCGGTGGTGCTAAGGTTAGGTTGTGCGAAAACGACGGCCGGTATTCTCCCTTGTGCTCTATCTTTGACGGAGATTCTATTGCCGGAAACCTCCCTAGGAATGGCATGGATCGTGTGGTAGGACCTTGCCGTCTCCGCCGTTCTCCTCAACCTAATCTGCCCGTTCTCCTCAGCCTAACCACCGCCGTGCGCCACCACCTCGACATCGTCTGTAAACAATCAATCTGTCAGTGTAGACGAGAAAGAAACATACTAGGAACACTTTGTTGGGTATATAAAAACATACGACTTGTTTTTTTTATGTATGCATCTGTGTGTGTATATATACATCTGTGTGTGTATATATATATGTGTGTGTTGATTTTATTGGTATAAAATGGTTTATTTTTAGTGTGTTTGTATGAAATGTGTTTTTGGTTGCCGGAGAAGAAGAAAGGAAGTCGTCAGAGAAGATGACCGAAGACCCGCCGGAGAAGATGACCGGAGACTCGTCGGAGAAGATGAAAGAAAGTTCTTTAATTACACTTTGGTACCTAAACTTTTAATAGTTTTATACAAATATAAGAAAAACAAAAACCAATTGCAAAAAGGGGACAAAGATATCGTTGGACGAGAATACCCCTGGCACTAACGAAGGTTTTTAACGTCGTTAGTGGCCAGGGACCACTTTCAAAGCAAAATTCAAACCACAGGTACCATTTCTTGAATTATAAAACCTTAGGGACCACTTTCATAAAAATCGATAAACCACAGGGACCAAAATTGTAGTTTACTCTTTCTTTAATATTAGTGAATAGTGATATGATATGAGAAACAAATAAATTGTGAGAAAACATGTCAATTTATAAACCAACTTTGGAGTTTAAATGAAATATTAGTAGATGATCAAAGCACTTTTTAAAAAAAATAATTAAATCGAAATCTGACAATCGTGGTTTAAATCAATGGTGGTCGAGAGGTGGTTTTCAACAATGACGCTCGATGAAGTGGTGGTTGGCAGGTGGTGGTTGGTTAGATCGGTGGTGGCCGACAAATGTTGGGCGACAATCGATGGTGGTTCAGAATGGTGGTTGGCGGTCGGTGATGGTTCAGATAGGGGGTCGGTGGTGGTTTAGACCAGTGGTTGTCGACGGTTGTTTGGAATAGTGGTCACGGCAACGGCGGTTCAAACCGGTGGTCGGCAACGGTAGTTTAGACCGATAGTCTACAACGGTGGTTTAGAACGGTGGTCGACAGTTGTGGTGAGCGTTTGTTTGATAAAAGTCGTTACTAAACCATATTATTTTATAAACTCTAAAAAAACATTACATTTCTACTATAATTATTAATGATAGACACTAACAATGAAAACAAATATATCTTTTGATCAATCATTCAATAAGAACAACTTAATGAGACAAAATCTTTACTTAGTATCATAAGTTTGAGAATTGTCTTCAAAGCTTACTGAATAGAGTTTTCGCTTGTTAAAGACCCTCATTAACGACGGTTCTTATAAAAACCTTGTTTTTATATTTTTAACCATCACCTAACTTCCATTTCACTAAAGCAAAATTTTATATAAAAATGTCTTAGAGGTACTGGTCGTTCTCACAAGAACCTCTTTTTGTGGGTTTCGTGTATTTTTTAAACTCCAACAATTATAATTACAAATATATATTTACTTTAAATAACAATTATAAAGTTAACGGACAAAAAAAATTAGTAATATGCCACTTCATATTATATATTAAGGTAAGAACCAAAGTTCTTATTTAAGAACTTAGAAGAGTTTGAATTTTTATAAAAGTTTCTTCATAATAATAGTTTTAATAAGACTTAGAAGAGTTTAAGATTTTATAAAATTTTCTTCATAATAATAGTTTTAATAAACAACTATAAATTTTGCTTATAAAAACTTTGCATTAGAGTTGCTATGGGTTTCAAAATTGTCCTCAAAGATGATAGAACAAAATCTTCACTTGGTATTGTAAGTTTGAGAATTATCCATAAAGCTAAGAGAAGTTTTATATACTAGAGAAACAACTCCTTGAAAGACCTTACCCCCTAAAGATACCAGAGTTGGTGTGACATTGTATATTGTTTAATTCTAGAAGGATGGGAGCATTTCCAATAAATATTTTATAAAAGTATAGAGTTAAAAGTAAAAATGTTTATAAAGAATTACATGCAACTTTAATATATTCTTTATTTTATAAATTTCAATATCCATTATAATACTAAAATAATTTATAAAATTCTCACCTCATATATTTATAAAAAAATATATAAAACAATAATACTTCAACCACATTGGTAGGAATGAATAAAAATAATAATTTCTTATCAAACGGTGAATAATTACTTTTCACTTTTCTTACCGAAACCATATATATACACGAGATACATACGTTTAATTATATATGACTAAATACATATTGCATAATATATTTTCAATAATATTATATGTCATGTTATAACTTTTCATTTCTTGTAAATTGTAAGATCTGAATCATATTAGTTAATTAATTATCTATATTGTTAGGCTTATTTGGCAGCCTACTGGCAGTTAAGTCTCGTGTGATTGGAGACAAAGACACGTTGCAAGGAAGCTGAGCGTTGGATGATATGGTTCGTTCCCAACTCGTAAACTGGAGTCTTCGGCTAATCGAAGCTGATGCGATCCACCTCTCGTTTCCTATATTTTGTTTTCTCATCTTGGCTAGTAGATTTAACTTTGTTCAATAGTGATCTTTGTTTTGTCTTCTGTTTCGTGGTGATGGCCATTGGCTTGTTTGGGACTTTTGCTTTAGAGGTTTATATAATAAATCTTTTTCGCCTTTCACAAAAAATGTTAATTAATTGTTTAAAAATAAAGAAGACTCAAAGGTTGTATGTTTTTAAAAAAAAATACCTTATAATATGGCCAACCATTAACCACAAGGCCTTTGGCGTAGTGGTAAGGCCAGTGGGAGATGTGGATGGTATCTCATTCACCCAAGGTTTGAATCTCTTCGCGCGCATTTTGTGGCCTGGCTTAGTCTCAGACGGTTGAATTTTTAGTTTCGAATTGTCAAGGATGTAGTCTAGGCGAACTCTAGATAAACCTTATCCAAAAAAAAAGGTCAACCACAAGGGTGTTGGCGTACTCGCAAAAGACCTAGGGTGATACAGGGAGATTTCGAGCGTTAACATATACTTTTAGAGAGTTCTGGAAACTGAGCAAAGAAGGTCGAAAGAAGAAGCGTCGAGGTAGAAGAGACCTCGCGGCGCGAGGCTATGGCTCGCGGCGCGAGCCTGACGCTGACATTTGTGCTCATCTGATTAATCCGGAACAGATTGCCATGATATCTTTATTCAAATACTTTGTTACGTAAAGATTACGATGTACTTAGTATTATTTAGTTTCCTATTATTTAGTTTTTTTGTTTACCAAGTTAGGATTAATATTTAGTTTATTTACTTTCCTTAATTAAGTTTTAGCTAGCTTATAAATAGGATGCTTAGGTTTCAGTTGTAATCAGATTATTCAGTTTTATTCAATATAATTTCTCGTTTCAGAGTTTAAAGAGTTTTATCTCTTTTGTTTCGTGGCGTTTCACGCTTGTGAACGTCGTATCTTTTCCGGGTTGACGCTTGTCGATCTGTTCCACGTTTCTCACTGCGTTAGTTGGTATCAGAGCACAGTTTTCCTGTCTCTTTTTCAACTTCGCAATGGGAGATAACCAACCCCTCATCCGAGCCGATCTTAACAGTCTTACCACGGCCATTGATGCCACCAACACGGCCATCAATGCCACCAACACCTCCATCGCCAACCTCACCAATCAAATTGGCGCCCTCCTCACCGGGCGTCCGAGAAGAGACAGGCCCGTCAATCCGCCATCCCGTAACCGTCCTAACTCACACCACCGCCACCGTTCAGATCCCATCAAACTTCCCACCTTTGAACCAATCAAAGTTCCCGTCTTCAACTGGGAATCGTTCCTCCAAACTAGACAATTGTCTAGTCCGGAAAAAGTGTCCGAGAAGATAGACGCCTTGCTGACTAAAGAAGAGGAATCACCGGACGAGGACATTGTTCCCGTCGTAGCCGAACCACCACCGCCGGAAGCCGTCCCGATCGAGCCACTACATGAAGCTCATCTCGTCGTGACCGAGACTGAACTCTTCGAACCAGATCTCGCACCAATCTCTGAAGAAACTGAAAGTGAGCCAACTAAAGAAATTCCCGAGCTGCCGAAGTCTTTGGAAGTTGTGACCGGTAATGTCAAGGAAGGAGTTTCTATAGCGCCTAAGGTTTTAGATCAGACCGCAACGACTCACACGAAAGCTATCATCGCGTACTACCCGTTTGAGCTCGATGAAGTATCATTAGTATGGAGACGATCACTACTGCATCCTCTCGAACTTGAAGTGAACTCGGGGTCGAGTTCTTTTCAAGTGGGGATGACTGATACAGGGGATTTCGAGCGTTAACAGATACTTTTAGAGAGTCATGGAAACTGAGCAAAAAAGGTCGAAAGAAGAAGCGTCGAGGTAGAAGAGACCTCGCGGCGCGAGGCTATGGCTCACGGAGCGAGCCTGACGCTGATATTTGTGCTCATCTGATTAATCCGGAACAGATTGCCATGATATCTTTATTCAAATACTTTGTTACGTAAAGATTACGATGTACTTAGTATTATTTAGTTTTCTTGTTTACCAAGTTAGGATTAATATTTAGTTTATTTCCTTTCCTTAATTAAGTTTTAGCTAGCTTATAAATAGGATGATTAGGTTTCAGTTGTAATCAGATTATTCAGTTTTATTCAATATAATTTCTCGTTTGAGAGTTTAAAGAGTTTTATCTCTTTTGTTTCTTGGCGTTACACGCTTGTGAACGTCGTATCTTTTCCGGGTTGACGCTTGTCGATCCGTTCCACGTTTCTCACTGCGTCATAGGGGATGTGGTGGAATATCACATCCACCTGGGTTCCAATCCAGGTGTGCACACCTTATGGCCAGACTTAGTCTCAGACAGCTAAAAGTTAATTTCCAAATTGTCAAAGATGTAGTCGAGGCGAAGCCCTAAATGAACCTTGTCAAAAAAAAAACTTTTAAGGTCATGAATACCACCACCCTCGTACCATCACTACCACATCAACTTTACACTTATATTGTTATACATTCACCTTACCCTCAATAGGAGTACCGCTCTTATCACTCTCATACCGTCAATAGGAGTACCGCTCTTACATTTATATATATATATATATAGAGAGAGAGAGAGAGAGATTCAAATGAGAAGTTATCTCAACCATATTGATACGGTTGAGATCATATGTGACTAGTCAAAGATTGTGGCTTTGACCTGTCAAAGTCGTCATCTTTGACTATGATCTCAACCGTTGATGGACGCGATTCATGGATGGGTGATTGGTCAAAGCCGTCTTTATTGACCGGATGAGCAGTGAAGATCACTTCTCTGCTTTGTATTTTTTGCACTTCTCATTTGAAATCAATCGGGTAGGCACATGCTTAGGATCCCTCTTCCGAATCCGCACCCCATGCGTGCACCACCTTGTACCCCTACTCTCCCTTACCTAGCGGAACCCGCATCCCAGCCCGAAAGGAAACAAGCATACAATACTCATAGCCTAATATTTAAAAATTAAAAGATTTATAGATTTAAGACTTGTTAGGCCATCCTTTATGGTACCCCTCATACCCCTCATACTTGTTGCCACATCAGCTGCCACATCAGCTTTACCACTACCCTACAAACTCCATACCTTTCATCCACTATCGTAGCCCTCATACCCCTCATTAATTATTTGATTAAAAAAAAAGAAAAAAAAGGTTGAGAGAGAAAGAAGAGAGAGATAGAGAGAAAGAGGGGGTAGAGAGAGAAAAAACAAACGGTATGTAGGCACCGATGGTATCCCCTACCGGTTTCGTGCAGCTCATCCAAGATGGTGTTACCCATCTGCATGAAGGGTACCGGCCAAGGGTACCGGCACATAAATGATGGCCTTAGAAATCTTTATCTATCCTTTAAATTAAGTTCCACCTCTTATTTTTAAATATGAAATCAAATTTCAAAACCTCAATTTTTCTTTAAAACAAACAAATGAAATAACAAACAAACACCTTAAAAAAAGAAATTATAAAAAGGATAAAGAAAGGAAATAAAAGGGTGGGTTGCAGGGGGTTAACCAATGGTTCACGCCAGGGGAAAAATAATTCACCAGCTCAGCTCAATCAGCTCAGCTCTGTTATTAAGCTGGCCGTAAAGCAACTATTGGCTGGCTTAACAGTAACGCGCCGTAGCATAGCGGCGGAGCTGACGTCATGTTTTCCGTCATCCACTCCTCTGAGGGAAAGATCCTCCACAATTCACCCTACACCCGTTACTGTGATCTCTCTCGGCCTTTGTGCTCCCCTAATCAAACAAAATGATTTTTGCAGCCTTTTTTTCTTCTTTCTGTTTTACTTTTATTATTTCCCATCTTTCATCAAGTTACATGATAAAGGGTATTCTTGTCATTGTATAACGTGTATGTTTTGATCTAAATATGAATGTGGTAAATTGTCCAACATGTTACATGGATATTTATTAAGGTTTTAAATGTGTTGGGGCCTTGGGGGTATTTATAGATAGGGTGAGTGTTTGATTTTTTACTACCCGAAATTGAATCGCGTGGGGTGGGTATCTGCAGCGAATTGAACTGAAAAGGCGCGGGTACCGACGGTTTGGTTCACGGGTACCCGTATTTTGTCGAGCGCTTTATTGTACATATATATTTATATATATTAGAAAATGAAGTTATTTTGTGACAAACTAAAACAATTAACACTAAAAGATATTTGAAAATGAAAATAAGAGTATGGGGATTATTGTCGATACAGGTGTGCAAAAACAATCTAGATATAATCTGACGGACAAACCAATCCCAGTGGGGGTAAACGAAGAAAAAACATGGTATGTGATGAAGATTTTTTTAAGATTAGTAATTTTTTATTATGAAATCTTAATAAATATATGTTTCTTAATAAAATAAATATATACGAGGAGGAGCGGGTACCCATGGGTAGTAAATATTGAGAACCGAATCCGACCCGTGACTCAGCGGGTACCCTTATTTTCAGGGTTTCCGAATCACAGGTTGCTCAGATTTCGGTTTTCTTGGTTTTGGATCATATGGTTTGGTTCATTTCTTCTAATTTTTTTAACACCCCTGTTTATAGCATCAAGGCCAAGCTAAGCCTTATAGAGTCTAATGAAACATGACTTTTAGGAAGGGAATATTAATGTTGTATTTGGCAAACTAGCTAATAGTTAATAAACTAACTGTTAGCTGATAACTGATAAGGTAAGTTATGAATAAGTTATGATTGACAAAAACTAGCTTATATAAGCATCTCTAACAACTATGCTAAACTTTTCTTAAAATAGAGTAAAAAGGTTAAAAATCTCTTAAAAAATTGCATCCAACTCCAACAGCTATTATATTATAGCAACTCTAAAATTGTTCCTATTGATTGGATTATTAAAATTATCATTTCTCTTTTTTAAACATTTATCTTCAATTTATTCTATTGGTTGATAATCATTTCTCTCACCATTAAGAGATTTCTCTAAATTTAGAGATTTTTGCAACTTTTCTCTATTTTAGCATAAATGATAACATAGTTGTTGGAACAACAAATATGCTAAAATATAACTTTTTTCTATTTTAGCATGGCTGTTGGAGATGCTCTGTTCTCGAGTTTAATAAGGGAATGGAAGGGCAAGAAGGGGAGGGCAATCCTTTCTTTTCCTTCCAAATCCTCCCATTTTTGGGATGATAAGTTTTAAGCCAAAATAAGTCTAAACTCTTCCTTCAAATCCCTCCCTTTCCTTCCTTTCCTTCCTTAAATGAAGTTGAAGAACAAAATTTTCTAGCTTTCCTTCCAAACCCTTTACTTTCCTTCGTTAAAAAAAACTCGAGAACAGGGTGTAATTATATGTAAAATCATCAAAAAGTGTATCTTAGGTATAATAATTAATATTAATAATAGTATAATAGAAAAAAACTACAAAAATCTTCTACAATGCTACTTCAACTAGCATTTCAATAAGCTAGTTTATGTTCATCCAAACATATACTAGCTTGTTCATAAACTAACTTATCAGTTAGCTTATTTTTGTCAAACACAACTTTAAAAAAATGTGTATGTCCTGAATATAATTATATATGTGTATAATGGAAGAACTTAATTGATTGTGATAATTGTGATAATTTATATAAACCACTCGTTTCAATAAATAATAACTGAAAAGTAGTAAAATATCGCTAAAATACTAGTAGATGATTGTCTTCATATTAAATAAATAAATAAAATAATAAAATTTAAAAAAGAGAAAATAATTAATATAGCCATTTGACAACAACCATTTAACCTCTTACCCTTTCTCTCCCACCTATCACCAAAATACCCATCCGGCCGCTCTCCGGCGAGTTTTCCGGCCGCTCCGGCGAGTTTTCCGGCCGCTCCACCAAAATACACGCATCGATCATCTCCGATGGCAAGGTATCATTCCTCTGGCGATGGCGATACAGGTACCATCTCCACTTCTTCTCCTTCCTCTCGATGAACCATTTTCCGGTGTCTTCTTCTCCTTTTACGACGGCTCCACCGCCGCCTTCCACCAGATCCGAGACCATCGGACACCGCTGGTCTGATGAAACACCCTCCCCTTTCACCATATCACCAGACACCCACCGAAGACAAATCCAACCCTAACCCTTTTTCCTAAGACCTTATATTGATTTCCTCTCGTCACTTCATCTCAAACCCCCCAATTTCATTTACTTTCTATTCAATGTTCGATTTTTAGGCTGTGTAATCTGTGGGTATGCTCTCAATCAATCCATCATTTGGTATATTGTTCACTTCATCTCAAACTCGTCGGAGCGGCCGGAAAACTCACTGGAGCGGCCGGAAAACTCGTCGGAGCGGCCGGATGGGTATTTTGGTGATAAGTGGGAGAGAAAGGGTAAGAGGTTAAATGGTTGTTGTCAAATGGCTATATTAATTATTTTCTCTTTAAAAAATTATATATGTGTATAATGGAATAACTTAATTGTTTGTGATAATTATGACGATTTATATAAACCACTAGTTTCAATAATTAATAACTGAAAAATAGTAAAATATCATTAAAATACTAGTAAATGATTGTCTTCATATTAAATAAATAAATAAAATAATAAAATTTTAAAAAATAAGTGGCTCATATTGCTTCACATAGTTACCACAAACTATGGAGTTCTCATTTAATTATAGCATCTCCACCACTAAAAGTGTTCTCGTTTTGGAGACTTCAACATTGATTACAATTAAGGGTGTGCAAAACCCAAATGGTCCAAAATCTGAAACCGAATTCGAGCCAAAATTTACGTTTTTGTGCCAAACCCAAATGTGCCGAAATCTGAAACATGTTTTATAAGGGGATATTTGGGTTTGGGTTGGGTTGGGTTTTCTTCCACCCGAACCATCCGAAAACCCGAAATATATATACATGCTGTACAAATACATTTTTTTTTATCAAATTTATCTTTTGAAAATCCTAATTTCTTATGGCTTGTACTATTTTCTCATTCCTAAACTATCATTTTTTTTAAAGGCCAGAGACACTCAAGGGCGAGAGCTTCGACAAGGCCATCACCCCCACCCCGAGACCCAAGAACTCATTCCTAAACTATCATTAATTTTCATAATTGATTGTATTCATCATCAACCATCACCAAAACCTCCAGACCTTACCGAAACTTAACCAACTCTGATGGCCGGACCTGAAACAATTCGAAATCCAATAGGGGTTTTGATTTGTTCACTCGAACCCATCCAACCCGCCCGATGCACTCTTAATTATAATATTAAAATATTTCACTTATGCATTAAAAAATTATTTCTCCTTCTAAATTTTATCTTCAAGGTTTCTTATTGGCTCTTTCACATGTTAATTATTTTTAGGGTTATCTTCATATTTGAAGAAAAAACCTCATTCTTTCTTATACTTTATCCATTTTGAAGATAGTTCTTGGAATATTGTTGGAATAAAAGAATAGCTCAAAATTCTTATATCTTTATTTTTTTTATTTTAGATAAGCCGTTAAAAATGCTTTTAGACCCCTATGCATATATGTCGATAGAAAATTGATATTAGAAAATATTTGCATTCTTATAAAAACAGTAAAAATCATATATTGGTAACTATATAAAGTATATGTGATCAAATAAATAAAATAGAACTTAGAGTTCTATAACTTCATTTTAACCATGAGTTTATGACTTGTGTGAACCAATTTTTACTACGACATATGTAATTAGGTAAATATATAAATTATAAAGTTAAAAGTATAAAAATATAAAAGTTTAAAAATGAAGAATAAAAGTTGCACCTTGTAGATATACGAGCATTGTCGCGCTCTAGACACACCTTATACAGACACTATGAAACGTTATTTAGAAGTCTGACCTTTGCATTAAGTAAGTTGTCCAAAATCATATAGAGCTCCGTTGGTAAAAGATAACCTTTGTCTTTGGTTGGCATCATCATACCTTGTTGCATTAAAATATTATTGTGTTCGAATTGTTATTGGCAAAACAAATGTAAAAATGTTATGAATCGATTAATTTCGTTTCTTATTGAATTTATAACAAAAGTAGTTTTGAAATATATTTTATAAGCTTGAATTATGTTAAATGTCAAGTATGTGTGCAAGCGGGCCAAAAATATCAATTATTTGCACATTTCTTTTTCAAACTTATAGCATTCTTCAGAAGGAAAAAAGGGATCTAAGTTGGACAACCAAAAATTATGGCCCATCATTTAAACTAACCCAAAACATCATCGAAAACTCTTTCGTTCTGTGTCTTTGAATATTTGGACGATGTATTCTCGTCTATATGACACATTTTTTTTAGCATAGTTCCATGTAACAACGAATTGTGAATGAACGCATAAATGCATGATTCGGTAAAAGAACTCAACGACCATCCTTCGCTCATACTTTGAGTTCTTGTGTTCTTAACAAAGAGGTTGTCTTATGCTTGGTTTTATCTAACAAACATGTAATTTAATAATAAAGAATCAGTTTACTGATGTGAAGACATGAAGCCCCTTTAGAGTCTTATATTTGATATTTTGTTTGCTTTTGAGTTCTTATCTATGTATATTGTATTTGAATGTATTTATAGATTTCAATACTTATCTTGTATTTGAAATGGCAGTTAATTAGTTTATTTTATGAATTCAAAGTTGGGTTTAAAAAGTTATACCTAAACAATAACAAATTTGTGAACTCATAAATCAAAATGTTTAAAAACATGAGGTAAGTTTTATAATATTATAAGTATATTACTATTAATAATTACTCATATATATAAATACATTTATCATCAACATTTTGAAAAAATATATATATACAAGTCTTAAATTAAATAGAAGTAAACACTCACTTTAGATCACCTCTTTTTAAAAAACTACATCTAAAAACATTTAGGTTTTAAAAAATAAAATAAATATATACTTTTCAAAGTTTGATCTATTAAATGAGATTGTTAATATAGGCTTAGGCCATCCGCTTCCGCATCGGGAGGGAGACCGGTTCCCTACCGGTACCGGCGGTAACACCGCCGTGGGTGACCGGTAGGGAGACCGGTACGGGAGGAATCGGTGTGTGCATGCCGGTGCGCGAAGACTCCCTCTCTTTTACGATTTTGGCAAAAATACCCCCCCAACGGTCATATAGCCGTTGGGGGTTTTTAAATATTTTTTTTTAATTTTTTTTTCTTTTTTTTTCTTTTTAACCTTCTATATATATATTTTACATCTTTCATTCTCATTCTCCACATTATCTTCTCCACATACTCATTCTCATTCTTCTTCTTCTTTCTTCTATATTCTTCTCCACACCAAAAAAATGGCGGATTCGGATTCTGATAACGATGATATAGATCTCGTCGTAAATCAGATTATTATGAACACCGTTAAAGCGACGGAGATGGTTAAGGAATTGTTCGATAACAACCTTCTCCAAGACGAGGTTGGAGAAACGTCGAAAATACCGAGAGGGCCGCGTAAAGATAGAGGTCGTGAAGAGGGACACAATAAACTTGTCGCCGACTACTTTGCCGAACACCCGGTGTACAACAACGTCGACTTTGACCGCCGGTTTCGTATGAGTCGACGACTATTCTTACGGATAGTTAACGATCTAGACAGAGAGGTTGATTTTTTCAAGCAACAGTGGGATGCAAGAGGCGTGAAGGGGTTTTCTCCGCTTCAAAAGTGTGCGTCCGCTATCCGTCAATTGGCGTATAGGTCTGCGTCGGATGCTTTCGACGAATATTTGAGGATGAGCGAAACGATGTCAAGGGAGTGCCTTGACCAGTTTTGCAAAGGTATTATTTACCTCTATGTGCGCCAATATTTACGAAAGCCAACTGATACCGATGTTCAGGATATTTACGCATTGCATGAACAAACCCACGGTTTACCCGGCATGCTTGGTAGCATTGACTGTATGCATTGGTACTGGAAGAATTGTCCCATGGCATGGAGGGGTCAAATCCATAGAGGTGATCATCCTGGAACGTCGGTAATTCTAGAAGCAGTCGCCTCGCAAGATCAATGGATCTGGCACGCATTCTTCGGGGTACCGGGTGCCACGAACGACATAATCGTTGTGAATCAATCACCGATTTTCAACGATTTATTCGAAAATAAAGCACCCGATAGTTCTTTTGTAGTGAATAACACACACTACAATCACGGGTATTATCTTGCCGATGGGATATATCACGAGTGGACGACTTTCGTGAAAGCATTTAGGTACCCAGTTGAAGAGCCACGGGTCCATTTCAAGACACGTCAAGAATCGGCTAGAAAAGACATCGAACGGACATTCGCCACGCTTGGCACGTTGTAAAATACCCGGCGCGAGTATGGACACAACGGAAATTATCACAAATCATGTACACGTGTATAATTTTACACAACATGATTCGTGAAGACGAAGGCTTCTCACATTATCCTTTTGATCCGACGGAGGTTTTACCGGGAGAGATTGAAACAACTATCTCCAAAGAAGACCGAGCAAGAAACGTCAACCTAGTGAAAAACCGAGAGAGGCACGCCAACCTTCGCCATGATTTATCTATACACGTGTGGAACTCTTCGTCGCACGCCAATAACTAATTTTATTGTATTTTTTTAGTTTTAATTTTAACGTAATTTTAATGTTAGTTATTTAATATAATTTTAAATTTTATTGTTTATTTAATTTAATTCTAATATTTATTTGAAAAAATAAAATTAAGGGTATGAGTATGAATTACAAATAAAATAAAATGAAGGGTATGAAATGAAAATTAAAATAAAATAAAATAAAAGGTATGAAGGGTATGATAGTGGATGAAATGTATGGAGTTGGTAGGTAGTGGTAAAGGTAGTGGAAAGCTGATGTGGCAGCTGATGTGGCAACAGGTACCACAGGTACCATAGTGGATGGCCTTATGTAGGCAATGTTTTAAAAACCGGTTTTTTAGTTGAACCGGTGTGATGACCGGTTCACGGTTCGACCGGTTCAACCGGTTCAATTGCCGGTTCAACCGGTTCCAAGTATTTTTATATTTTTTCCATTTTCTTACATTCATATATTTATAAAACCAACAATTGATATCTACAACTTAAAAAATATTAAAAATATACATTACAATAAGTTTTACATTAATAAAAAAACATTAAAATAATAATAATAACATGTTTTACACATAATATTTTTTTTTAAAACGGTTCAACCGGTTTTTTACCGGTTCGATCCACCGGTTCAACCACTAAACCGGCCGGTTCAATCCGGTTCTTAAAACGTCATAAAACCGGTCACAATTGAACCGGTCCTTTCACCGGTTGACGGTTCAACCGGTTCGACCGGGACGGTTCGACCGGGACGGTTCAACCGGTTTTTAAAACACTGTAGGAGAGGACTTATCACATCTTTATACATGGTTAAATACATCACTATATAATAATTCTTTTTCATATACATCAATATGAAAACATATTTTTTTATAATTTTAATGTATTCATAGATCGGAATTTAACATTAAATAGGCTTCAAATAGCATTACCCATTTATATATATATGATTTGGGCGATTTCAATCAACTCCCATGCGGAACCCACCTCGGAAGCATTGGTAGATTCACCATATATTATGAGGACCCCAACTAAAATATAAAAACATATTATTTTATTTCGATAAAAGATAAAAAAAAATTAAGGGTTTTGTTCCAATGCGCCTGGGTAATTTCTTGTCGAGGACCCCGTCAACCACAAAAAACCTCAAAATCAACTGAAAAACAACAAAAAAAAAAAAAAAAAAAACTCTCAAAATCAACCAAAAAACTAGAAAGCTTCGTAAAATCGAGAAGAAAAACTTAGAAATCCCTTTGAATCAACCAAGAAAATATTAAATTTATTGAAATGGTATAATTATGCTAAACATATCGGACGAATTTCAGGGCTTGATTATCCGTTAAAGATGCCCCCACTAAGGAAAATTTTCAGATCCATCGTTGCTCCAAAGACAACGATATGGAAGAAATTTGTTAGCTCATTTAGCGGTCGATAGTAGCAATGGACCTGAGACCAAACCTGATATTTGTATTCTATTTAAACAAAGTTGTCCTTCCCAACTGAGATGTACCTCATATACATTTATCTATAATATCGAATTGTACTTATAGTTTTAAATATATATATATATATATATATAGTTAAAAAACTTAAAAATTAAAAAACTAAAGTATTTCTGTAATGTAGTAAAAAAGAATATGTATTATATTTGAACTGATTTTTAATGTAAAAAATAGAGTAGTTAGAATAATATATGGATGAAGAGACATCAATGAAATGACTTATCAATCAAAGTGTATGCAATCTTTTGGTTTGGTAGCCTAATGAATGTTAAGTGAGGCTACCTCCTTTTTTCCATTATTTTATTTTTTAAATCAATTTTGACTTTTTTACCAATTTCAAAATTATTTAAATATATATTATAAATAAATATAAAAAGGAAAAAGTTTGTGGGTACCTTGGAAACCCCAAAATGATGGTGACATAGCTAGGTTATACAAATCGATAACATTATTGGAGAGTGGTGATCAAGGGATTATATTCAATTATTGTGTCATTTAGGAAATTTTTTGTTTGTTTTTACCTAATGTAAATATTAATAAATATCATTTAGGAAAAATTGTGATTTTTTTCTATTAATATCTATTGATAAATATGGTACTTTTGATTTATTTACCTTGAATAAATGAAAATAATTGTACTTTGGTAATTTATTTACCTTGAATAAATGAATATAATTGTACTTTGGTATCTAGAGAAAGATAACTAAAAATGTGGGTTAAAGAAATTGAATTTCATAAAAAAAATGTATAAAAATGCTTATAAAACCTTATATTGTTTCGGGTCTTGGGGTTTGAGTGATAGCCTTGTTGAAGGTCTTTTTCGATGATTCCGTTTTGTCGTTTAAAAAAAATCTTATATTGTTTCAATGAAAATACTAAATAATTAGTTTTGTAAATCCACATTATAAATTATATAACAAGATTTAAACGGTTGTTGCTAAATGAAACACTTTTGAGTGTCACATAGCTCGAAGTCTGCTGATGGAAATTAGGAAATGGTGGAAGTTGGCAAGCATCTTAAATGGGGGTACTTCTGCCAACATGAAAGGTAACAATCTACAAGTTTTCACAGCAATCATACACATCTTCTGTTGGCAAATATTGTGTTCAAGGAACGAGATCGTCTTTAGTAGCAAGAGAAGCTCCCCTTTCCCGACTATTTCTTCTCGTTCAAGGTTTATCTTACTCTTGGATTAATGCAAGAGGAGGTAGGAAGTTTAAGATTTCTTGGTAAAATTGGTGTAGTACGCCTATGTATCGTTTTTCGTTTTAATCTTTTGTTTTTTTCTTTTCTTGTTATTGTACCTTTTGCTAGCTCCTTGTTAGTTTTAATAAAATCTTCTGTTGTCGTTAAAAAAGTAAATAAATAACACATTTTTTAGGTGACTTACACTAAAATCGTAGAATGCAAAAAAAAAAAATGATGTTGACTTGTGCAAAATATACAATACGTTTGTAATAAAAATATTAAAATACTAAAAAAGTCAACTCTATCCATCCTACTTAGTTTTGATTTTAACTTATTTCAATTTTTATCCAACCATTCAATTAAACAAAATCCCATTCCATAAAATGGTATGATGATTAAGACCTAAACAAGAGCATTTATAATAGATTATTTAAAATAGAGAATCAAAAGTTAAAATTTTTAAAATAACTTATATTCAATTTTAATAGATTCTTTATTTAAGAGATTTCTTCATTAATATATAAGACCACACATTATACATAGGGGTGAGCATTGGAATCGGGTACCCATTTTTGGAACTGGAACTGCTATAGAACCGCCGGTTTCGAAACCAAAACCGATGTGATTGGTTCCGGTTCCGGTTCTCATTTTTGTGGAACTGCTAACTGTCGGACCGGGTACCCGTCGGAACCGGTTAGTCTATATATATATTAATAAAATTAATTTTATATATATGTTAGAGAAAATTATTTATATAGCCATTTCAAAAATCTTGATTCACCTCCTAGCCATTCTCCCACACCGTTTCACCATTTAACCCAAACCGTCGCCCCACAAACCGTAGCCCCGGGCGACGGTTTCATATTTACACAAACCCCCCCTTGCAAGATTCCAATATGTACCCCTTGGCCCCTTAAATATGAAACCGTCGCCCGGGGCTACGGTTTGTGGGGCGACGGTTGTGTAAATATGGCCGGAAAAGGGAGTAGATGGCCGGAAACTTCATAGTCGCCCGGGGCTACGGTTTGTGGGGCGACGGTTTGGGTTAAATGGTGAAACGGTGTGGGAGAATGGCTAGGAGGTGAATCAAGATTTTTGAAATGGCTATATAAATAATTTTCTCTATATGTTATTATGTTTAATAGACTAAATTTGGAATTACTATTTACCTCTTACGTCACACACTTACACATACACGTACGACCACTTTTTCACTCGACTTATGAGTTCTCTTTTTTCGATATTTATTATATCATATTTAACATTTCAAGTTGTGTTTTTTGTTATTTCCATTTTCAAATATTGTCGTAATTATTATATAGTTTTTAGTTTTTATCGGACAAATGTTCATCATTTTACTATTTATTTCGTTACGTTGTGACTATGTAATAATTAATATTTAGTTTTTTATTTGACAAAATGATTAAAAAAAACATTTAAAAATATAGACTTCGGGTACCCGGTTTTGGAAC
This sequence comes from Centaurea solstitialis, assembly GCA_030169165.1. Lineage (NCBI taxonomy): Eukaryota > Viridiplantae > Streptophyta > Magnoliopsida > Asterales > Asteraceae > Centaurea > Centaurea solstitialis. Next base: position 12,884,393 of record CM058047.1, on the reverse strand, counting down.
TGGAACCGATGGTTCCAAGAGTGGTTCCTAATTATGAAGAATCGGTTCCGGTTCCTTCATTCTAGGAACCGCCAGTTCCGGTTCCATGAATTTTGGCCGGGTACCCGCCTTTACTCACCCCTACTTATACGTAACTTGAGCCACTCGGGTACCATCGGCAAAGGCTGGGTATAACACCACGGCAGTTTTTGGGTTCAACTGCTCGGGTCTAAGAAGCCAATCACTTGTTGGGCTAGTGGTAAGATTGCCCCTTGGATTCCTTGAGGTCAAGGGTTCGACCTTTGCACTACTCAATATTTGATCGGTACCTCCACCTCGTAAATGTCTATAGGACTCGCAATTTAAGGACTTATTTGGAAGATTTAAAAGACCCATTCCACTTATACAAGAGTCCATTTATAATTCCCTTTTTATCAAGCATAAGGCATGGTCTAACAAACATTAGGCATAAAATAATATGGTAAATTAAAGATTTATATATAAAATATTCTAATTCACATATTATTGTAATTTATAAGAAAAAGGGTAGAGTGGAGATATGGGTGTCCCTGTCCAGAGGATTGTTTAATCTTTGTACTCTGCTGACACCAGAGATATCATTCAGCTTTATACATTAACATCCAATATTTCTTTTTCTATCTCATTTTTAATCCATCAATTATTTTACACAAATATATACACACACTCAAATATGAAGATTTGTGAGACGTTTTTTTTCTCTTCAAAATGTAGGAATCATAAAATAATATATAGACCCATGATATTTTTAATCCCATCCTGTTCATGAATTATGTTATTAAAGAAAAAATTGATTTGTTGTATCTAAGTATTTTTTATCTTTAATTAAAATTGATTCAATAACCAAAATATTTTCTTTATCATTTTTGTTCTCACTTACCTTGTCATCGAAACTTTGATTGTAAATTCAAAATCGATTACGAATGTGAGGATAACAGAATGTGTCACGTGGCATATTTATTCTGAATAATCATGTATTATTCAGAAAAAGGAAAAAAAACAATACAAAGCCACCAAACATGGCTATTTAATATGAATAATCATGTATTATTCAGACTAAATAATACTTGGTTATTCAGACTGAAAATGTCATGTGGTACGCTCTTGACTGTCTTCACATTCACAATCAATATTGAGTTTCCATTTGAACTTGACCAATATATATATATATATATAGAGAGAGAGAGAGAGAGAGAGAGAGAGAAAGAAAGTTCAAATGTGAACTTAATTTTGGTTGTAAACATGCGAACGAATCTCAGTCACTCAATAAAGGCGGTTTTGACCGGTTCCCCTCCTTTAATAATCTCCACCTCCCATGAATTGCGTCAATCCTTCGTGATTGCGTCCATCGTAACCGAAGATGTGTGGCTGGGATTCGTCCTCGCGTTCACAACCAAAATTGAGTTCACATTTGAACCTAACCCTATATATATAGGCATGGGTTCAAATGTAAACCACTTTTTGGTTAAGAACATGAAGACAACCTAGAGTGCGACACGTGGCATCTGACTTCCGCGGGTTAAGCTTTATGCAGTCTGCATAAACCCGTGGGTTAGCGTTATTCATATTGCATAACGATATTATGCAAACTGAATAAAGCTTGAATAAAAAGCTAACCCGGGGCTAAGTCGCCCGCATCAGAGTGCGACTAAGCCTTATGCATACTGCATAAAGCTTTATTCAGTCTGAATGATAGCGTTATGCAATATGCAAAGCTTAGTCGAGGAAATTTCAGATTGTCACGTGGCGCGCTCTGGGCTGTCCTCACGTTCACAACCAAAAAGTGGTTCACATTTGAACTTTCCTCTCTCTCTCTCTTTCTCTCTCTCTCTATATATATATATATATATATATATATAGAGAGAGAGAGAGAGAGAGAGAGAGGAGGTTCAAACGAGAAACATATCAATTGAAGAAAACGTGAGGAGCAATCTCAACCACTCATCTCGATCAACAAAGGCGGCTTTGACCGGTCCTCCCCTTTAATAGTCTCTACCCTCGCATGAATCACGTCAATCCTCCGTGATTACGTCCACCGTAACCGCAAGATGAGTGGCTGAGATTGTTCCTCACGTTTTCTTAAATTGACATGATTCTCGTTTGAACCTTCCCATATATATATATGTTTATATATATATATAATGTGTGCGTAGGATTGTGTAGAAGCTGAGTTAATGTGAGGAATGGTTCTGAATCTTTGATCATTTACAATCTCAAGCTCATCCATGAATCACGCTTGCTATAAGGATTGATCTGCTACATCTCATCTTAATGTGTATCAAACAAACAATTAATAATCATTTCTAAGTGTTCTTACGTTAATCAGGGGCGGATGCACTTGATTGAGAGATGGGGGATAGCTTATTATTCATCAACTAAGGTTAAATTTTAGGGAAAAAAATTACTATTTACTAGGAGTTCCCCCACTAAGATTTGATGGTGACTCCACAACCTTAGTTCTTTAGTGTGTTTAGTGGACAATTTTTACGGGAATTAAAAATGTGTTTGGTAAACTTGATAAGTTAGTTTTTTTGAGGTAAAACCGGAAATATTATAAAAGAAAAGAAAATGGGTAAAAAACCCAAAGAAACGTTAAACGCCAAGGACAAGTCCCAATGCAAGCTAAATTAAACACGCAAACAACCAACCAAACGAGTAAAGGCCCCAACTAAAACGAACAAACAAAAAAACACCAAACATTACAAAGCAAACGCCTCACATTAAATCAGTATCGTAGTAACTTGCTTACACCTCCAAGCCATCCGCTCCATGATCACATCCTGAATAATCTTGAAAATATGAATAGAAGGGAGTGAAATTTGTTTGAAAATTCGCCGATTCCTTTCCCTCTAAAGAAAATATACAGTCGCCGAAAGTGCTAATCTTTGATAAGTTAGTTGTTGGCTAATTCGGAGCTGCATTCGTGTCCGCAGGTCGCGCCCATGCACGAGTTCGTCGATTTTAGCTTACGAAATCCCGAATTTGCACCCCCCCTGCGCGCGGGTAGGTGTTGGAGTAAAACCATGATTGTAGCTTGAAAGCTCTTCTTCAAGCTTTAGTTATAAACCACTCCAAAAATAGGCTTCCTTCCTATGTGGGACAATGTACTTTCAATTAGATTTTTCCCTTCAAAACAACCCAAGAGCTCATCAAAAAGAGTCGATATCTCATTCACTAATAATCCGTTTTGGACACTTAATATATCGATTCGAAGCTCTCATATAGTAGAACACAAACCCACTAAGAGTTAACTACATATAACGTATTTATATATAATTAAATGTGTCCAAAGTTTGGTAAAAAACCCATTTTTTTTTTAACCAAAAAATCCAACATATTTTAGTCTCAAAACGGTATCGCATGCAACAATTTACTTGGTATGCTCTAACCGGGTAAGAGTTGTCGATCTCATTTACCGAGTAAGACTCTCGGTTCATGTCATTGCTCTTACCGGGTAAGAGTTGTCGATCTCATTTACTGAGTAAGACTTTCGGTTCATGTCATTGCTCTTACTGGGTAATATTCTAGTCGTCATTTTTATCCTATAAGGTAAATTCACGGTAAACACTTACCACGTAAGCGTTAGTCTACCTCTAAAAGTGCCCCCACTATGGAAACTTCCTGGATCCGCCATTGCATTAACTCAACTTCTAATCTGACCCTAACCTTATACATACACACACATACGTAGGTTCAAATGAAAACCGAGTTTTTCGGGAACACGAGGACAAAGAGAGCACATCACATGTGATCCATTTCTTGAGTTTCTTTCTTAACTTGTTTGTGATAAATGAAATAGTGATCCATTAGATGATTAATCCATGATCCAAGGTTTATTTGGGAAACATTTAAAAAGAAAAAAAAAACCAAACCCAATAAATCGAATCCCATTGTAGCTACTAGCTACTAAAGTTTAGTATCATATAGCTATTAGCTAGGCCTCGTACATATACACATAGAAATTAAAAACCAACTTTCTGTTTAAATTTTCATTTTCTTCACTGACAAGTCAAGCAAAAGAGAAAAAATACCCTCTTTTCTTTCTGCAACTTTTTCTTCACACACGCACGCATACAAATCCATGCATCACCCTTTCTCTCTCTACACTTTCTCTCTCTAGACCCTTGCAGACACGACAACCATAACAAGACAACACTCCATTCCTTTTATTTATCTTTCCTTCTATTTATTATCTTTATAAACAGCTTATTATATCCATCATTCAATTCTTAACTACAACCCAAAAAACACAAGTAAGAAAAAAATGGAGTTTTTGAACCAGCTGATGGTGTTTGATAATGATCTACCACCTGGCTTCAGGTTTCATCCAACTGATGAAGAACTCATCACCTGCTACCTTCTTAGGAAGGTTCTGATGGAAACTTCACTTGTCGTGCCATTGCTGAAGTTGATTTTAACAAATCCGAACCATGGGAGCTTCCTCGTATGTTTTCTTTCCTTATATAATATATATATAGTGTGTGTGTGTGTGTGTGTGTGTCGCCTTTGGGGATCATGATGTTTTACTTTAAATGTTTAACATAGAGAATGTTTCACAATGTGACTGTTTCATAGCATATATTTTGTTCATTGTGAAACTCTTAGTGTATACTATTTATTTAATAAACATATTAAAATGCTTGCATATATCATGTAACAAATAGCAAAGAGCAAATAGCAAAATATATAAGACTTGATCATAAAACCTACACTAAACCTTCACATACAATGTTTTTCCTTGTGAAGTTCGACACTTTTTTATTATCACAATTTATATTGTGAAGTTCAATGTTATAATATGTAGGGTCAGGTTCATATGAGACCAATCTGTTTTTGTGAGAACGGTTAGACCAAGAATTTAACACTTTAAACTTCCCAGGCAAGACACTATGAAGTAAGAAAAATCCCAACCTTCACAGCAAAAATGTTATGAAAGTTACCTTCAATTCACAACATTTAATTTGCTGTGAAGTTTCAAGTATAAAATTCTGTTCTCACCGTCAAGAAGAAAACAGCTTGATCTCACATGATCTGACTCCATATGGTTAAAAATTAAAAAAACATATTCAGAATACCCATTTTGATTTCTTAAAAATGGTATTTTTTTTGTGATTTGTTTGATCAGAAAGGGCAAAAATGGGGGAAAAAGAGTGGTATTTTTTCAGCCTCCGTGACCGAAAATACCCAACCGGGCTTCGGACGAACCGGCCACGAAGCCGGATACTGGAAAGCGACCGGAAAAGATAGGGAAATTTACAGTTCAAAAACATCATCTTTGTTGGAATGAAGAAAACACTTGTGTTTTATAGAGGAAGAGCTCCAAAAGGTGAAAAAAGCAATTGGGTCATGCATGAATATCGTCTTGATGGCAAATTTGCTTACCATTTTATCTCCAAAAGCTCCAAGGTACGTATAATTAATTAAATAAAAATACACAATTTAATTATTTTAGAGTTCTTTTGTTTTTTATAAGTAAAATGTCAGTGTTAATTATTTATTATGACATGTTTGAATAGTTTTTGTTTATATTTTGATGTTTACGTGACAAACAGTTAAGTTAGAGTGAATAAATGCTTACACAATCTTTATCTTAAAAAAATGCTTACAAAATCTTAGATTGGTAAAATAAATAGTTTTTTATTTAATTAGACATTATACTTGTGTATCTGTTATATTACGAAATTTAGAGGTTTGTTGCTGAATGATACCCATTTAAGTTAGATCTTACATTAAGATGTATGTGTACAATGAAAAATAACTATGTAAAGTTAAAAAGAACTACATTAAAATGTACAATGAAAAATAACTAGAAAAATTACTATAAAATTAACTACTCTAAGATATTTTCTAAATAACGTGTTTTATTTATATATGCATCTTATATGGTGTTTATGTGATGATAAATTTTTATTTAGCATCTTATATGTTTGTGTATAATATTTAGATCGTGATACAAACTAACTGACATCGCATTTTTTTTGGTTGAGAATGTTTTAAAACTTTTGTTAATTATGAAGTCTAAGGTCCGTAGTCATAGATAAAGTTGTTTGTGGGATTAATTTATTTGTATGATTGAGAAAATTTTGTCTATGATGTGTGTAAGGAATTGTTTTTAATTCGAATGGAAAACTTGTCTTTCTTATAAAACTCCCCTTTAAAAAGCTTCTCCTTAAATGCTTATTGAAATAAGTCATTTTTTATATCATTAAGTTATTATGAACAGTTATATATAACTGATTGAATAAACTGTAAGTCTAATTAATATCATTAAGCTACTAACAACATACCTTTCAAAACTTATTGTAACGATTCCAACAGTATAACACTATTTTTTTTGTCTTACATGTGAGATATTAATTTTAGTTAAGACACTTTAATTGAAAAATCTTTATATAAAATCTGATTTATATTATTTTATTAGTCAGACAGAGATTTGAAAAGCAAATTTGGTACAATAAATATGATTTCTTTCCATTTACACAGGGTATTACCCATCCATTTGAAAAGGGAAAATCCTTGTTTTGTTGTTTGTTGTCATCGATCATGATTGATTAGATGTTGCATGTAAAAAGTTGTACAATTTTCCTATTTTTCATTTTCGTCTATAAAGAAAAGGTTAATTATAATCTTACACGATGCTAAATGCATCCGTCAAGGGCTTGTAACGTAGCGTGAGTGTTTATAAGGTGTTTCTTTATTCGTTATGGTTGTGGGTTTGAGTCCTATGTGGACTATGGTGAGATTTAGGAGTAAATTTTATAAGTCAGTTACCTGGGTCTGTTAATATGCCGTTAAAAAAACATTGCTAAATACATCCTGCAAATTTTTCCTCCTCACATGCATTATCAAGGAAGAGAGCTACATCATAATCATCACCCCACCAAGCCAACCAGATTTTACCAAAGAAGACAAGACCTAATTTCGACATTCATAAGGGTGCAGATGGCATTTGCCCTTTAAAAACTTTGGGGGCGGCTAGTTGCACCCATGCTCTTTTCACACAATTCAAAATTACAATCTGCTTTTTTACATTTTCAATACACAGTATGACCGGATACTAATATTCATAGGGTGCAAATAGCAATTTCCAAATCTTTATATTAATTTTCTTGTAATTTAAACAGGACGAATGGGTGATTTCCCGCGTGTTCCAAAAAAGTGGCGTCGCTAGCGCCGGCTCCACCTCCGGCGCCAGCGGCGGAATGAAGCGCATGAACCCATACCAAGAAGTCAACTCTTCAGCGTCGGTCTCCCTCCCGCCGCTACTCGACACCTCACCGTACAACGGCGGCTCCACCGCCGCCGCCGGTGACCACGATAGCTTCTCCTACGACAGCAACGCCGCCTCAAAAGAGCACGTGCCCTGTTTCTCCACTGCCTCAGCCTGCAGCAGCTTCGATACTCAGCCGATCTTCGACTTTCCGGCGCCGCCGCCGCCGTTGCCGGCGGCCGCCTTTAGCCACCACCACCACGCCGCCATGGACTACGAGAAAAACGTCGGCGTTTCAGCCTTCCCTAGCTTAAGGGCGCTCCAGGAGAATCTTCAGCTACCGTTTTTCTACTCCGCCGTTGCGCCGCCGCAGCCGCCGATCCACGGCGGCGACGGCGGAATTTGCAGTTTTGGGGGTTCCGGCGCCGGAAGCTGGTTTCCGGCGCCGGGTTCTTCGGCGGCGGAGGACCAGAAGCCGGGTCCAACGGAGCTGGATTGTATCTGGAGCTTTTGATTTGGGGATGACGATGGCCGGCGGCGAGTTTAGTTAGTGGTTTTTATCTTTCGCCGGAAAATATTTTCCGGTGACGGTGGTGTAGGTTTTATGTACGGTATTTGAATTGTGTGTTGTTTTTATGGGATTCATGATGACTTGATCGTTAATGATGATGTGTTTCAGAGTTTTTAATCATTTTATATTTATAATTATTTAACTATTGTTTTTTATTATCAATATAATTATTTAAAATAATTAAAGGAAAGAGGGAATAAATTGTGACATCAAACTATTCATGATAAATAATAAATAATGATAACATAGGTGCATTATAATCACTTCAAGAGAATATTAACCGTGAATATGGTAAAAAAAAGTACATTTTGACATGTTATATGTGTGTGTATATTTATTACGAAGAACCCGACGCTGGAACAAGGTGACATGTTATATACATTTCCGGCGCCGTTACTTGCATAAATAATTTTTTTTCTATATATGTAACAATCATCATTCGAGGCGTCTAGATGCCACCTTGTTCACTAAAATCACGTTTACAAATCCCTAGGGAAACCAGTAGGTTCAAAGACAAAGTCGCTAGCTTTCTTAGATAACGAGCTCTTTGTTGGGAAGGTTTTCAATAAATCTAATAATTGGTAATGAGCTATTACTGCTAAGGATTATATCTATATGATTCATGAGAAAAATTGAGTAGACTTATTCATTATCAACAAAAATAAGACTATGTATGATCATCTTGTAACATTACCATCCCTTGATATAAACCAAGTACCCATTGAAACTATAGAAGGTAATGTATAATTTAGGTATTTATGAGGTAACATTTTTTTTAAATGAACTATAACAATTATATCTATACTATATATATAAGAGAATAACTCAATTTGACGGTTTTTTGTTCAACAATTACTTTACACATTTACACTTTATACCCCCATAGTTAGTTATTAAATCTTATTTTAGTCCTTTACTTTTTCATTTTCTATTTTAAACCCTTATCATATAATCTAACTAATCATATATTATGAACTAAAATTTATATTAAAATTACGTTTTTTTAACAAATTATACCATCATAATCGTCTCGTCAATACCTTCGAAATAAGCCCAATATTGAATATTTTTTATTCAATTATATAAAGATAATACTTTTATTTCAATTTTCGAAATTGACTATTCAATAAACCATTAGGAGGTTAATTGATTGAACACATATGATTAAATTGATGTTAACAATGATGTATATAAAAATCGGGCAATTGATACATACTTCGCGCTGCAACGCGCGCGGGTATATTTCTAGTGTTTTTAAAAAAAAATATCGTTTGTACAAATCATACATAGATCTACCATGAAAGTTGAAAAGTTTACAATCTAAAACAAAACCATATAAAATAATGATAATGTTTTTATAACCTTTGAATACAAAGACACCGGAGAATGCATTCATTTAGTTTATATAAAAGGTACATCACTTCGGGTAGGAGAAAAATTATCATTCCTTTATCTCTTTTGGAATAACAGAAATAAGATAATTTAAGGAAAAAAGTCACTGTCAATGATTCTTTCTTCTAGTAGCAAAGGATAGTTTTCGAATGGATAAACAAAAGTTCCAAATCTCATCACTTTGACTGGTTCATTTGGTTGTTGAGTATTGCAGAGGAAGTTTTTTGCTAGCCGTTTGGCAGCTTCAGTAAAACAAGGAACAACATCTGATGCTTAATTCGGAAACTGCTTCACCAAATTCGACTTGTACGCTGCAACGCTTGAGTATTGGGTCTTGGCTTTTTATTTGGTCATTCTCTTTTTAGTCATTGTTTTGTTGGTGTTGGTTATCTGCAACTGGTGTGTAGTGGTTTGTTCGTTGTATAATTTGTTTGTATAAACTTTGGTATTCTTATAATAAAACTTACCGTTTTAGAAAAATCATCTATAATCTGAACTATAAAAAGATGACTTTTCAAATTAGATGCAATTTATATATCCAAGTACATATATTATCATTATTGTTTAAATTTAAAAATTACGGTAAATATCAAATTTCACAAACCACAGTTAAACGAACTCTTATAATTTTATTAGTCAAATAATTACATAATTATTAGATTGCATTATACTTTAAAAAAAAAAGATTTAACGGTAGAATGTAGACACCCAACTAATCTACACCACTTCTCCTTATATGTCAAAACTCGCATTTTATATATTCAATAAATAACTTAACTTTTTCCTAAAAAAAATAATAAATAACTTAACTTGATTCTTATATTAAAAAATTATATAACATAATCCTATAAAGTTTATGTATTAAATTTTTTTTTAATATGAACTTATAAGAAAAACTTACAAGGGTATATTTGGAAACATCTGCATGTTCAATATAGCAAGTAATATCTTCCAAATGAACCTTCTAGGTAAGGTTTTGTACCTTGATTTTACAACACTACCCACTCTTCTAACAACTCATAACTTTTGTGTTTTATTTTTATTATTTATTTCCATCTCAAAAATATCTTTTGCGTTTTCCAATTTATCAGCTAATTTTCATTTTCATTTTCATTTTATTTTCTATAATAAATAATTCTCTATCACCTATTTCAAATAACACATTTATTTTGTTTTGTTTTAGAGCAAAATAAAAGTGTCCTTTTTTCATACACTATTTTAAATAGAAAGTTTGAATATGATGTTACATCCAAAGTGTTTTTTACAAAAAACGGTAACATGTTTTTTACTTCTTTTGCATGATACTTTATCGTTTACATTTTTAACTTCTTTTAAGCACAATCGATCATCTAATCGTTTGAACTCAAGCTGCAAGTCATCACTAAGGCGTGTTTACAAAGTATTTATATTGATAAGCGCTTACTAGTTCAATTAATTTAAATAGGTGAACATAACAAAAACCCAAAATCTTACCAGTAAGAGGGGAGACAATGATCTGGAGTCTTATCCGGTAAGCAAGGTGTAACACCTTAGGCAAATCTTATATCGCCACGGACAAGAGAGATTTTGAGTTCAAATTTAAACCTTGGTCTTATTAGACACAATACCATTTTGGGCCACAAGCATGACAACTTCATAGAATTTTACAGTTAGTAGGAGCAATACCAGGATGGATGATCTAGTGGAAAGTCCTCGCTAGGTCGTCAGAAACAAAACTGTGAGTCAACGTGGCAAAGCGGACAATATTGTGTCATAGTAGGTGGGGTGTTACATATGACGATGACTCTTAACCAGTTAAACGGTTATAAAGTTATAAACATTTACCATCAATCCAATTTATTACATTATAAGGTAAGTATAAGCTGTGTTTGTTGCGGGTAGGTAAGAGCTTGGTAAATAACGCTAAAAGAATCAATACCAAAACTAAAAAAATGCACCCGCTCAACAAAAATTATGGATCTACCGCTCCTATAAATAAAGATAATCTCATTGTTAGTTATTGGAGTTGAGAATTTGAAATATCTTAGAGTAGTTAAGTTGGAAGATTAGGTTATCAGTACCCAACACTGCCAATCCCACTGCCACATTAGCTTTTCCCCAACCGTACAATTAACCTTTTGGAATCCTCTCTGATTAGTACTCAACTCTCTCAACCCTCTCATTTAATTAAACACAACACCCTCACACACACCACAAGCCGCTGTGAGCGGTGTGGGCAACCCTCTAGCCGAACCCGCCGGTCGAGTAGCGGAACCCGTCGAACCCGTTAAGCCCGACGTTCAGCCCGCTGAACCCAGCCCTACCATGCATGACCTTATAACCTTATATTTCATAAGTATGAATTTAAATAACTTATTTATGATCAAGTAATTAATAAAACCAAAAAATGGTACTTTTGTAGTTTTGTTGTTGATACGAATATAAAGGACCCATTAAATGCACGCGGTGATGAATAATGATGATGAAGGTCCGACCCACGGTTTTTAGGATTTTATGGGTTCCCATTCCGGTTTTAATTTTCAGCAATCATTACTTGTACGGTACAACCAGCTTTAAACATTTACTTTTATTTTGCTAAAATATACTAGTAAAATACTACTAAATACCAACCAAGTTTTTAAATTCTTATAATTTCCTAATCTTATTTTACCTCTTAGAACTTAACCATGTGCAACGGGGCTCGGTAAGCCATCGGCAAGGCTCCTTTGTCGTCGCTATCGGCTCATGCCTAGCGATCGACAAGGACCAAAATCTGCACCACTATACCGACTTGTTAGACTAACCCCCCACCCCACCCTCTCTCTCTCTCTCCTTTTTTTATTATCTCTCTCTCTCTCTTCTTTTTTTATTAATTATTTATATTGGTATGAGTGTAGATGAATTGGTAAATATTGGTAATGTTTTGGTAAATAGTGGAAAGCTGATGTGGCGATTGACAAGATTGACAAGAGAGTCTACGGTTGTAGATGGTCTAAATAGTTTCATTAAAAGACGAATCTTGTTTAACAAAAAAGAAAAATGTTTGTCTCTTAATGGTTCTATAAACCTCTGAATGATTTTAATATCTTGGACATGACTTGACTAGCGTTGTTCAAAAAACTTGAAAAACCAAGTGAACGGTTTGATTCGATATCGAAGAACGGAATTCATGGGGTCGGTTTTCAGTTTTAAATTATAGGTATTCGCAGGTAACCGATCTGAATCGATATAGATAGTACACTTAATAATATTATATATTAATTTATAAATGGTCGTCAACCAAATACTGGATAATTTTAAACAATAAAACTTACTTTAGTTGTAGTTATTGGGTTATTTTTATGTATTTAGTTATGTAAATTCACTTAAATTTTCTATTTTCGTATTATTTTTATATTGCAGATAATATTTTTCTATAAAATTCAGGTAAGCGTGAACTGAACCGCGTGTAACCAGCTAATTACGGTTCGGTTTGGTTTCATGTGGTTCATCCTGCAGTTCGGTTTTAGTTCGGGTAATTAGGTATCCGTGTCATGAAGTTCACTTCACTTTTTATCAATTACCAAACACTATGTTTCATTTTGTGCCATATTATTAGAGCTTCTTAATCATTCTGGTCACTAAATAACACTAGATCGTTCAACAATTAACAAACAACCCCTCAATTTATTTTATTTATCTATTTGCATTTGTAAAACAAAGGTTATACGTAAGTTTGCTAAGTTGATAGGTTGGAAGCATTTGAACAACCCAATTTAATATTTACAATTTGATCCAACTAAACCCAAACAATTGTATAGTCCAAGAAGCCCAAATCGTGTGGGTTGGGTTGGATATTTTGGTGCATTATTTTATAGTATACCTATATGACTGTGTTTCAAAAAATTAAACCAAAATGAGAACATAGAAGTAAGACTAATAATCTCAAAGAAGAAACTAAGAGTTATACCTATATGATTGTGTTTCAAAAAAATTAAACCAAAGTGAGAACATAGAAGTAAGACTAATAATCTCAAAGAAGAAAATAGAGTCCATGTAAATATGAAATATGAAAGTAAAAAATTACTATTGAAATTGTGAATATAGTTAATTATAGCTTATGGGTCAGTCTAATATCTAATGCTCATATAGATAAAGGATTTAACATGTTAAATACATGGACCTTGGACCAATCCTTTCTAAAAGGTATAAAGTGAATAAATATGTTCATAAACAGTGTTTTGGGGCTAAAATGTAATTTCTCCAAATGTCGATAGCTGCTGTTCATAAAAAAATGTTTTGACTTCATATAATCGTACTATATGTAGTATATAATAAAATAATTACATCAAAAGAATATTCAATATTACGCTAATTTCGAACGTAGCAAGTGTACGATTATAATGGCATAATTTGTTAATATTAGAACGTGTTTTTTAATATGTTCTAACCAATATACGATATGTGACTAAAACATAAAATAAAATATAAAAAACTAAAAGTATAAAATGAATAAATATTATAAGTTTAGGGGTTAAAATGTAGTTTCTACAAATCGATTATAATGGCGTAATTTGTTAAAATTAAAACGTATTTTTTAACATGTTCCAACCAATATACGATATATGAGTAAAACGCAGAATGAAATATAGAAAAGTAAAAGGTATAAAGTGAATAAATATTATAAGTTTAGGGGATAATATGTAAATTTAAAAATAGGTATAGGATTCAGGTCGGTTGGAGTGTATATATAGTATATAATAAAATAACTACATCATAAAGTATTCAATATTAGGCTCATTTCGATTGTATCGACGATACAAATATAATGGCGTAATTTGTTAAAATTAGAAGGTATTTTTTAACGTCTTTTAGCCAATACACAATATGTGACTAAAACATAAAATGAAATATTAAATAGTAAAAGGTATAAAGTGAATAAATCTTATAAGTTCTAAGTTTAGAGGCCTAATATTCAATATTAGGGTCGGTTAACTACATCAAAAATATTCAATATTAGGCTCATTTCGATCGTATCGACGATACGAATATAATGGCGTAATTTGTTAAAATTAAAACGTATTTTTTAACATATTTTAGCCAATATACCATATATGACTAAAACGTAAAATAAAATATTGAAAAGTTCAGAGGGCTAAATATGTAACATTGGAGATGGGTATGAATGTGACCCGATAGGGGAGACGCGCGGGTGTAATGGGTGAGTTTGGGTAAAAAAGGGAGAGAGAAAATGGTGGGTTTTGGTCGCGGGTCGGGTTGGGGCGTAGGTGGGTCTTTGTTAGGCGGGCGCCTGATGTTTGTATATATTAGATAATATGATTAATGCTTGATTGTTTAAAATAAAATTGAGTTGAACGTAATTTTTTTATGTTTTACTTTTGAAACTTTATGCTATTATAAAAGATTACTAGTTATCTGCTGAGGATTAACCCCAATTTAGAAGTACATAAAGAGCGAGCACGAGATATGAGGAAGAGAAACGAACACAAGGAGGGAGGGGGAGGGGTCAAAGAGGAGGTAGATAGGCCACAATAAAAAAAGATCAGATCGGGCTCTTTTTGGCCCATACATTTCTTTTGTAATCTTATTTTTGCAAAGAGTTAAGAATCCTTGTTGTATGCATCTATGCTGCTATAGACGAATATGTTGTTTATTCTTCTAGTTCCTATATTTCTTATATTTGTGAAATAACTATGTGATACTCCGATTTTTCATAGGTTATATGGATGCGTGCAAGTTGGTCCAGACACTCACATTTAACAAAAAGAAATTTAGTTCGTAATTCATGCTAGTGAATCAGTATTATACAAAATGTCATACTTCCACTAGGCTTTACAATCAACCAATCCCCTATTTTAGGAGGAAAATCTAAATTTTGTGTTATGCCAAGATGTGAGGATGTGGTTGAATCGATCGCCAATGCTTTGGTCGCATGCCTGGAGGTTAAATCATTTTGGAGTGGGGTAGGCAATTGGTGGAGCAATGGCCTTGATGGGGTGAACATGGTTCAAGACGTACTTCTATGGTCCATCTCAACTAAGAAGGACGATAATGGAGTTGCGGTTTGGACTAACGTGAATTGGGGTTTTATGTACCTTATTTAGAACCATCGAAACTTGATGGTTTTTATGGTAGACAAGGGGAAATTAACTGATAACTTCTTCAAGGTGCAAAGGAAGACCTATGTGTGGATTTTGAGAAGCGAGAAAAAACGTTAGAGGGATTTCAAATGGCTAGATAGTTTCGCTCGTTCTGATAAAAATTCGAAAGTTCGATATCCTTTTAAGGACAATAACATCAACCAACTGTTGTCGACTCTTTATATTGGCTGCTGTTTGGGATCACCCCTCGTAATCTCAGTGCCATGTTTTGGTCCAATTTTGTTGGATCGTAGTTTAGCTTTAGTCTCTTTATAACTTTCTTTAATTTATTGGTGTCTAATATTTAGGACATCTATGTTAAGTAGGATCCCGAATCCCAACTTGTTAGTAATTTAGTATACAT
Organism: Centaurea solstitialis; assembly: GCA_030169165.1. NCBI lineage: Eukaryota > Viridiplantae > Streptophyta > Magnoliopsida > Asterales > Asteraceae > Centaurea > Centaurea solstitialis. Next base: position 12,868,719 of record CM058047.1, on the reverse strand, counting down.
TATTTTCTTGATAACATGGTTAACTAGAAACTCTTACGTTCACGGTTATTCCTTATTGATAAAATTGGAACGATACCGATAAAAAGAAACTTCGATTTATAATTTAAAAAAAATTATATTTTCTTTTTTTTTCCAATATTTAAAGTCTAGGGTAATTCTTCAAGTTGCAAATCTACACTCGGATTTCAAGAAGGGAGAGAAAAACGGTTAAAGGGTAGGAAGATTGGCTCACAAGTCACAAACCCAACTGCAGAGTATAGGCATAAATGACATTTTGAATGGCTAGATTGCTTCGATTGCTTTGGTGAATATTCGAAAGTTCAATAATCCCTTTATGGACAATACATCGACTGACTGATGTCCTCTCTTTCTATTGATGCTGCTTTTGGATCACCCTCGTAATCTCCTGCATGTTTTGGTCCAATTTTGTGGATCAGTAGTTTCGCTTTAGTCTCGTTTTTAACTTTTGTTATTTGTTGGTTGTCTAATATTTCAAAGACATCTACGTTAAGTAGGATCCCGAATCCCAACTTGTTAATAGTATATATTATTTTCTTGATAACATGGTTAACCAGAAACTCTTACGTTCACGGTTATTCCTTACTGATAAAATTGGAACGATACCGGTAAAATAAATTTCGATTATAAATTAAAATATATATAATATATATATATTTTTTCTCTCTCTCTCTCTCTTTTTTTTTTTTTAAATATTTAAGTCTAGGGTAAAGAAGAAGAATCCCTTCAAATGAAAAATCTCCCCTTCTTCTTCATCTTCATCATATTGGATAAGATAGACTCCAACAAGTGCAGAAGAAAGCTGTGAACACAATCTTCAACAAACTCAACAATGGCGGTAGCTGCTCAATGTCTCTATCTCTCTTGCACCTTTCAATCTCTCTCTCTTTCTTCTCCATCTTCTTCTTCTTCTCGCCCCTACGCCACCGCATTCAAGCCTCTCACCTCCTCCGCCAACACCTCCTTCTTCTCTACCGGTACGTCTTCTTCACTTTCATTTTTTTTCGCTTTTCTAGGTCTCAATTTCGCTTGCAGACGAAGCTACCTCCATTGAATCGATTGAAATTTTACAGGATTAGCGTCTGTGAGCCCTATAATCCTCGGGAGACGAGTAGGTCGGTCGATTTCGATCGTGTGTGAAGCCGGAGCTACGAAGAAGCCTGATTCAGCTGCGAAGAGAGCTCGTCAGGCGGAGAAAAGGCGTCTGTATAACAAAGCTCGTAAATCTGAGGTCAGAACTCGGATGAGGAAGGTACGGAAATCGATCTGAAGTTTTTACTCGAATTTCATTTTCATAGCTATCGTTCTATGATGTTTGATTTCAATCGGCTTTGTTTTTGACCTTCGAATTGGTGCGTTTGATTTCTGATAGCTTTTATAAGAACTGTTAGATAGATTAAGCTTCAATACAAGTATATATGTGGTGAATGCTGGTGTTCATGCGTTTGATTTCCATACCTATGCGATTTTTTTCACAATTGATCTAAATTTGTACTTGAATTCATTTCCAAAACTATCATTCTATGATGTTCGATTTCAATCGGCTTTCGCTATGTTTGGCAAACTAGCTTATAAGCTAGCCGATGACTGATAAGCTAGCTGACTAATAAGACAGCTTTTGGGAAAAACTAGCTAATAAGGTAGCTTATGACTGTAAAATGACAAAAAGAAAGACATGTTTAAAAATTGGTAGTGTAAAAAGTAGCAAGGTATATTTGGAATAAAAAAAATAAAAAGTCTCATAACTCATTAGATGCTATTCTCCATAGCTTTTCAGAAAGCTAGCTTATGGTCCATCCAAATATGTACTAACTTATAAGCTAGCTTATTTTTACCAAACAATGCCTTTGTTTTTGACCTTCAAGTTGATGCGTTTGATTTCTGATACCTTTTATAAGAACTGTTAGATAGATTGAACTTCAATACAAGTATCATATGTGAAGAATGCTGGTGTTTTTCATGCTGGAACAAAATCGATGTCTTGTAGTTGGATAAGCATTGGATTAAATCTAGAAAGTTTAAAGTTAAACTGCTGTAAATTAATGGAGGTGGTTTATGTAATGTAACTATGTATGATTGAAGATTTGTGGAGTTTGTTTGCAAATTGCAGATGATTAAACAAAGGCCAAGCAATCACATAAGATTAAAAACTTATTTGGTCATAGTTCCTTACTTCCTTAATGGCTTGGCCGAAGCAAATTCTGCATTAAATTGAAAAATTCCCAATTCTGGATTATGATTCATGTCATTTCCACAATCTGAGTATTTGGTGTAGGTGAACTTTTTTGAATGTTCGGCTTAGATGATCTTTTTTGGTTACCATGGGTGCGTGAGGGTGACCTTCGACATTGACTAATCCCGTGGGACCTGAAGGTACCGGTCAGGAAAATCCCCATTGGCCCTAATGAGACTCGAATTAGCGACTTATAACACGGGCCAGAGGTATCTGAGATTTTTCTTAGATGGGTGGCTGATTGGCTATCCGGTATCAAGATTTAAAGGAATGATGCCAATAGGGAAGATTGTATAACTTGACTCACCTAGGTTAAATGGCATGATAAGCTTGTTGGTGTCTGGGAATGGTAGGATCCAAACACTATTTATAAAACCATAATAATGTCAGTTGAGCTTCGTCGCTTCTTGATACATTACGGGTGTTATTGTGTATCATTACAAATAAACTTTTTCATAAGCCGTGGGTCTTCAGGGAAACAGTCTCTCCCTAGGGGTACAAGTATTGTTTTTTGGGGGAGGGTGTCTTGGGATAATCCCGACAAATTAGCTGCAAGACGTCAGTCCTGATAAACTCAGTGTCCACAATTGTTGTGGATGTCTGGAATTGAACCCCGGACAGATGGGATGTTCCACCACATCCCCCTGAGCCTCAACCACTACTTCCTGGTGGAATATACCAGGTATGTAGGCATTGGGTGTTTCTATCCAAACGTTGACATTTTTTAAGCAGAAGTATGCAACTGGTGTTTTTTTTTTTGGAAGAGGTATCCCAGACCACATTGGGCCCAGACTAATCCTCGGCAATTTTGGGCCGAAGCCCGACTGCTAAAGCATGCAGCCCGGGGTCGAAGCCCGCGTACCTCCAGAATGCGTCCCCCAGGGCTCGAACTCGGGTTCACCACTATGTAGTGCCCAAGCCTTACCACTAGGCTAACACTCTTTTGGTTGCAACTGATGTTCCCTTTGAACCGTTTTTCTTTTCTCATAGGTCCTCTTCTTTCTCCTTAATTCCTATGCAAATTTACCGAATGCATGAAGAAAGACTTGATGAGAACTTGAGAAGTACATTCGTAGAGCATAGAGTTTTAAGCATGGACACTCACGTATGTTTGGCAAACTACTTTATAAGCTAGTGTTAGCTAAAAAGCTAAATGGCAATGTAATATAACCTAAGAGAACATGTTGAAAAGCTTCATTCCCATTTTCATTTAACTTATTGCCTTGATGAAAGCCTTCCCTGAGCCAATTCAATGACATAGAGCATGATTTAGAGGGTGTTTGATTAGAGGCATTAAGCAACAATTAATGAGATCGAAAATAAAAGAAATAGTTTGGTTTTTATATAATATAACGTGCCCATTTCCCTACAAGCCCAAGTTTTCATTCCAGGTTAAAAAGCTTCATTCCCATTTTCATTTAACTGTCATTTTCGTTTTGATTCTCATTTTTTTACCCACCTGACTGAGACAAAAGAACCATAACTGGAACTCTTATTCACATGTGCATGGTGGCACCTCTAGGTTTTGGAAGAGCTGGATGCACTAAGAAAGAAAAGCGAAGCACAACCGGAGGAAGTTATCGGTATCGAGAAACTGATTGCCGAGGCTTATTCAGTCATTGATAAAGCCGTGCAGGTCGGAACTTTGCACAGAAACACCGGAGCCAGGAGGAAATCCCGTCTTGCTAGAAGAAAGAAAGCTGTCGAGATTCACCATGGCTGGTACACACCTGCACCTTCACCTACAGCCGCCACTGCTTAATGCCATCATCATAATGTGCCATTGTAGATTATTATGTATTTGCAGGAAATTTTGAGCGGAATTCGTACTTATTGATCACGCTATCGTTCTAATTATCGTTTTGCGTTTTCTATATCAAGGAATTATGATTTGTTTGATGGTATGACTGTTCGTTAACAGAAATCCGAAGTAGTGTTTATATAAATAGTAATACCGAACCAAATGAATGCAGTGTTACTTCTGTCTTGAGGGATAGAGAGACTTTTTTTGGTTAAGTCCTTTGACTTGTAAAAGATGCTTATTAGGTTAGCGCTTATGAAGTTATTTTAGCATGGGAGAAGACTCAAGTAAGCATTCCTTACCTCTGTCTTGAGTGGTGGAGAGACTTTTTTTTTAAGACCTCATACTTGTAAAATATGATTGCCTGGTTAGCGCGCACAAAGATACTGTAGTAAGGGAGAAGACTCTTAGCTGGTTAGTACTTACCGGATAAAATGTTGTTAGCTGTTTATCTATTTTGATTGCTAAGAATGTAAACCGATAAGATAAGTGAGGGAGGTTTTTGCCGGTAGGACTTACCCTGTAAGTTTGGTAAATGGCCCCTTAGAAATGTATATGTAAATGAAACAAACCATCTAACTCGGTTACATAATCTTAAGAACATAACGATGTTTTAAGTACATAAAACTAAGGGGTTGTTTACTACAAAACTTACCTTAGTAAGCGATTATCAATTCAATTACTTTACCGGGTGAATACAAACAAGGAATGAGAATCTTAGAAGGTATGGTAAAAGGGAAGACAAGGATCTATAGTCTTACCCGGTAAGCGCTTATCGCTGATTATAAATGCTTACCATCAATCCATTTTTTATTACCGGAAATGTTACCCCATAATGTATATAAGAATGGTGACTTTTGGCTTTTACCAGTAAGCGCTTACCAGATAAGATTTTGGTAACTAGCCCCTACCATAGTTTCATGATTATGTAATATGGATGTATGCATAAAATCATGAGGAGATATAAACATAAATTCTGAACATAAGACACCGTAAGTGGATGTGCGTTTTTCGTTGAATCTTGCAATATGCACATAAAAGACATTAGATCTTGTTTGTGAATTGAATAAGTTGGGTCAAAAGGTCAACTATGTCCCTTAAGTATAATGATTGCCGTAAACACTAGTAAGATATGTTCATGAGAAGTAGGGGTGTAAACGAGCCGAGCTCGAGCTCGATTAGGCTCGAGCTCGGCTCGTTTCGAGTCTTATGTGTCAAGCTCGAGCTCGAGCTCGTCAAGAATTAAGCAAGCTCGGGCTCGGCTCGAGCTCGGCTCGTTTACCTATAAATCAATATTTATTATGTATTTTTTATTTTTTAATATTTTTATTATTTATCATTTAATTATTAATACTTATTTTTTAATAATATATTTATATAATATATATATATATTAGTTGAGGCTCGTTTAGGCTCGCGAGCTTAATTTAAAAGCTCGAGCTCGTTATTAAACGAGCTCGAAATAAGGCTCGAGCTCGGCTTGGGCTCGTTTAACTCGAGCTCGAGTCGAGCTTTTAACGAGTTGATCCCGAGTAGCTCACGAACAGCTCGGCTCACTTACACCCCTAATGAGAAGTTACAGTGGCAACCTGGCAACCTTACTGGCTTATTTAGTAAGCTTTTAAATGGAGCTTTATGTGGAGAGCAAGTTTGTTTTTCCCCCCAAACTATCCCTCGAATTAAAAACATTTTTTTTCATCTAGGAAAAAACCCTTTCAAACAAAAATCTTGTCAATCTATATAGAAAGATTAATCCATACAGACAACTTATTCGTACACGACTCAATGAAAAACTGATCAAACACCCCCAACTCTACCTCCTTGCGGTGTCCCCCATGCTCACTACCAACGTCACGGTAAATGACCACACACATAGACAACATTTTCTTGATACATAACATGTATTTTCGAGAATTATAAACACATATAAGTATATAACATGCATGAATACTTGGAATATATTCGTTGCAAACAAGTGGCACACATATACCATTTTTACAAAATTAAGAAAACAGTTCTTACGGAGGCCGTAAGGCCGTTTAATATACAAAGAATTTCCATTGTATTTAGTTATGGGAATTAGTTGTTTGATTTCCAAAATTACTCATGGAAAGCTTAATTTATTAAAAGGTTTCTAGAATATAAAATGATAATAAAAAAGCCGTTCATTCTTGAATCGGTCATTATTCTTTCATTTATTTTATCGAGAAACATTTTTATCATAATCATAAAATAAATTGTTGATAAGGCCATGCGTAGCGGTACCTTGCGGGTTGGCGGGTTGAAGCAGCAGGCTGGGCGGCTTCAGCGGGTACCGCTACGCCCTCCAGCAGCTTCAGCGGGTTCGTAGGAGGGCGGTTTACCCACGCCGCTCACAGTGGCTTGTGTATTGTGTGTGTGATGTGTTTAATTAAATGAGAGGATTGGGAGGGTTCAATACTAATTAAAGAGGATTCCAGAGGATTAATGAGAAGGTTAGAGAAAAAACTAAATAACTAATATGACAGTGGAATTGGGTACTAATAGCCTAAGCATCTTTTAAATTTTGATGTTACATTATGGTGGGTAAAATTTTCGATATATATGATATCATATTTTATGCAATATAAAAAGTGATATGTGGTAAACGTTCGGGCCTAACCTATATATCGTTAACTAGATAATGTTATTTATTGTTATTAAAAAAATAAATATGAACTACAAAAATGCAAATAGTATTATACAAAATAAAGACGGTTGTCTGGAAACAAGAGGCAGCGGGTCCCATGCTGATGTGTTCATAATTCCCACGTAATCAGAACGGATATGTCCATTTCTAATATTATTGTCTTTTTGCTTTTCACTCCTTAAAGAATATACTTCTTTCTTGTCTAACCCTTCGAATTTCTTTTCTTTGCTTTTTGAAGGATGGTTCAAAATAACTTTCAATTTAGTCCATCTAAACTTGAATACTCAATTCCATTTTAATATGTGTTTAGGATTGCTTAAAGCATCCACAATGGAGGTTCTTTCTAAGGTTTTTCTTGGGGTTTTAACAAGAACCTCTACTATAGGACAAATGTTCTTGCTTAGTCACAGTTTTTTATTAGAATCCGGATTGCTTGAACAAGAACTCATGTTCTTATAATTGTTTTCTTTTCTGTTATATAATAATTTACATAAAAAAAATTATATTATAAATAAGAAAATGAAGTGGGGTTTTTGTAAGAATCTCCATTGTAGATTTTGAAGGAAGTTTTTAGTTTGTTGAGATGTCAATGACGTAGCAGAAAAAAATATGGTAAGCAAGGTTCTTGAAGGTTCCACCACTGTGGATGCTCTTATCTACTTTAAGTCAAAAGTGTTTATCTACTTTTCCAAGAGGTTAAAATGAAATGTCTTTTTAAAAATGCTTATTTGCTTCTTGAAGATGTCATAAGCACTTCATCTCCAAAACTTCTTATTGACTTTCCCACAATGAAATAATTAGATAAGTTGTTTTTATAAGCAATCTTAAACACCCCCTTAGTTACAACTAATATTTGGCTAGCAAACATATGAATTTATAATTTTCCATATTTATTTTGGATTAAAATATACATATAATTAAGGTTAAACAATGGATTTACATGCAATAGCATTTAACTAACTAATTTTAAATATATTTATAGATATGTTATCTTAGTTATCCTTAAGTACTTTCATAAAATTCTCACAATCTACTACTAAGCTATTCGTTGATGATTTTTAATTTGATAGATGTGAGTGTTTGAATGTTGAGCAAAACAAATTTTTTTTTGCAAGATAGTTTGATAATCAAATTGAAAAAGAAACAAGTATACACTTGTTGCATAAAGTTGATTTACTTAACATTAATAACAATAGTACATTGAATGCACACTTATTTATTAATTTTCTCATTACTAAGCTACATGTATCTCTATTTATTAAATCTCCTTAACCTCATAACTACTAATACTTCCTTTTTACATTTTAAATTCATGATTTTCACCTCATTATGCTATAAAATTGTGCATATAGCAATATGGTTGGATTTCGGTAAGAATTGAAGTTAGCGTAAGAAGTGGAAAAGTAGCTATTAACCGTTGGATACATATTACGATGCACCAGATCCATTCCATTATCAAGTGCAATTCATCGGAAATGATGCTAAATTAAAAAAGATCTAGCAATTCAGATCCACTTCTTCACATTTTTCACCGTTAACTCAACTTCTTTTACGACCATTCGTCTACAAACATCATTCACAAATAGGTGTGCGTACATCAACCCTACCTATAAAACCATCACCTGCGTTTCGATTCCTGATTCAGATCAGAAGAAAAGATAAAACAGTACCATAACTATGGTGACCAAATTGTAAATTTGGTAAATTTGGAGCCCATAAAATGAAAAATTTACTTTTTTTATTTCTCATTCTAAATTTTTATGTTCACATGTAAAAGTTTGGGTGGGTTGTAAAACCTGTTCCCTAGGCCGCGGAGTAGGAGCCAAAAATTCACACACACAAACACACACAACACACACAATCGCCTCCCACTACATACATAACAAACCAATCCTTCCCATTTTTTTCTCTCCTCACCTCACCAAACACCACCACCAGCCATGGCTCCTCGCGATAAGCTCCACGCCACCACCGCCACCGCCGCCGTCGCTGCCAACGGCGGCAAGGAGCCTCGCTACCGCGGCGTTCGCAAGCGGCCGTGGGGCCGGTACGCGGCGGAGATCAGAGATCCAGGCAAAAAAAAGCCGCGTCTGGCTTGGCACCTTCGATACTGCCGAGGAGGCGGCTCGAGCCTACGATTCAGCCGCTCGCCAGTTCCGTGGCGCCAAAGCTAAGACGAACTTTCCGTTTCCGACGATTTGCTATTTCCGACGGCCGCCGTCTCCGCCGCCGTCGGCGGCGGAGGAACGAAGCTCGTGAGGCGGAGTCCGAGCGAGAGCTCGTCGACTAACTCGGCGGCGGCGGCGTCCGCTTCCGCCTGAAGCACTCGATCTGAGCCTATCGCACTATCCGCCGGTTCAATTCACGATGCCGAGTTCGTTGTTTCTGTTTCATTCACATGTGAATATGAACAATATCAACAAAAACAGCAATATTCACAACAAAAACAGCAATATTCACAATATTCACAATAATAGCATTCGAAACCGTCTGAATATCTTCAGATCCGACAGATCTACCGCCGGAGATCCTCCTCATCTCACAATCGCCACCGCCGGCGGTCAGAGCGATTCCGGTTCTTCTTCTTCTCCGGTGAACGATTTCGGTTATTCTTCTTCTTCTTCCGATCGTTCAAAACAGGCGAAATCGGTATGTCTCGATCTCGATCTCAATTTTCCTCCGGCGGAAGTTGCCTAAACCTAATCAGAGGTTTTCATTCCTGCATTTTGTCCGTTTTTTCTAGATCAGAGTTTAACGATTAAAACAGAGAAAAAAAAGCTTAAAAAATCTGTTAATTAGGATTGAAAGGAAAGCAGCCTGATAATGATTTGATGTGCTGATTATATGTGAAATTGTTGTTACGTTTGTATATAGATTAGATCAGAGGATGATCATAAATTGGTATCTGATTTGAAATTATCTCTGCAAATCGATACAGTTTTTTACGATTATAATGCTATGAATCTGGAAATTGATGATGAACGCATGAGAGAATTCGGTTACATGCATCATTTACTTGTACCATCTGCAGTCCATGTTGTTTTCGCTTTCGATTACAGTTACTATTTAATTAGTTATGATACTTATAAAAAAAGATGATATTAATTTATGTATTCTTGGCGAAGGATTGCTTTTGATTTTTTTAAGCGTTAGGTTGACAAACTAGTTAGGTTTGACAAACTAGTTGATAAGCTGGGTGATAACTGATAGTTAATAAGCTAACTAGTTAGTAGGTGATATGTTAGTTTATGAATAAATTATGTTAGACAAAAAGTATTTAAAATGATTAAAAGGAGTATTTTGGGGATAATAATTAATATTAATAAAGGTATAACTGAAAAACTACAGAAAACTTTTGAAACACTACTTCAACTAATGTTTCACTAAGCTAGCTTATAGTCCATTCAAACATTTACTAGCTTATTTTTGCCAAACACAACCTTAATCTTATACCTTTTTATATCTCGTGTATCCAACGATTATAATCACTTATCATAGAGACACAGACTCACATTAACCTCAGGTTTTTCTCATAATCCAATCCGTTATAGAATCCCGACTTTTGATTTGTGTCCAAATAAAAGTATTATGATTTGTTCTTCTTCCAAAAGTGTGTTCTGGCTGAGACACTTTAACCCCGAACCGACGCCACTCTACCTCCATGAGCGCGTCTCTGGCAACCCTCTGTCCGGTTTCCCGCAGCCGGTTGGAATTAAATCCAGGACCGTATCTTCCAAATAGTCCCCAAACTGCGAGCCCGATAGACATTTGCGAGGTGGAAGTATCGATCAAATATTGAGTAGTGCAAGGATGAAATAAGTTGATAATAATTCGATTGTTTTTTGATATAAAATTGATAATAATGAATAAGTGGTAACCATATTTCATAAATAAAGTAAATCTCATTTTTTTTTTTTTTTAATAAACTCTGTTTATTTTTTGTTATGTGGATTAAGAAATTTGTAAATGGATTCAGTGCTTAGCTCTAGATTTCATAGATTAACAAAGGAAATAGCATTAATTAGTCACGTGTAAAGGTCGGTGGGTTGATGAGTGTCGGAGTTTGTGGGTTTTACTTTTGGTCTTCAGATTTCAACGCAGGATCTTAAAAGCATATTTAATCCAACGGTCTAAGATTGGGTTGTACCCTACTTAAACTGAACCCTGGCACACGTTTTATTCTTTAATTTTTCTCCTTTTCTAAAACCGAAGCCGCTTTTGTTGATTCTAAAATGGTATGAGAGTATCTTGGATAGATTGTATAATAATTTTAAAACGAGAGTTAGAAAAATTAAAATTTACTTTTAAATATTTTAATATTGATTATACTTATTAGAATATTTCATTTAACTATTAAATAATGTTCGGCTCCATGAGTAGTTAGACATTAATGTGAAAAATTGTTATTAACTATGAGATGAGAAGTTGATATACATAAGTACAATGTATAAAAATTCAATCAATCCAATAAGAATTGATCGATGATGATTGGATCGGTAATTATAATTGAATCATATCGGATTGCAAGTTTTAACATCCAATTTGGATCAATGGGTTCTTGGATAACAATCTAGAACCGATCAAAATCGACATAACCGATCCAATTATCAATCCAGTCATCATCTAACTATCCATTCACATCCAATGGATAATTGGATTGGTCCGTTTCGTATCACATCCATTGGATGTCAACCGATGAACACCCCTATACATTCAGATGGGATGTACCAAAAGAAGAAGATCCATTGAGATGTACCAGATTAATTACCTTCTAAAATACATTTCGAAACGACATGAGATTAAATTGATTAATTGTTCAAATCTATTTCTCACATTAAACTTAACTTCTGACACAACCCTTTGTCTCATCGAATCTTATTTATCTCTAAATATTTATTCCAAAATATCTCAATGATGCTTGCATTTGGTAATTATATTTGAAGTAACCTTTTATTTCTTATACTTTTTCTAATTTAAAGATAATTTTTGAAGAAAACTATTGGAGTAATTTACCTTAAACATTATAAATTTGATTGAAAATAATAAAATAGGTGATGTGTAAGGAAAGGTGCTGATTTGTTGGGTGGGTCAATGACTAGCAACATGGTGGGCGACGTTCTACCCTTTTAACTTTATTTTTCTAGTATAAGAATAATTAAAATAAAACCCAAACTATTTCTTAATTGGTAAAAGTCGCAACTAAACTAAAAAGTAGTATTTAGTTAATACAAAGAATTTTTTTTTGCAGGCTAATACAAAGAATATTTTGATTCTTGGACAAATTTGAAAATACTCAAGGGCGAATTTAAATATACCTTAGGTAGGTCCCGGGACCTACCTAATTTTTTCATTTTTATTAGAAGTTGTATAGAATTTGTTTTGAGACCTACCTTAAAAAGTTTAGAGGAACTACCTTAAAACTTTATTTCGCAACTTAAGAAAAACAAGGGATTTGATGGTGTGTTGGAAAACACCTCATCTTGTATAGAAGAGGTTATAGGTTCAATTCTTTTTGTTTACATTATTATTTTTAAAAAAGAAGATTTTGTTTAAGGCCCAACAATTGTAAGTCTGACCCAAATACCAACAATTTTAAGTCTATCCCAAATATCAAACAAAAGACCATCGCTTTAATATTTGAGTTTTAATTTTCATTACCCGATACACGTATAGTTGACACTTTTATTTTTTTCGGCTAAAATTAATTAGAAGGAACCACGTGGTTTTGTGTTTTAGCTTCGCCACTAAAAATACTAATACTATTTTATCATCATCATCATTTGTATATGTATACTAATTTTATGATAAAAACTTTAAAAATTTGAGCTACATTTTGTGCATTGAAAAAAATATAACTAGGATTCCTAGAATTAAAAAAGAATTTATATTATTTTATGGGAAAAGTTCAAAGAAATCTAATAAACTATTAGGCCATCCGCTATGCGTCGGTAGGGAGTGCTGGTACCCTACCGGTACCGGCGGTAACATTGCCGTGGGTGACCGGTAGGGTGACCGGTACCGATCCCAACGGTGTGTGCTTGCCGGTGTGTATTGAGCCACTTTGTTTTACAACTTTGGCAAAAATACCTCCCCTAACGGTCATATAGTCGTTAGGGGTTTTAAATATATTTTTTAACCTTCTATATATATTTTACCTCTCTCATTCTCATTCTCCACATTATCTTCTCCACATACTCATTCTCATTCTTCTTCTTCTTCTTCTTCTTCTTCTTCTTCTATATTCTTCTCCACACCAAAAAAATGTCGGATTCGGATTCTGATAACGATGATATAGATTTCGTCGTAAATCAGATTATTATGAACAACGTTTAAAGCGACAGAGTTGGTTAAGGAATTGTTCGATAACAACCTTCTCCAAGACGAGGTTGGAGAAACGTCGAACAAAATACCGAGAGGGCCGCGTAAAGATAGAGGTCGTGAAGAGGGACACAATAAACTTGTCGCCGACTACTTTGCCGAACACTCGGTGTACAACGACGTTGACTTTGACCGCCGGTTTCGTATGAGTCGACGACTATTCTTACGGATAGTTAACGATCTAGACAAAGAGGTTGATTTTTTCAAGCAACAGTGGGATGCAAGAGGCGTGAAGGGGTTTTCTCCGCTTCAAAAGTGTGCGTCCGCTATCCGTCAATTGGCGTACGGGTCTGCTTCGGATGCTTTCGACGAATATTTGAGGATGAGCGAAACGATGTCAAGGGATTGCCTTGACCAGTTTTGCAAAGGTATTATTTACCTCTATATGCGCCAATATTTACGAAAGCCAACTGCTACCGATGTTCAGGCTATTTACGCATTGCATGAACAAACCCACGGTTTACCCGACATGCTTGGTAGCATCGACTGTATGCATTGGTACTGGAAGAATTGTCCCATGACATGGAGGGGTCAATTCCATAGAGGTGATCATCCTGGACCGTCGGTAATTCTAGAAGCGTCGCCTCGCAAGATCAATGGATTTGACACGCATTCTTCGGGGTACCGGGTGCCACGAACGACATAATCGTTGTGAATCAATCACCGATTTTCAACGATTTATTCGAAAATAAAGCGCTCGATAGTCTTTTGTAGTGAATAACACACACTACAATCACGGGTATTATCTTGCCGACGGGATATATCCCGAGTGGACGACTTTCGTTAAAGCATTTAGGTACCCAGTTGAAGAGCCACGGGTCCATTTCAAGACACGTCAAGAATCGGCTAGAAAAGACATCGAACGGACATTCGCCACGCTTAAAGATAAATGGCACGTTGTAAAATACCCGGCGCGAGTATGGACACAACGGAAATTATCACAAATCATGTACACATGTATAATTTTACACAACATGATTCGTGAAGACGAAGGCTTCTCACATTATCCTTTTGATCCGACGGAGGTTTTACCGGGAGAGATTGAAACAACTATCTCCGAAGAAGATTAAGTCACTGAACTATTCTTTTGAATAAAAAAACCATTAAACCTTTTTATTTCGAATGATTAAATCTTTGAACAATTTATTTTGATTAAATAAACCATCAAACTTTCAAAAATTGGTTACTTACATCCTCTTTAGAAAAATTAAAAAATTATTAGTAACTGACTAAAAATGTTTTAAAGTAAAAATATAACTATATTAGTTTAAGATAAACGAATATCGATAATACGTTTGGTTTTAACATGATATTAGGGACTTAATCATTCAAAACATGATAGTTCGTTGGATTTTTTAAAATTTTTTCCTTATTTTATTTCATCATCACGTAAATGTATACTATTTTAGGATAAAAATGTAAAGAATCCATTAAAATCATGTACATAACTTAAAATTTTCTATTTTCTTCGTTTTAAGGATCTATAAAAAATATTTTAAAAAGTCAGTTCAGTTGTTTTAAAATAGCCAATTTGCTTTGCCTGGATGGTCACAGTTCAAATTATTGACCAAAATAGCCTAAATTATATCGGCGTTACACCATTTACATAACTTACTTTCCAATATAATTTTAAAAAAGTAAACCTTATGTAGAATTTATAAGTGCTGCTTAATATCAATATACACAAGCAAAAAATACACGTTATATATGTAACTTAGATAATTTTAAAATTATTTGAGTTAATTTGTTAAAAATTTGACTACAAGGTTGATTGGCTATTTCGGTCAATTTTTCCAAAAAAAATACATAGTGACCTTGAAAAAACTTTAACCAACGACGTATAAGCAAAAGTCGAAAGCCGACCCTTTATTAGTCGAGCTAGTACTTTACAACGTTTTAACGAATTTTAAATAATTAAACACAATTTCGATCGATATATTCTTTGATAACACAATTTGGATTTTTAAGTAATTTGTTTCGACCATTTAAACAAGTTCAATTGAATTCGATATCGTCACCAATAATTCCCACACGAGCACGAACCATCTTCGAAATGGTGAAACCGATTACGATCCCTGACCACGATCTTACGTCTCGTGATCTTCGAGATCAGTTTTGTGACCTCGTGACAATCCGAACAAACCCTAAGGTTCTTCACGATCTTTATACCGCTTCCCGGCTCGGTGCTGATAAGCCCGAACGCGATCGCCAGCCGCTCGCTATGGACTGCTAGCGACCGCTCTTTTCCCGTCTTCCCGACATCGTGTGACACGATATCGGTCCGTGGAACGTAACCGCACCCTGCCAACCACCCGTTCATCTCCTCGAGCATCGCGTATATCTCGTCGCGGTTCGGGTGTTTCGTGTCTCCCGCAACGAACTCGTGCACCGTGTTCCGCACCTCGATCGAGCTACACCCGGGTTCTTTCTGAACCCCGTGGTCCTTCATCATGGCCCGCATCCGGGCTACCCCGGCCCAGTTCGAATTAGCGGCGTATAAGTTCGAGAGAAGGATATACGTTCCCGAATTCGCGAGACCACGATCGACCAAAAACGTTACGATTTCTTCGGCTAGTCGGACGTTTCCGTGAAGGCTACAAGAATCGAGCAAAGTTCCCCATATGACGGGATCTGGATCGATCTTCATCTTCTTGACGAACTCGTATGCGGTGTCGAGAAAACCCGCTCGACCAAGGAGGTTCACCATGCAACCGTAGTGCTCGATCGACGGTTCGATCCTGTGCTTCGTTTTCATCGAGAGAAAAACGCCCTTTCCGATCGAAACAAGACCCGAATGAGCACAAGCGTTCAAGATTCCGATGAACGAGATATCCGTTGGCCGACGCATACCGCTAAATAAAACCAACGCTTCTCGGCAACGCCCGTGCATCGCGTAACCCGCAATCATCGAGTTGAAAACGATCACGTCCTTATTCTCGAGCTTATCGAACACCGATCGAGCGTCGTCCAAGATCCCGCACTTGCAATACATGTCGATCAACGCGGTACCCACATGAACATTCATCGGAATCCGATTGTTATTCACATGTGAGTGAACCCATCTCCCCGACTCCAACGCCCCAAGCTGCCCGCAAGCGGATAAAACCGCAACGATCGTAACTTCATCAGCATTTATCGTCGTCAGCATCTTTCTAAAGAGCGTTAAAGCCTCGGTCGGCTTCCCGAACTTCGCGTACCCGCCGATCATCACGTTCCAACAAACGGCATCTCTCTTCGGCATTTCATCGAACAATTGGCGTGCGTTGGCGAGATCACCGTTATTTACATACCCCGTGATCATGGAAGTCAACGAAACCAAACTTCGTTCAGGCATTTCATCAAACAGTTTGCGTGCAGAAACCAAATCCCCAAATTTCGAGTAAACATCAACGAGAGCTGTTCTGACATGCATATTGCAATCAAAACCCATTTTAATCACATGAGAATGAAGGGGTTTCCCATGATCTAAAGGACAACCTTTTAAGACAGCAGATAATGTGAATTCGTTAGGGTTTACGTCTTCTGACAACATTTGAATGTAGAATTGGAGTTTTTGGGTATGGAGGTTATCGGCGGCGTGGGCGTGGATGATGGAAGTGTAGAAGAAGACATCGGGATTATGGGTGCGATTGAAGAGAAGGAGCGATGAATTCAGGCGTCTGAATGAAGAGTAGGATCGTTGGAGTTTGAAGTTTACGATTGGGTGGTTATGGTGGCCATGGCGGATTGCGGCTGCGTGGATTTGGAGGAGCTGGCGGATGGTTTTGGTGGCGGTGATTAGCGATGCGAGTGTTTCCGGTGACTGAGGAGGTTGGTGTATGATGGCGGAGGACGGTGGCGGTACGGTGGCGGTGGTGGTGGAGATGGGAGGTGATAACATGGTTTAAAAGGTGAGGTCAATAAGCCCTTACCAACTTGGGATACATCATACATGAATAAGCATCAAGTACTGGCTTAACGAGCTTAATGGAAACCATTCGAGCACCCGACTAATCCTCTTGAGCATGGAAATCGTTACCGGCCCATAGCCTCGCCTATGCCCGGCCCGAAGGTCGACCCATGAACTGGGATATCGCCTCCTGTCTTCGAATCGAACCCAAGTAGACAGGGAAACCATCCACTGCCCCCGTCAGGATGTTATGACCATTAAGCTACAAATGAATTGACAAAATGTCCTTAGTTTGTGCATGAGGGGATTCGAACTTGGATGAGCACTATGTCCTTAGTTTGGAAAATGTTTTTGAATGGAATAGAATTTGGCAAAACGAAATTTGATTACGAACGAAATTGAAATAAAATGTTATTAGGTTTGACAATATGTTACGTTGGTTGACAGACATTTGAATGAAATCTATTATAGGATTTTTAGGTTGTGTTTGGCAAACTAGTTGATAAGCAAACTGGTAGCTGATAACATAGTTGTTAACTAAAGCTAGCTAGTAGCTGAGAAGCTAGTTTATGAATAAATTATGTTTTGCAAAAACTAGCTTATGAGTATGTAAAATGACTAGAAAAACATCTTGGAAAAAACATTACTTCAACTAGTGTTTCTACAAGCTAGGTTATGGTCCATCCAAGCATGGACTAGCACACGAGTGTAAACGAGTCGAGCTTTTATCGAGTAACCTGAGCTCGAGCTCGGCTCATTTGAGTCGAATTTTATCGAGTTCGAGCTCAAGCCCAAAAAAACAAGCTCGAATATTTAACGAGCCGAGCCCGAGCTTTTAAGAGTTCGATTCGAGCTTTTCGAGCCTTGTATAACACACACACACACAAACATATATATATTTTATATTATTATATATGAGGAAAGTTCAAATGTGAACCACTTTTTGGTTGTGAACGTGAGGACAGCCGAGAGCGCGACACGTGGCGACTTTGAGTGTGGTCCCCCTCTTTAATTCAATGCCCTCCCATGAATCGCGCCTAGTCATCCGCCGTGGATCTGACGTGGCGCCTAGTCATCCGCCACGTGTCGCGCTCTCGGTTGTCCTCACGTTCACAACCAAAAAGTGGTTCACATTTGAACCCACCCCTATTATATATTATGTTATATAAGGGGCATCTATCAAACAACCTAAATATGTATCTTTCGAGCTTTTCGAGCCGAGCTCGAGCTCGAGCTATAATGTATCTTTCATGAGTCGAGCTCGAGCTTGAAGTATGAAAGCTCGTCGAGCTATCGAGTCGAACTCGAGCTTAACATAACGTCTCGAGCCCTATTGAGCTCGAACTCGGCTCAACTCGACTCATTTACATCCCTTTAACATAGCTAAGCTTATTTTTGACAAACGTAACCTTAGAATCTATTTGTTTAATTCACGAGAAAATTATTTATATAGCCATTTCAAAAATGTTGATTCACCTCCTAGCCATTCTCCCACACCGTTTCACCATTTAACCCAAACTATCGCCCCACACTCAGTCGCTTAGGGCGACCACCAGGTTTCCGGCGAGAAATTGCAATCCGTCGCCCCCCCATCCGTCGCCCGGGGCGATGGTTATGAATTTTACACATCTGGCCCTTTACAAGGGTAGCAAATTATTGTTGATGTGAGAGTTTTGTCTACTAAGGGTAGTAAATTGCAATATTTCCAAAACATAAGGGCCCATGTGTCCATGGATAAATTTGGCGAACACTGTTTTGACTTATGCGAATCTATGTGTATATGATACCATGCATCGTCATCTATATATCAAATTCACAACCAGACTCTTCAAACGTTTGCAGGGTCAGAAGTGAAACAATTATAACTGTCGCCCCAGGCCACGGTTTGGGGGGCGGCGGCTTTGTATTTCTTGCCGGAAAACTCGTGGATGCCCTAAGCGACTAATTGTGGGGCGATGCTTTGGGTTAAATGGTGAAACGGTGTGGGAGAATGGTTTAGGAGGTGAATCCATAATTTTCAAATGGTTATATAAATAAATTTCTCTTAATTCACTAATGTAACTTTGAAATTGAAATGAAATATTTCTAAATGACCAAAATACCCCGAATTCGTGAGATTACGTTGGATCAAAAACGTCGTGATGTCTTCTGCTAAAGGGACGTTTCCAAGAATCGAGGCATGTTCCCCATATGACACCATGCAACCCTAGTCCGCTTCAAAACTCAGACCTAAAGTCCAACTTTTTCTAGTCTAATTTCTCAGATTGATTCAATTTCTTTCCAAAATCGATTTTGTTCTTAAAATCGGTTGCTGAAATTCGATTGATCGATCGATCGAGAGCTCTCTACAAATCGAGAAAGGTAATAAACTCGATTTATTTCTCAAATCCAAGTAGGTTTTTTTGTTCTTGATTGTGCTACAAACTTAATGACAATTTTAACAATAAGAATGCTACTAGCAATGATGATGATGGTTTAAATGCATTATTGAACAATGTTGTGTATTTGATTTATTATTTTTATTCCATGCCTTTGAGATTTTGAAATGAGAACAAAACCTAGTTATTTATAAATCAACAAGTCAAAGCAAGCATTGTAGGCTATGTTTGGCAAACTAGCTGATAAGGTAGCTGATGAATAAGTTGCGTTTGGCAACTACTAGCTGATAAGGTACCGTACGACTGTAAAATGGCAAAAGAAGAAATGATTGAAAATTTGGAGTATAAAACTTAGCAAGGGTATATATGGAATTAAAAAAGTAAAAAGTCTCCTAAGTCACCAACAGGTTAGTCGGAGTAGCTTTTAAAAAAGCTAGCTTATAAGCATGTACCTGACTTGTAAGGTGACTTATATATTAGCTTATTTTTACCAAACAATGCCCTTATGATAGAGAGCTTTTCTGATGACTGTTTGGTTTTGAAACAACAAATGACATAAACTAACAATTAGGATCTCATGTTTTACTAAAATAATATTCCTAGTGTCTTAAATCATAAACCACTAAAATATTTCCTAATCTTAAAATCATTTCTTAATCTATCTCCCTCCCCATTGATATAATTTGTCTGATTGTATAAAATTCCATTAGAATTGCTATATATTTACCTTAGGTTTTCAAGTTGATCTTTAAAAAAGTATTGTCAGAGGAAAGTTGAACTTAATTTTGGTTGTGAACATGAGGACAAATCTCAGTCACTCATCCGGTTAATAAAGACGGTTTTGACCTTGTTGCATAAATGATTAGAAAAACTCATATTTGAAAGTGCATATATGATCTTAAAAACGAAAATGCCATTAAAAACGGGTCGGGCCTTGGACCTGGCCGGTCGAGCCTGCCTGGCTGGGCCGGACCGGGGTTTCAAAACTAGGCTCGGACTATGCCCGTCGGGCTAAGACTGGGCTTGGTCGGGTCGGGCCGGGCTTTTCTTCACTCGAGTCCGGGCCAATTGCCCATCTCTAGTTACTAGCTAGCTTATCAAGTACCAGCTAGATTATCAACTAGTTTGCCAAACATATAAGAACATCTCCAACAACTTTGCTAAAATAACAAAAAATGAGTTTTTTTTTCTCTAAATCTCTACAACAACGTTATTTTGTTTTCTATAATAGAAAACCTTTAAAATTTTCTAAGTTTGAAGAATTCTCTAACACTCAATTGTAGGAGAAAGAATGAATATTTTATTAAATCCACCAATGAGATTAAATCTTTATCATTTCATATTTAATTCTATTTTTAAAGTGCATTAAGACGATAAATTATATAATATTATAATAATATAATTTGAGTTAAAATCTCTAATATAGAAAATCTATTAAAATTGAATGTAAATCATTTTAGAGATTTTAACACTCTATTCTCTATTTATAAAAAATATAGAAATCCTTGTGGAGATGCTCCAAAGCAATCCAACTCATGACCTACCGCACAATTGGCAAGCGTTTTGCCGTTTAAATACACTTAATTTTTATTACTTTTATGTATTATATTTCTTATATACTATGGCTATGTTTGGCATACGTAGCTTATAAGCTGGTAGCTAATAAGCTAGTTGTTGATTGATAAACTTGTTAGTAGCTGATAAGCTAGCTTATGAACAAATAATGTTTGGCAAAAACTAGCTTATGAGTATGTAAAATGACCAAAAAGGGTATCTTTAAATTTAATAATTAATATTAATAAGGGTATAATTGGAAAAAGCTACAATAAGCTTCTCATAAGCTACTATAAGCTAGCTTCCTGATACATGTTTGGATGGACTAGCTTATAAGCTAGCTTATGCTTGCCAACACAGCCATGTTTTTGGAAATATATAAAACAAAAAAAATTTGGCGGTCCTCGGAGATCAGAGGTCTCGTACGGCCGCAACCATCAGCACATCCCAGGGACACCCTTGTTTACCTTTAGGGATTTAAAAACAAGTACAACTTACGTTTAGAACATCTCTTATACTTTTAAAATAGAGAAAATAAAAATTTACATGTTATAAGCATGATATCTGCTCGAGGATTCTTAAAAAAATTGAAAATGAAGAAAGTATTACAAGTAGTGTAAAGTTAACCAAATTTGTGAAACCACAAAAAGTTATTATAAGAACCTTTTTAGTGCATTTCAATCAAAAAAAAACTTTAAAATTAAATTTTATAGTAAAAATAATATTATATTAAATAAATAAAAATGTTTACGTAATATAATTAATGTTGTAAATGTCTAAGGGGCTGTTTGGTTCGCAGGATTCCTTGGGAATCTGTGGAAATTGGAATCCAATTTCCAGAGATTCCTGCGTTTGGTTCATCTTATAGCAGGGAATTGGAATGTGCAGGAAGGAATGTTTTCCCTTAGATGGGGGAATCTAAATTCCATCAGAACATGGAAGGATTTCGAATCCTTGATATTGGGAATCTGACAGATTACAATTTTACCCCTGAAACCCTTTTATAAATTTATATTATATATATTATAATTTAAATTATAATATAATACTTAATATATTATTATTTTATATATATATATATATTATAATATATATCTATAAAATATATAGTGTTATAAGTATATAATTTATATATTTGTAACATATATTATATTATAATATAATTAATATTCTTTATTTATAAGATATATATATATATATATAATTCTTATATAATATTTAACATATAAAAATATTACAATATATAATTATAATTATATAATATATATTATATAAAAAATATATTTACATACAATATACATATAATTATATAATATATATAATTATAATATAATATTTAACATATAAAAATATTACAATATATATAGTTATAATTATATAATATTATATATATATATATTATAATGTATATTATATATATTATAAGATATATGTATATATAATATACATTATCATATATAAATATATATATATGTATTATAAATATCATATATGAATATTTTGTAATTTATATATTAATAAATTTTTATTATTAAAAGATTGTTATATCTTGGATTGAAATGAATGTATGATATTAAAATGATTTTAGTTATGATTTCATTAGCATGTTTTTTTTTTATAATTTATTGAACTGAATGTGTAATCTATAAAATGAAATTTTAATATTGTATAACTTATGTAACATATTCTTTATATATATAAGTTATAAAACAAACTGAAAAACAAAAAAAAATAGAAGAAGGGTAATCCTGTCATTTTACATATCTAAATTCCAATTCCATCAGACATTTCTGCTAACCAAACAGATTATGAAATTGGATTTCAATTCCATTTCATGCCAACCAAACAGAATATGGAATTGGATTCCAATTCCATCAGGATTCCAATTCCTTCAAAAACATTCTAGCGAACCAAACGCCACCTAAGAATATTTTAGAGTTAAATGTCTAATTTTTTTTTTAAAGATTTTGAAGTTTTATTTTCATTTATAACAAGTATGATTATTCATATTTAATCTTTAAAATAGAGAATTTGTTGAAGTTCATTATAATTTTTTTAGAGATTTTGCTTTTAACTTCATTTTCGAAAACTTTTGGAGAATTTGTTGTTAGAGATGCTCGAAGTTTTGTCTTAGTAAGCGCTGATCAAATCTTTCATGCTAGTCATCATCGGCCAAAGTGTATGGTAAAACAGTAAGTCACGGAAGAGGTATTCTTTTGTAAACCATAAAAGAGTTGTAAACCATGTAAACCACTATTTATGGAAATGATAGAGAATTATTTATTATTATTTGAATATCTATGAAAAATGATCCATGTTTATCATATTAATGACTTGTAATCATCTTCCATAAATATTTAAATCATACAAAATACACCTTCATCATTCCATAAATATTCGTTTATGGTTATCTTCTTTTGTTAACCACCTAAAGTGTGTTAATTTTGTTAACCTATCTAAACCATTCAATAATTAAATCTCTAGTTGAGATAAAAGTATATAAGATGTTGTAACCACCTATTTTGGAGAAAAAAATAAGAAAAAAGTTTGGAAAATAACTACCACATGGAATTAGTCTTAGTTGTCGATTGCATTTGACCAATGGCGTACATTGTTTAAACACAGTTAACACAAATTAATTGGTTAACAAAAGAAGGTAACCGTATTAGTTTATATGGTTTCCAAAGAGAATACACCTCTAGTAAACAATATCTTAATGTATCGTTGATTACAAGATGGAATTAGTTCTTTCTTTTTTTTAAAAGGTGAAATTACTTATCTACCCTCATCATTTTCACAACTTACTATATTTGCAATTAGGCTACGCGTAATGGGGGTTGAGGTTAAGCAGGTTGGGAGCCGGCAGCTTCACAACTTCAGCGGGTTTGGCTACAAGGATGATTGGGTTCGGCGGGTTTTGGTCACGGCGGTTTCCACACACCGCTTAATTCGTGTGTGTTGTGTGTGTGGGGGTTGGAAGGATTGGATACTGATAGCCTTATCCTGGTTCTCTTTGTTTAGAAGATGATTGACGAAGAAGCTGTTTGTATTTGATGGTGTAGATGGCAAGGTTCACGAGGTCACAACCCAACTTAGAAAGAAAGAAAGAGAGAGAGATTGGAAGATTTGTGTCTTATCAAAACTAAGCCTTTCGGTGGATTTTCTGTTCATTATTATTAAAATTATTTATTCAAATGTAAATAACATCGAGAGAAGAAGAAGAAGATATAGGGCCTTTTCATATATAGTAATGATATATATAAAAATTTATAAACCATAAAAAGCGTGTAAACCGTGTAAACTCATGGTTGCATAGATTAAATCAATTAAATTGATTCACGAAGTTGTTTAATATGATGAAAATGTTTCATAAACATCAAATTTTGATGAAAATGTTTCATATTTTGGTGTTTTTATTCATGTGAAACTTTTTTCTCGTTTCTGTAAAACTTTTTCATTTCTAGGTAAATAAACACCTTCATATGAAACAATTTCATCAAAAAATTTAGTATGTGAAACATTTTCATCATATTAAACAACTCTACAAAAGATTTTTCATTGATTTACGTATGCAACCATGAGTTTACACGGTTTACACGTTTTTTGTGGTTTACAAATGAACTTCCCTCTATATATATATATTATATATATATATATATACTAGTTGTATACCCGCGCAATGCGGCGGGAGCAACAATTGTTAACGATTTTGCTGTGTTTATATAAAAGATATTTTAAATAATAATATGATTTACATTTGGTCTTTACAATATAATACGTGTGAATAAATAAGAGTTATGGTTCTAATTGATCTACACTTAGAGAACATATTTATGTTTTTTTCTTCTTCAAAACAATGAAAACTTAAAAGTCTAAGTAGTCAAAAATATTCGTAATCAATAACCAAAATATTCCTAATCAATAACCAAAATATTCGTGAATCGAGGTAAACCCTGAAAAATCACTTGTCACCGTCCATGATACTCGTCGTTAATATCTCTCACAAATATTCATCATGAATAGTTGACTCCTAAGTTCTCAAGATACTTACGGTTTTCATTTGCTTTACAAAATGAATCCCGAGCTCCAAACAACTAGCCAAAGACAACTACAAAATTAGCGAACTTGTACAACTTATACAAAATTACAAGTTACCTCGAAAGCGACTTGAGAACTATCTCAGATCATGAAATCATTGGTAATCTGTGTATCAATACATAAATTAATCAAGTTTCAGTATTATATATGTGCTTAAAAATGATGCCTTCCTCAACTGATTCTGCATAATTGAACCAAAATGGTTGTTCACCTTTTAACTATATAGATCACAAAGCATGTGGTCTAGGTTTGGCCTTGTACCTTGTATGCAAATATTTCTATTTTGGTTTTGCTTTTGTTGTTTGCTTGACGGGAGTTAGCTTCCGGAATGAGGCATGCAGCATCATTACTGCAAAGATTTCGTAATTTAGAAAAGTACATGACTGAGAATCTTACCTAGAAAGTGAGGCAGAAGACTCATACTGGTAAGTGCTTGCTAGGTAAAAGACGTTTACTTTCAAGTATTGATGACGGATAATATTACCAAATAAGTAAAAAAAAGGCGACTGTTGCCATTAAGCACTTACCGGTAACCATTTAGTAGTCGGCCCCTTAATTTAGGGTTCGTTTTCAACGATAAGGGGCTGTTTGGCAGTTGATGAATGGTTTGGTGTTGGATGATTAAGTGGTCAGAATGATTAAGGAGGCTCTTATGATAGATATGGTGAAAAATGAAATATGGTGGTTTGGTTATTGTTGATAATGAAATCAGGGCTCTGAATGGTTAAGAGACGTCCAGGATGCAAAATCATTCAGAGGGTTTTGGAACCATTAAGAGGCAGTCTATTTTGTTGCCAAACAATATTGACCTCTTAATGATTCAGAGGTTGCCTCTTAATGGAACTGTTAAGAGTTAAACAAACAGCCCTAAGTATCTACTTTCCAGTTCTATCTTTAATTATGAAAGAGAAACTCATACCCCCTCTATTATATAAGGTAAAATTGTCATTTAGTTAATTAAATAAATATAACAATTACACGTGTCTTAAATGTGCCTTTTTCAGTTTTTACTGTGGGTATTTACTTTGTGATGGATGGAGTTCGGCAGTAAAAGAAACAATACAATCAGAAGTGATCATGCAAGAGTTACTTTCACTAACCTGCATAACTAACTCCGATTGCGCATAGCAGTGCCATTTGAACATTGCAGACGAATATAATAACTGCAGTGGCTGCAATTCCAATGCCAGTCAGATCTCGTTAGATACTAATACGATCAGGTATGCAAAAGTTTAGCTTGTCTAACTCTTCGCATTACAGTTTGAAGTAAAATAGATTATAGGTTTCCGGGTTGTCACATTTTCATTGTATAACCATGTATAACAAAACCAAACCAAACCAAACCAAACCAAACCAACCGAAGCCAAGATATTTCATCTGGACATGTGGTATGGGGAGGGTATGATGTATGCAGACCTAACCTCTACCCCAAGAAAAGGTGGACTCACTAATTCCACGGATACCCCGATTTTGTGAAAAGTGTGTTAAACATTAATTCCACGAATACCCCTGACTTTGTGAGAACCCAAAAAGTTTGATAACATATAGATGAGCGGAAGGATTCGTAAAGAAAGAACTTGGGATGAGATACGCAAATACGACACGATTTGAAAAGGACGATATAAGTAGACAGTAACATAACAAAAGAACATGTATAAGAAAACATAACGAAGGTAAGGATGTTAGTGTAACTTGGGGGTTTGACAATCTAACTGTTGGCACTTTCTTTATAAGAAAACATAACGAAAAGCCCAGTGCAGATTCTCTAGCAAAAAGCAAAGTAGTGGTCACTTTCTTTCCATTACGAAGAAAGTTAGCAGCTTTTAATAGTGAAGTTATTGTCACTAAATGAACCGTGGCAAAGAATAGTACATCTGTATTACAACTAATAAGAGAGGAGAGAACATACTGTATACCAGCTCTTAATACAGCTAAGTGATTCATAAAGCTATCTCTCCTCTTCCCAAGGGCTTAACAATTAAGCCACTCTCTATCATTGCATTCTTACTACAGTAGTTGGTATTGTCTTTGGACTGCTAACAAACCATGCCATTGCACGAATTACAAAACCAAGATCAAGGTGAGGCAAAACATGTATCCCCCACAATTACAGAATTATCAACTCACTACTCAACTAACCTAGCTGAATTGCAGCTTATGCAATCTTAGGGGCTGTTTTTTCCATTAAGTCATGTATGGATAAAGTTGTCAATGTGGATTAATCTTGTATAGATTGAGAAAAAAATTGTTTGGGAGGGATTTTTTGTATATGGAAGAAGTGTGTCTTTTTAATTGAGGGATAGGTACAGAAAAAAATTGGCTTTCTGCATAAAGCTCCCCCCTAAAAGCTTACTGAATAAGCACTTTCTATATCATCAAGCCACTACCAAACAGTCATGTATAGCTGATAGAATAAGTTGTGAGTCACATTAAGCTCATTAAGCTGCTAACAAACAACCCTATGGAGCTACCAGAATACCAACTAATCACTTATGCAACAAATTTCCTTACGCAAATACATAACTTCCAAAATGCTTTCAATTCAACATTAATACCAGTGTTTGGGGGAACATGATGTTCTTCAAAGAATCTCATTATGAAGAAGCAGGAACTAAAACTATTATAGCAACTGAAAAGGATATAAAAATCAAATTTGCTCTATAGTAGGATTGACCTCAAGCAGTTTGGCTAATTGGAGAACTAGGCTGAGTTACATAGCAGCTAACCAAATGATAAGACGTTAAAATGATGCATAAGAACATGTCAAAACTTTAAGAAATCTCTATGACCAGCAAACATAATAGAAAAAGGCAACAAACTGAACTTTGATGCAAACATAATCACCAATTTGCACATAAATTGACTATAAATCAGAACACGAAAACTAACCACATTGTAACAGGCGAAGCAAGCACTCTCGAGCGATAGGATAATCGTCTAAGCCCCAACGTTTCCCCCAGTATGCAAACAAATCCCAAAGTGCCAAACTCGATACCAAACCAACAAGAGCAATAGGTATCTGATACCTAACACAGTAGCAGCAACAAAACAACACTATTCAAATAACAATTCGAAAATTTTCACATAATCGAGTAATTTAATCATATAACAATACAAAATTTTCACATAATCGAGTAGTTAAATCATATAACAATACAAAAATTTTCACATAATCGAATAATCAAATCATATAACAATATGAAAACTTTCACATAATCGAGTAAACAAATCATATAACAATATGAAAACTTTCACATAATCGAGTAATTAAATCTTATAACAAGCCAAATGAAGCTATAAATTTGTTACAAAAACACATACAGAGTGTTAGGTATCTGATACCTAACACATTAGCAGCAACAAAACAACACTATTCAAATAACAATACTAAAATTTTCACATAATCGAGTAATTAAATCATATAAAACACCAAAATTTTCACATAATCAAGTAACCAAATCATACAACAACACTAAAACTTTCACATAATCGAGTAATTAAATCATATAATAAGCGAAATGAAGCGATAAATTGCTATACAAAAAGACATACAGAGAGCAAGCGAAGAAGACGATGAACAGCGTAGCGTAATTGCGACAATATCGCTTGACGTTCTCCGTAACTCTCATACGAGCTTGCGAACGAGACGACGGAAATGAATACGAGCCGGAGTAACCGAAGAACCCTAGGGTCCACGACGGAGTATCGCCAGAGAAGTCTTCGTTCGTGAGCTTCGAGAACGGATTTAGTGTGAATAGAGAGAGTATGATTCCGATGTAGGATAACAATTCCGATAGGAAAAATCCGGTACTGGCGGCGGAAGGCGGATCGGTGGTTGTGGAGCTGGAATCGGCGGTTGTGGTGGTGGTGGGTGGCGGCGGCGGCGGTGGAGATGCGGTGGAGGTCGGAGGTCCGTTGATCGAGAACCTCTAGGTAACCGCTGTCTCGAAGCCAGGACTCGAAGATAGGATCCGGAACGCTGAGAGCTAACGGATTTGCAGCGAACGCCATTTTCGTCTTTTTCGTTTGCTTAATTGGTGAGTTCTGGGCTTATGGAGGATTGGTTACCTTTCTAGAGGATAATATAAAAATAAGAAAAAGGGTATTTTGGTCTTTTAACTTAGAGTTAATTACATTTTTGGTCCCTGTGGTTTGGTGATTTTAACACTCTGGGTTCATTTTGAAAATAATTATGGATTTTGCACCTGTGGTTTACATTTTATAACGCTTTGGGTCCACAATTTTAACTCCGTTAAATATTTCTGTTAAATGGATGAACTGCACGGGTATTTTAGTCTTTTAGTAACTGTTTTTTGTTTTTTCATTATTTTTTATTTGATTTTTAAATTATTTATTTATTATATTATATTTTATATACCTTTTTATATATATATATATATATGTGTGTGTGTGTGTGTGTGTGTGTGTGACTTATGACCTGCAACACCCACCATCCCTATGACCTCTCACCCTCAAGATGTCAAATCTCCCCACCATCCATCACCCCTACCAATACCTACCACCACCACCATCACCACCACCATCATCATCAACATCACCATCTCCACCACCACCACCTCCATCACCTCCCACAGCCCACCCAAACCCACCGCCTCCCACCTCCGGCACCGTCGACCGCCTCCCACCTCCGGCACTGTCGACCGCCTCCACCTCCACCTCCATTGCAGCCAACCTTCACCTCCATCGCAACCAACCTCCACGGTGACTTAACTCTGGTGACCTTCCTTCTAACTCCGGCGACCCATATCTCTACCGCCCACCCCTTCCACCACCGCCGACCTCAACCAGCCGCCCCCTTCCACCACCATCGACCTCCACCAGCCGCCCCCTTCCACCACCGTCGACCTCCACCAACCGTTGACCTCCATCAGCCGCCGACCTCCACCACCGTTCACATCATCAACCGCTTACCTCCACTATCGTCTTCACCGCCAACCGCACACCTCCACCATCATCTCCACCGCCAGAGACAACCCGATCCAGATCCCGATCGCCGGAGACCACCTGCTTCAGATCTCGATCGTCGCCGATTCAAGCAAATACAAATCTGGAAACTCGATTGGGTTTTTTTAGAGTAGATCGGAGTACTGAGGGCGGTGGTCATGGACTAGGGTTTTGATGATGTTAAATCAAATCATATTTTAGAGATTTAGTGGTTGTGGCTCTCCCTTGTTTTTGTTTTTTGAGTTTAGGGATTCTCTCTTGATTTTGGTGGTGGTGGAGTGGTAGGTGGTGCGTGGTGGTAGGGGTGGTAATAGTGGTGGTGGTGGTGGTATTAATGGTATTGGTGGTGGAGGGTGGTGGGTGGTGGTAGTGGATGGTGGGTGGTGTAGTGGATGGTGGGTTGTGATAATGGTGGATGGTGGTGGGTGCTGATAGATGGTGGTGGTAGTGTATTGGAGAAATGTAAAATCAAACCCAATAAAAAGAATTAGTAGAAAATAAAAAAACTATTGAAAGACCAAAATAGCCCTACATTAAATCTAATTAACAGAGGAATTTAACGGAGTTAGAAACCATGGACTCAGAGCGTTATAAAGTTCGAAACCATGGACCCAGAGCGTTATAAAATGTAAACCACATGTGCCAAATCCATAATTATTTTCAAAATGGACCCAGAGTGTTAAAATCACTAAACCACAGGGACCAAAAATGTAATTAACTCTTTATCTCATTTTCATTCATCGGATTAATAAAACTGATACGCAGAACAAGGTGGGACATGACAGAACAGAATAGATTTGAAACAAGGTGAGACAGGATAGGCAGAACATAATGGACTTGTTTTATGTTCGACATGCACATATGTGGAACAAGCTAGAACTAATAAGTAAAACAATAGTTTATTCTTTCTATCCCCTGAAAGGCTGAAACTAAGAATAATAGAGTCTAATTTACTATTATACAGATTGATTTTTTTTTCATGAAGGTAATGGCATCATGCTTAGGGATGAGCAAAACAAGACCAAATTAAAAAAAAAAACCAAAAATTTGTTTTGTAAAACTTTGATCCTACCGACCCACGTAACCCAAATTAACCCGATCTCCGTAATCTGACTTTTCAAACGGGGTACTCGATTTGGGTTGAATTTTTTTACATGCAAACCATTATAGTTAAACGGTTATGTGGGTCATATACGGGTTAGGGTTGATTAATGCAACACGATTAGTTAAATGAGTCGTGTTTGGGATAAACTTCTTTGACCCGCCAACCTGAACACACACGAATGGCACCCCTGCATTTCATATCTGAAACTGGATTGGAAATCCAACTAAGAATGTATATTGCTGCTGTTTATCTTGCGAGTTGTGATTTTAGACCGACTATTTTGTAAAAAAAGTAAAATAACATACTAAAAACCCATTAATGGTAAATTAGTCATTTGATCTGTCGTGTTCTGTCCGATCTTATCCTGTCATATATCATCAAACATTGAACAACTGTCATGTTCTATCTGCGTATCAAATGTACCCATGGGCGGAGCCAGGAGGGGGGCAGAGTAGGCAGTTGCCCCCCTAACATTTTAAATTTTGTTAGTTTTCTTTTTATAAATTAGGAATATTTGGCTAATTGCCCCCCCCCCCCCCCCTTAAAAATCAGCTTCACATGGAAATTATGATTACTGTTGACGTTTTGAAGGTTTTTTTTTGTGTATAACAAAGTATTTTTTAGAATTAAGATTGTTGTTCAAACTTTGCCCCCTACAAATTAATTTCTGGCTCCGCCCCTGAATGTACCCTAAAAGAACAAGAATAAGATAAAAATATTACATGACATTGAATTCTTTTTTCTTTTTTTGAAACGACAAATAACAAACACCTAACTAACATACTCCTAAAATCTATCCTAAATCTACACCACCGTCCATGACATGACTCGAACCCACAACCACAAAATAAGGAGACACCTTAATAACACTTCGAATGTCGTTGGGCTACAAACCCAGTGGCAGATTTGAATTCTTAAATTAAAATATTTCATGCCTTTAAAAAAACGTTATTTTTCTTTTACAAACATTTTAAAAAAGATTTATTAGAACACGAGAAAAAAGACATAGTACAATAAAAGAGTCCCTACTAGATTCTGCAGGGTGAAGAAATCTAACCGACAGAAAGTTTAAACGGAGGAAAGAAAAGGGGAATTAAACTGAGTGGTCAAAACAACTTGTAATTATTAGACGTATATATGTATTCGTATTTTATTAGGGTTGTGATTTATTATATTTTATAGTAGAGGCCCATGGGACTTGTAGAATCCACTTTTTTGTATTTATTATAGGGTTAAGTACATGAGAGTGTATCGAACTTGTCACATTTTATCATTGTATGTACTCAACTTTAAAAATTACCGATTCATGTAAAATTGTCATTGTATGTATCTAACTTTATCAAAAACCTACCATTTAATGTATTTAACTTGTTACGAAAGTGTATCCAACTTGTCATGAAATACCTTAAATGACAATTTTAGCAAGTTCAGTACATTAATCGCTAAGTTTTAAAGTTAAGTACATACAATGATAAAATGTGACAAGTTCGATACACTTCCATGTATTTAACCCTTTATTATATTGGTGGCATTGTAATGAGATGAGACATGGAAATTATTTCATTAACATGGTATCAGACTTCTCTCTGTAAACCTAGCATCCAATTTCTTTTTTCTTCTCTCTTTCTGTCAATGGCAGCTCGGCGACCCCCTCACTTTTGTTTTCTCTTCTTTGTTTATTCTTTTTTTTTCTTTCTCTATGGTATTACCAACATCAAATCATACGTGCCACTCATCTTGGATTTGGATCGGTTGAATTATGATTCTTGGAGAGAGCTCTTCAAAACCCACTGCATTGGTTATTCTGTCTTCGATCATCTTGATGGTAGCAATCTTCAACCCATGGATAAAGAATGGTGCAAGGTGGATGCCATTGTTAAGTAATGGATTTATGGCATGTTATCTCAAACTCTTCTCCAAACAATCTTGAAGAATGATTCTACTTCTCATGAAGTTTGGACAACCATTGAAAACCTCTTTTGAGAGAACAAAGAAGCAAAGACGTTGGAGTATTGTTCCTGAATCAAAGCTATATCTGATATCCTTACCAACATTGTCGCACCCGTCTCACAGAGAAATCTAGTCACTTATGCCATCAATAGGCTATCATCAAAATATGATGTTCTCACCACTACCATCCGCCACCGCACTCCTTACCCGTCCTTCACCGAGATGCGATCCATCCTTACTCTTGAAGAGCAACGAATGATTCAAAATAAGAATCCATTAGTCCACATGTCTCACATGCTGGGTGGAAACTCTTCATATGGTCACCCACTTAATATTTTACCATCCACCACCCTTAACAATAAACTTCAACCTCGTTCAACCCCGTGCATCTTCCTAGGCTACCCTTCAAATCATCGCAGATATCGATGCCTCAACCTCCAAACCAAATAAATCATCATCTCGAGACATGTTACCTTTGACGAGTCCATATTCCTGTTCGGTTCCATGACCCCCAACCTTGTACCTAACTATGACTTCCTAGATATTACCATTAGCCCGAACATGTTCAATGATCCATACCGACCACCCCCTCTTCAAACTGATATCCTTTCTAACGATACGCTCCCATCCCCACCCCTATGTCACCGCCTCCATCCACATCTAATGAACCCTCGGCAACTGAAGCGCCTCCATCGACCCAACCTCCTCCCACCGTCCTGTCTACCAGCTCTCACCCTATGGTCACCTGTGTTAGGCACGACATCTCCAAACCCATACAAAAATTAAACCTTCACATCGACTCCACCTCATCCACTCTTCCTCACACCTACGCTTAAGCCTTCCAAGATCCCAACTGGTTTAATGCTATGACTGAAGAATATAATGCACTTATTTTTAACGAAACTTGGATACTTGTACCTTGGCCTCCTGATGTTAATGTTGTTAATTGTACGTGGTTGCCTTAAAAGAAATACAATGCAGATGGGTATTTAGCTCGGTACAAGGCTTGTCTTATTGCAAACGGTCGTAGCCAACGGCCTGGTATTGATTGTGACGAGACCTTTAGCCCGGTTGTTAAACCTGCAATAATTCAGACAGTCCTTAGTTTGGCTACTTCTCACAACTCACCCGTTCATCAGCTAGATGTGAAGAATACATTTCTTCACGGCCATCTTCAAGAGACCATCTACATGCATCTTGCCTTCTTCAACATTCTATCTACGGTCTCAAGCAGGCTCCTCGCGCATGGTACCATAGATTTGCACAATTCATTACCAGTTTTGGGTTCATCAACAACAAATTAGACTCTTCACTTTTTATCTACAAACAGGGTACCCAGATTGCGTATTTGTTGCTTTATGTAGATGATATTGTTTTGACTACATCTTCCACGAGCCTCTTTTAGCAATTTGTTACCACTCTTCTGTTAGGAATAATGTGTAGAGTTGACAAACCAAGTGGTTACACATCCAATGTTACAAGACACTTGAGGGTCACACCTGTGAGGACCTATAAGTCGAACAAGTTAGATGAAACCACGAAATGGAAAGTTAGGATTTATAATAGTGTATTATAAATCAATTGGGTAATTACAGTCAGAATTACCAAAGTTGGAGGGTTATTAATTAATTAGGATATTATATATTTATTAGATAAATAAATATATAATAGTTAATTAATAAAGTAATTTATATATATTAGAGAAATATATATAATTATAATTATCGTATGCAAATTCTTTTCCAGCTATTTAAAAAGGAAAAGGATTAGAGATAATTATAAAAGGAAACTGAATCTTATACAAACTGTATGATTTCTCCATATAAATAAGCCTTATAGGCTTAAGGTAAAGTAGAAGCTTTTCAGCCAAGAAATCAGTTTTTCAGTTTCCTCTCTCTCCCTCTTCCTCCCAATCGGCGCCGACACCCCCCCCAGGTCGGATTCCAGTTTTGTTGTTCGAGTTTCGTTTAGTTCAACTAGAAGAACGTTCGTTGGTTGATCACCGGTGGACTATCATCAAGCAATCCAGGTAAATTGGCCTAATTTAGTCTATTAGAATTAAAACTAAGATCGATTAAAGATCATTAGGCTAATAATGGGTTTTTAGTTTTTATCGCTTCCGCACGATTAGATCAGAAACAGTGTGTTTCTGATCGCGTAGGTTTTATCAGTTTGATTAACCTATGAGATATATCAAACCAGCGAGGTTCGATAGATCTGAGATAATCCTCTAGTCAGTTTGATCCGAGGATACCCACAAAAACCCAACAGTGGTATCAGAGCCATTGTTAACAAATCGTTTAGTTTTTATCTGTTTATCTGCTCATGTGTGATCCGTTAAAATTATTCGTTTTAGTTTTAAAATTTTTGTTTTTATCACATCACACTAAAAACACCAAACCATTGATCGGCGGTGGAACGGCGGCAGTTAGCCGACCGAACCGCCAGGCCGATCACCGGCTACGAAAAACAAACCAAGCACCAAGCCACACCACCCGATCGGTGGTGATGGCGTCAGTCGCTGCAGCAGACCACCAAGCCGCACCACCTGAATGGTGGTGGCGGCGTCGACTGTTGAATACAAACACCACCACCGCACCACCAGTCATGGTGGTTGCGGCTGGTCACTATGATTGATCGCCGGGCCGCACCACAGCTAGTGGTAGCAGCGCCGGTTGCTCTTGAACCACCAGGTCACGCCACCAGTTGAGTGGTGGTGACCGAACCGTTTGCAGCCATGGCCGAGCCACCAGGTGGTGGTGGCTGTGGTTGTTTGTGGTTGATCGATCGGTTACCACCCGATGGTGGTGACCGTGGTACTAAACCACCAATCGCAATAATAACGGTGGTAGCGGCGGTAGTGGTAGCCGTGAGCTTTGGCCCAAACCGAGGCCGGTTCGAAACCCACAACCACTAGAAACCGCAAACGCGGTGGTAGACGGCGGTATTCGCAACGGTGACGATGTTTCAATGTTGCTCTTCGCGAACCGCCGCACCACAGATCGGTGGTAGCGGCAGCGGTAATCGATCGAGGATTGTGATTGTTTCGCCATAACCACCGAGAACGGTGGCTGTTGTTCGATCAATCGCCGGCCGCACCGCGCATAGCGGTGGCGGCGGCTGCTGCTGTTCAATCGAACGCCGGCTGGACCGCGCGTAGCGGTGGCGGCGGCTGCTCTTGTTTCCCGATTGATCACCGGCCGCACCGCGCATAGCGGTGGCGGCGTCCGGCTGCCGTGCCGAGACCAACCACACCACAGATTAGTGGTGGAGGCGTTGTCCGGACGATGATGATGGTGAATTTTGTTCAATCGCTGGCCGAATAAATCGAATCGACACCCGGATATGGTCGGGTTACGGATCATCTACGGATACATCACCAGTGTGGTGGCGATAGTGACGACGGCGGAGACATTCTCTTTACCGTCGTCACCGGCTGTTGATGGAGGTCGACGCGACCTTTGCAACGCAAGATGATTTCTGTTGTGACCCTCGCGGCATAAACCGTACGCACTCTTCACGAACCAGACTTCCATCTAGGGTTTTTCGTATAATTGGGCCAAAATGGTAACGAGCCCAAGGCCCAGTTCTTTGGACCAAGTTACGGCCCAAAAGAGATCGTTTGGTTTTCTTATCCAAAATTATTTACTATCCGATAAAATTTATTCAAACCAGTTTTTAATTAATCTTTTATGAAAATTAAAAATTAAGGGCCAGTATTATAAAACTAGATCAATAAAACCCGCTTGATATAATTTTTGGATAAATGGATTGTTTTTAGATAAAATGGTTTTAGTTTATAAACCTCAGTTTTAAAAGCCATTTTTCAGTCTAAAAGGGTTTTTGGTTCATAAAACAGTTTGTTTTACGAATCAGTTATAAAACCAAGTTTTGCGATAATTGAAACAAAATAATTTTAACGGATCCAGTTTTATTTCTCGTTATTGCTTTTGTTATATTGCATATTTACATAATTGCTTAGGCTCGATATATGGATTTCAGTTTGATTTTACATATATATATATATATATATATCTATTATAGTGTTTTGCCAACCTAGACCCTTGACATATTTGCGGGGAGGCCTGCGTGCCATTTGTAACCCCTTGTGTAATAATGACCTTAGGATAGATATTTGTTTTATTCTTTCGGGGATGACGAGGCCAGTGGGAGCTACTAAGATTCTTCATCCTACCGGAGTACTAACAAAACATGGCGAGGCCAGTGGGAGCTACGCGAGTTTTGAAGCTTTTAGTAGAATAGGTCATTATTGGTCCCTAGGAAACGTTGGCAAAAACTATAATTAGCTATCACGTGATTAATTATTGCATGGTTGATTGATTATTTGTGATATCTTGCATATTAATAGTTTTAAATAGAGTTGTTACTTTAAAACTAGTTTATATCACAAAAGGAATATAGGTTTTATTATTAGTTTCGTTAAACTTTTCAAAACAATAGTTTTTGTTTTAAGACCTATAGATGATTGTTTTATATAAAAGGCAAAGTTGACAAAAACAGTTAGTTTTAATCAACTAGATGTGCTATTAAAACAGTTAGTTTTAACTAGCAAGTGATTTTAGAACAGTTGGTTTTAAAATTACGTGTATGTTTGAAACAGTTAGTTTAAAACATAAGTAGCCTTTATAACAATCAGTTTTTCAAAAACCTGGAAGTAAAAGTTTTTTCAAAACCCCGAAAATCATAGATCAGTAGTTAATCATAAAAACCTACCCTTTATTGCGATAATAGTTAGTCTAAAACTCCTATTCTAAAACCATGTAGGATATCACAAATTAAACGTTCAACCATGCAGTTAAAGTCTATAGCTACACAGTTTATAATTAACTAATTATAGGTTTGCCAACTTATATTCCTAAGGACCATTAATGACCTATTTAGTATTTACTAAAAAAGGCATAGCTCCCACTGGCTTTAGCATGTTCGTCAGAACTCCAAACATTTTTCTTGCGTAGCTCCCACTGGCCTCGGCATCCTCGATGGAACTTCGGAAAATAAAAATAAAATCTATCCAAAGGTCATTATTACACAAGGGGTTGTAAGTGGCACGCAGGCCTCCCCAGAAAATAACCAAAAAGGACCTAAGTTGGCAATCCCTATAATAGATATATACAAACAGATATATATATATATATATACATACAAGTATGCATTAGAATAAAGTATAAACCAGGCAATCATGTTAAAGCTATAAGCCTAGATCCGCTAAATTATTTCGTCTAAAAAACTCAGTTTTAACTGATTTTATAAAACCAAACTGTTTTATAATTCTAAATTTAATATTTTGTTATGAAAAACCTTTTATAAAATATTAAGTTTTACAATTTTAAATTAATTTTATAAAACAGTTTTAACTTTATCTAAAAACGTATCAAGCCAGTTCAATCGATCAAACTGATCGGTAAACTAAAATATTGAACCTTTGAACTATGTCGTGATTTTACCAACTGTTTGAAAAATACGGCAAGAAACTTGTTTGACAAAAACGTGTTAAAACAACTGGTTTGATAAAACGTTATTTCCTTTTGATAAAATAATTTGGATAGAATCGCTTAAAAAACAAAATAACCCTTTTGAGCCACAACTTGGTCCAAAATATTGGGTTTTAGGCCCGATACCAAACTGGTAATTTTGGGCTTTAGAAAATTGATCGAAAATAACCGTTGGTTGAAAAACTTAGCCTATTATCTGGTTTGAACTAATTGGTCCGCACCTCTCATCAAACACAGCTTGGTAACATCAGTGGCAAATGGCCGTTAATCATTCCCGTTACTGCAATCAACGGTGTGACAGTCACAACTATCGCGGTTCACGGCGCGAGCCATTCTTCGCCTGTGTCGCTCGCGGCGCGATAGTCGTAACCGCCGTCACCGTTCGCAGCGCGAATGGTCGCCATTATTGAAATCAGTGGCGGTGATCAACGCCACCCACAGGCGGCCATCGACCACTGCCTTCACCTGGACCGAACGACTACGACAGCAGCGCAAAGCTGCCACCGCCGCCGCTGTGGTCTTCGATCACAACCGTTGCGGTAACCACCATGTGTGGTGCGGCCGGTTTTCGAAAAACGATAGCTATCGCCACCACCACTCGCTGTGGTGTGGCTGCCGCTACTTGCCGGCGAATGGCAACAAAACAAATATCACCGCCGTTTCCTAAGCGGCGATCGCAACCAGCATCACCACCAATCTGTGGTGGCCTCGCCGCCGCCGGCCGATGATAGCAGCAATGGCAACATCGCCACCATCGCCGGCGGCTGTTTTTGATTTCCGCAACCGCCACCGCCACCAACAATCTGTGGTGCGGTCAATCAAGGGATGACAGTCGAAACGCCGCCACCGCTAGGCGCGGTGCGGCCAGTGAACCGAAAAACTACCACCACCGTTGTCCCTATCGTGTTTAACCGGCGACGACGGCAACGAAAAACGCCACCGCCGCCACCGCTAATATCCCGGAGCCATCATTGCCACCAGTGGCGGTGATCGCAACTCGTCGCCACCACTCATTGTGGCCGGCGACTTTTATAACAACGCCGCTACCACCACCGCAATTGCGGTTACTGGTGGTGCGGTCAACGTCGAATGAAACTACCACCACCGCTGTGATTACCGCCATCCGCCACCGCGTTTGCGGTTTTCGGGTGGTTGCGGTGTTCATACACCGGTTACCACCATGCGCCGCCACCACGGAACTGTGGTGCGGCCTGGTGGTTGAGAATAACAGCCGTCGTCATAGGGTTGCCGGCGATCTCCGTGGCCTAGGTCGAACGGCCACCACCATGCTGGTGGTTTGGCCGGTACTTGAGCCGATAGCCAACGCCGCCACCACCACGCTGGTGGTTCGGCTGGAGCTTGACAGCCAACGCCGCCACCACCACGCTGGTGGTTCGGCTGGTGCTTGACAGTCAACGCCGCCACCACCATGCTGGTGGTTCGGCTACGGCCGCCGCTAGGCTCGGTGGTTTTTGGTCCGGTAATTTTTCGTACAATCAATCAAACGATAAATAGAAAAACTACGAATCTTTATTTCATAAAACCAATTAAGACTTGACGCACAAGAAATAATTTTAACGGATCATATAACGATAAAATTAAACAACTAGAACCTGTGGCTCTGATACCACTGTTGGATTTTGTGGGATCCCTCGAGTCGAACTGACACGAGGATCATCGTGGATCTCGAAACCTTACTGGTTCGATAAATCCCATAGATCTGATAACCAAAACTGGTAAAAGATCTACATGATCGAAAACATACTGGATCGATCTTATGCAGAAGCGATTAAGATACAAAAACCCTAAATATCTATGGATCATAATCGTTATTTTATTTAATCCTAACAGTTATGGATACAGAAATATACCTGGATTGCTTGAGAATAAGTCCACCAATGAACGACCAACGAATGTTCCTCTAGCAGAACTAAAAACCCGAAAAACTGGAAAACCGAGCTGGTTGTCGCGAGAGGAGGGGACGGCGCCGGTAGGAGTGAGAGAGAGAGAGAGAGAGAGAGAGAGAAAGAGAGAGAGAGAGAGAGAGAGAGAGAGAGAGAGAACTGGAAACTGAGAATTAGATTAATTGAATTGATTATCTTTAAACCCATAAGGTTTATTTATATATGAAGAAAACAGAGTTTCCATCTGATTCAGTTTCCCCTTTTAATTATCTTTTTCTTTTCTTCCAAGAAAAGAATGTTCTTAGATAATTACTTATAATTAATTAGATTATTGTATTATATATTTATTTATCTAATAAATATATAATTCTCTTAATTAATAATCCTCTAACTTTTGGATTTCTGACTGAAATTACCCAACTGATTTATAATTGATTATTATAAATCCAATCTCTCCATTTCTGGGTTTTATTTAACTTATTCGATTTATAGGTCCTCATAGGTGTGACCCTCAAGTGTCTTGTAACATTGGATGTGTAATTACTTGGTTTGTCAACTTATGCACATAATTACTAACAAAAACCCCTTCACGCCTCTTGCATCCCAATGTTGCTTGAAATAATCAAGCTCTCTTTCAAGATCAGCCACTATCCTTAATAATAGTCGACGACTCATACGAAAAAACCACCGACTAAAGTCGCCGTCGTCGTACACCGGGTTATCAGAAAAGTATGCGACAAGTTTATCATGTCCCTCTTCCCGACCTCTATCTTTAGTCAGCCCTCTCGGTCTTTTGTTCAACGGTTCTGCAACCTCGTTTTGCATAAGGTGGTTTTCGACAAATTCATGGACCAACTCCGTCGCTTTAATGTTGTTCATAATAATCTGATTTACAACGAGATCTATATCACCGTTATCAGAATCCGACATTTTTTGGAGAATAAGACGAGGATAAGAGGTGAATAAGAGGAGAATAAGAGGAGAATAAGAGGAAGTGTAAGATGAGAATGAGATAAAAAAAGGTTGAGATAGAGATGTATATATATAGATAAATGAAAAAAAATAAAAAAACTAGTCGTTAATAGCCGTTGGGGGTGGGGGTGGCATGGTTTTTTGCTCGGTGTGGGCGTACCGAAGCCCTTGGGTACCGGCCGCCTACCGGTCACCCATGGCGGTGTTACCGCTGGTGCCGATGGCGGTACCGGCCCCGTCCCGTTCCCTTTAATGATAGCCTTAGTGACAACTAAGTGCGATTTGGACACCTCATTATGATTTATTTTTAAAACACAATGATTTAGTTTTGAACTAATGGGAATTATATAATTAATTATAATAAAATCAAGAGTAAGCTACAAATTTTTGGTTCATGTAGGTTTTTGAAGTCGTTATATCTAATATAGGAGTTAATTTTCATTAAATATTTTTTTATTCAAATATATATACATATTTATCTTTAAATTTTTGTTGTAACTATTTATATTTTCTACTAATTTGGTGGAAAAAAGAAAAGAAAAACATATATTGTTAAAATCCGAAGTTGAACCCGATTAAATCCGAATCCGATATGGTCCAAAATACCACACCTAATTTTGATTTTGTGAACATTTTTCATACCCGAAACTTGATTATAGTTTTGTTGATACATAAATTGGAGTTTTCTGTTTTTTGTAATTTTTATTTAGATCGACTATTAGGTAAAAAATGCTAAAAGTTTCACCAGGGGTAAAATGGTCATTTAATCAGTCATGTTATGTCCAGTGCTTTCCTGTCATATATTACTAAACGGCAAACGTTGAACAATTGTTCTGCCATGTCCTGTTCTACCTTGTCCTGTCATGTCTTTTCTGTGTAGCAAAGACACCCTTAAGGGTTTCTTAGATTGGACACGTAGGATCATGTAATAGACAACTACGTGGGATTTAGACACCTCAATATGATTTATGATCTATTTTTTCTGATAAAAGACAATGATTGAGTTTTGAACTAATGAGAATTATATAAATAATTGTAATAAAATCAAGAGTAAGCTACAAACTTTGGTTCATGTGGGTTGTTGAAAATAATACTTCTTTGTTACGTAGTCATAAAAGTATAAGATGGTTATCTCGTTTGTAAGAAACGTTCGATTTCAATACCTTCATTTAATGATTGTTAAAATGTTATGTTTTTTGGATAAGGTTCATCTAGGCTTTGCCTAAACTACATCCTTGGTAATTTATAACAGAAATTGAAAATTCGGCCGTCTGAGACTAAGCCTAGCCACAAGATGCGCACGAGGGGATTCGAACCTAGGGTGAATGGGATACCATCCACATTCCCCACAGGCCTTACCACTACGCCACAAGCCTTGTGGTTTTAAAATGTTATGTTAAACGAAAGGTATTTTTATCATGTTATTGATTGTTTTTGTCTTTTATCCAATTTAAAGACAAAAAATGATAAAGGGACGAAATCGTCAACCATGTAACAAAATATGTAAAATGATCAAATCTGGATGTTTCTAGAATCGATAACGACCATATTCTAACGAAAATCGTTACTGTGGATTAGGCCTGTAAACGAATCGAATGAACACGAACGGAGCTTGTTCATGTTCGTTTGTTTAAGTTTAAACGAACACGAACGCTTAACCGAACGAAAAATCGTGTTCGTGTTCGTTCGTTTAGCACATGAGGATGTTCGTGTTCGTTTGTGTTCGTTCATTAAACTCTTAAACGAACGGTTCACGAACGTAAACGAACACAAACAAACATAAACGAAGGAAATGTTGCTAGTGATTTTTAGTGAACGTGAGAGGAGAGTTGCAGTCATCGAGTCGAGAGACAGAGGCTGTGAACGTGAGAGGAAAAGGCTATGAGCGTGAGAGGAGAGAGTTAAGTTGTAGACACTAAAGTTGGAAAATGGGGATAGCAGCTAGGGTTGTAGTCGAGAAGAGGCTGTGTCGTATTTATTTTAACTTTACTTATAACATAGTTAAATAATTAAATCACTTAATAAAAAAATATATAGTTTATAAATAATTATATATACTAATATAAATAAACGAACATAAACGAACAGTTCACGAACGTAAACGAACGAACGGTTCACGAACATAATCGAACGTTCACGAACATAATTGAACGAACGAGGACGTTGTTCGTGTTCGTTCGTTTATTTAAACGAACGTAAAATCTTGTTCATGTTCGTTCATTTATTAAACGAACGAACATAAACGAACTTCCCGCCGAACAAATTCACGAACGGTTCATGAACGTTCGGTTCGTTTACAGACCTACTGTAGATAAATCATTTGAACCAAACCATAGCGTGACACGTATCATATTCAATATGAACAATGAATGCATTATTCATAATGAATAATACATCAATCAAGGTGAATAATACAAATATTCAGAATGAATAATATATTATTCATCTTGAATATTTGTATTAATCATAATGAATAATGCATGGACATTCACGTTGGTAAAACATAAGCTGATAATAAAAACTTTTATAAATAAAACAAGTTTTAGCTTGTTCCACAATCCACATTATGCTACGCTGTTCATCGTCTTCTTCTCTCTGTATATGTGTGTATATATATATATATATATTTGTAACAATTTATGGCTTTATTAAGCTTGTTATATGATTGAATTACTCGATTATGTGAAAATTTTGTGTTGTTATGTGATTTGATTTCTCGATTATGCGAAATTTTGATTTAATTACTCGATTATGTGGAAATTTTGGTATTGTTATGTGATTTAGTTAG
Source organism: Centaurea solstitialis (assembly GCA_030169165.1). NCBI lineage: Eukaryota > Viridiplantae > Streptophyta > Magnoliopsida > Asterales > Asteraceae > Centaurea > Centaurea solstitialis. Next base: position 12,824,505 of record CM058047.1, on the reverse strand, counting down.
TCGATTATGTGAAAATGTTAGTATTGTTATGTGATTTAGTTTCTCGATTATGTGAAAATTTTCGTATTGTTATATATGATTTGATTACTATGTGAAGATTTTTGTATTGTTATATGATTAAATTACTCAATTATGTGAAAATTTTTGTATTTTTAATTGAATAGTGTTGTTTTGTTGCTTGCTAATGTGTTAGGTATCAGATACCTATTGCTCTTGTTGGTTTGGTATTGAGTTTGGCACTTTGAGGTTTGTTTGCATACCGTGGGAAACGTTGGGGCTTAGACGATTATCCTATCGCTCGAGAGTGGTTGCTTCGCGTGTTACAATGTGGTTAGTTTTCGTGTTCTGATTTATAGTAATTTACGTGCCAATTGGTGATTATGTTTGCTTCATGTTCAGTTTATTGTCTTTTCTATTATGTTTGCTGGTTATAGAGATTTCTTAAAGTTTTGACATGTTCCTATGCATCATTTTAACATCTTATCATTTGGTTAGATGCTATATAACTCAACCTAGTTCTCCAATTAGCCAAACTGCTTGAGGTCAATCCTACTATAGAGCAAATTTGATTTTTATATCCTTTTCAGTTGCTATAATAGTTTTAGTTCCTGCTTCTTCATAATGAGATTCTTTGAAGACCCAAACACTGGTATTAATGTTGAATTGAAAGCATTTTGGAAGTTATGTATTTGCATAAGGAAATTTGTTGCATAAGTGATTAGTTAGTATGCTGGTAGCTCCATAGGGTTGTTTGTTAGCAGTTTAATGAGCTTAATGTGACTCACAACTTATTCTATCAGCTATACATGACTGTTTGGTAGTGGCTTGACGATATAGAAAGTGCTTATTCAGTAAGCTTTTTGGGGGGAGCTATATGCAGAAAGCCAAAAAAATTTCTGTACCTATCCCTCAATTAAAAAGACACGCTTTTTCCATATACAAAAAATCCCTCCCAAACAATTTTTTCTCAATCTATACAGAGATTAATCCACATTCACAACTTTATCCATACATGACTTAATGGAAAACCAATCAAACAGCCCTAAGATTGCATAAGCTGCAATTCAGCTAGGTTTGTTGAGTTGATAATTCTGTAATTGTGGGGGATACATGTTTTGCCTCACCTTGATCTTGGTTTTGTAATTCATGCAATGGCATGGTTTGTTAGCAGTCCAAAGACAATACCAACTACTGTAGTAAGAATGGACATGATAGAGAGTGTCTTAATTGTTAAGCCCTTGGGAAGAGGAGAGATAGCTTTATGAATCACTTACCTGTATTAAGAGCTGGTATACAGTATGTTCTCTCCTCTCTTATTAGTTGTAATACTTGAAGGTTTTGGTCAGAAGTTTTCTATATTTCTGTGTATTGGAAACGATGAAGAAGACAAGCCTAAATAGGCAATACAAATTACAAAGAAAGGAAACTCTCAAAAAGGAAACAATATACAGGGCAAGAAAATATGCACAGTATCTCGTGATTGAGAGGAAAACAAGGAGAGAATATCATGCAGGAAATAATGCATTCCAATACTCCCCCTCAAGGTGGAGCATGTAGATTTCGCATGCCCATCTTGGCAAGAAGAAACTCGAGTTGTTTTGCACCCAAAGCTTTCGTGAGTAAATCGGCAACTTGCATCTTCGTGTCAACGTAGAGAGGTTTGATCTCACACGATTCAACTCGTTCTTTGACAAAATGACAATCCATTTCCACGTGTTTCGTTCGTTCATGGAAGACGGGATTGTTTGCGATATGGCGAGCCGCTTCGTTGTCGCAGTAGAGAGGGGTAGAGTCGTGTTGTTCTGTTTCAAGACCCTTCAATAACCATCGCATCCACAAAATTTCACTAGTGGTGGTGGCCATGGCACGATATTCGGCTTCGGCTGAGGAGCGAGAAACAACCGACTGTTTCTTTGATTTCCATGAAATGGGAGCTCCCCCCAACAGTAGAAGATATCCTGTTCTCGATCTCCGTGTAAGTGAGCAACCCAACCAATCGGCATCACAATATGCGACTAACTCGGTACCTCCTTCTTTCGGAAAAAAGATACCCTGTCCGGGTGTTGCTTTTAGGTACCGAAGGACTCTCATGGCGGCGTCAAGATGTCTTTGTCGAGGGTCCGAGACAAATTGGCTTAGAACATTTACAGAGTAGGCAAGATCGGGTCTAGTGGCTTGGAGATAGAGTAACCTCCCAACCAATCTTCGGTACTCGCCTGCATCCACACGAACGTCCTCTTCTTTATTGTCAAGTTTCAGATTCTGCTCCATTGGAAAGGAGCATGGTCTGCACCCTAACATTCCACTATCTTCCAATATATCAAGTGTGTATTTCCGTTGGCTTAGCACCAAGCCATCTTTCGTTCGTGCCGCTTCTATTCCGAGGAAATATTTTAATGGGCCAAGGTCCTTGATACTAAACTTGTCGTCAAGGAAGTTCTTTGTTTCTTGGATTTTGTTCTCATCGTTTCCCGCTATGATTACGTCGTCGACGTATATGAGGGCGGTAACAAAAATCTTCCCTTCTTTATAAATAAACAGGGAATGGTCTGCAGCGGATTGTTTGTAGTTAAGTTGGAGTAGAGCTGATGAAAACTTTTGATACCAGTTTCTCGAAGCCTGTTTCAGGCCATACAATGATTTTCTTAACCGGCACACTTTTGTTCCTCCCCCTTTGTCGTAGCCTTGTGGGATTCTCATGTACACTTCTTCGTTCAAATCACCATGCAGGAAAGCGTTATTCACATCTAGTTGGTGAATATTCCATTCCCTTTTGACGGCGATAGCAATGAGACTCCTTACGGTTACCAACTTAGCCACCGGTGCGAATGTGTCGTGATAATCAACACCTTCCATTTGCGTGTATCCTTTGGCGACGAGTCTTGCTTTGTACCTTTCAACCTCACCGTTTGGTTTGAATTTTATTTTATAAACCCATTTTGAGTCTATAACTCGTTTCCCATTCGGTAGGTCTTCTAAAGTCCAAGTTCCATTCTCTTCGAGGGCCTTTATTTCCTTTTGCATAGCATCCCTCCAATGTTTGACCTGCACGGCTTGTTTAAAACTCTTTGGCTCATCGTTTGACGTGATGGCCGTAAGGAATGCTTTATGAGATTTCGAAAATTTTTCATAGGAAACAAAGTTAGCAATGGGACATACCGTCGAGGATCGTTGATTGGAGTCGGGATGTGCATGGTCTATAGAAGGGGGAAGCTCGACATCATAATCATTAAGACGAACTGGCCTGGTTCTACTTCGTTTCTCCCTGATTTGTGCGACATCTTCATTTTGAGACTCATTCGCATTTGGTTGAGTTGGTTCGGCACCTTCTGGAACATTTGTGGCTTGTGGATGAGATTGAATTTCAGGCCCAGTGTGAACAGGCCCATTATGGCTATCGATTGGATCATCTTGGCCCAACTCTTCCCTTTCCATTTGCTCGCTAATTGTCAGGTGGTTTTCTGGGCTGCCCATTTCCTCAATCTGTGCTTCATTGGATTCAGTGGGCTTGGTGGGCTCATTCTCTTCATCAGGGAAGAGTGTGAACATATCATTCTCTTCATATTGGTTTTCTTTAATGCTTGTAGCAAAGGGGAAAACCTTTTCTGCAAACTTTACATCCCTTGATATGATGATTTTGCCACTACTTGGGTCAAAGATTTTGTATCCTTTTGTTCCGCTTGGATACCCCATGAAAACACCCGGCTTTCCTCTTATTTCAAATTTGTCTCCATTTGTTTCGACATTCCGATAATACGCCAAGCATCCTAAGACCCTCATGTGATCGTAGTTTGGTTTTTCGCCATGTAGCAACTCGTATGGGGTTTTATTCCCAATAACTTTTGAAGGTAGCCTATTAATGATGTATGTGGCAGTTAAGACGCACTCGCCCCAAAATCTTTTTGGGAGACTCGCTTCAATCTTGAGAGCACGTGCCGTTTCGAGCAAGTGCCTATGTTTCCTTTCCACGACTCCATTTTGTTGTGGAGTGTGAGGGCATGTTGTTTCCAAGGTGATTCCTTGTTCCGCATAGAAGTTCATCATTTGGTTGGAAGTAAACTCCCCACCATTGTCACACCTTATCCTTTTAATATTCGTTTCAAATTGTGTCTTGATCATTTTGTGAAAATACATTAGACACATACTTGCCTCAAACTTGTGTTTAAGGAGATAAACCCAAACGGCCCTACTGTAATCGTCAACTATAGTCAAAAAATAGTTTGCCTTTGAAAACGAGGGCGTTCGATATTTACCCCATATGTCGCAATGTATTAGATCGAAACGAGTATCACTTTTAGTCGTACTAATGGGAAAAGGCTTTCTTGTTAATTTAGACTTCATGCAAGAATCACAAATGTTATTGCTGTTCTTAAAAGAAACATTATTGAGAAAGTTTATTTGAGACAACTTTTCATCACCCGCATGTCCGAGCCTCTTGTGCCACATATCACTAGTCACCACCATTGCTTTTCTTTTATTTCTAAGCATCCCCAATTGATATAGACCATCTTTGCACCTACCCGCTCCAATCAATTTCCTCGAACGCAAGCCCTGCATAACAAAGAATTCAGGAAAGAACATTACGGCGCAGTTTAAATCCTTTGAAAGTTTGCTAACTGACAAAAGGTTGAAAGTAAATTTTGGAACATGCAAGACATCTTGCACTTTCATTCCATTCAGCAAGGTGTGACTGCCTTTTGCCTCAACCGGTACAGTTTCTCCGTTAGGAATAGTCACGGGCGCTTCGTTTGTGGAGTCGATCATTTCTTCAAGGATGTCAGACCTGTAAGTAATGTGTTCCGTACATCCGGAATCGACTACCCATTCGTCACCGCGTTTATACTTACCTGCCATGTTTGCGGAACGAGGAGCCTCATTTTGTGTGGTTTTGTTCTCTCCAGCAAAGTGTTTCTGAAACTCCTCGTATTGTTCTTTTGTTAGGCTTGAGATCAGACTTGATTCGGTCTCGGCGCACGCCGCCCTTGGTTTCCCTTTTTCCCGTTTGTTCTTTCCGGGCCACCATTCCGGATAACCAACACGCTTGAAACAACCGTCGCGAGTGTGCCCGTCTTTTCCACAATGATCACAATGACCCGAAGGCTTCTCATCTTTCTGTCCGTTTCTGGTAGGTGGAGCATTGCGTTTCACAGTAGCTTGAAAAGCCACCGTTTCATTCACCAATCTCTTCCCTCCGGCTATGGTTCTTTGCTGCTCGTCCTCGGCGACTAGGTGGTAGGCATTTCCTAAGGACGGGATGGGTTTTGTTGCGAGGATCTGAGTTCTGATGATGGAGAACTCTCGATCGAGACCCATGAGGAACTCATAGAGTTGTTCCTTTTCACGAAGCTCTTTGAGAGATTTCCCAACGCCACAAGTGCAGCCGTTACATTTGCATTTGGGGGTAGGGAGGAAGGATTGCATCTCATCCCATAGCCCTCGCAGTTTCGTGTAATAGGCCGATACGGTCATCCCGTCTTGCCTTGTGTTCGAGATAGCTTGCTTTAATTCGTATGCGCGAGGCGCACTTTCCTTTCCAAACCTTTCTTGAAGGTCTTTCCAGATTTCTGATGCAGAATTGGCATATTTCACGCTTCCTCGGATCTCCTTTTCCATGGCCGTGGTGAGCCATCCCTTGATCATTGCGTCACATCGCATCCATGCCATATAATTTGCATCATCTGTTTCAGGCTTCTTGATGGTCCCATCGATGAATCCTCTCTTGTTTTTAGCAAACAAGAAATTTTCCATTTCTTGGACCCAATCAAGATAGTTGTTGTCGGTTAATGCATCGTTGACATGCATTTGTCTTGGGTAATCGGAAGGATGAAGGTAGAAAGGAGAGTTGTGATCGGGGCCGGTTGCATCGATTTTGAGGTTTTCTTTCTTTGAGTTATCGCCAGCCATGACAGCTTACTTCAGCGATAGTTCTTTGGATTTTGGGTTTTGGATCGAGCGTGATAGATCACCGCTCTGATACCATGAAGGTTTTGGTCAGAAGTTTTCTATATTTCTGTGTATTGGAAACGATGAAGAAGACAAGCCTAAATAGGCAATACAAATTACAAAGAAAGGAAACTCTCAAAAAGGAAACAATATACAGGGCAAGAAAATATGCACAGTATCTCGTGATTGAGAGGAAAACAAGGAGAGAATATCATGCAGGAAATAATGCATTCCAATAATACTCGTGTGCTATTCTCTGCCACGGTTCATTTAGTGTCAATAACTTCACTATTAAAAGCTGTTACTTTAACTTTCTTCGTTATGGAAAGAAAGTGACCACTACTTTGCTTTTTGCTAGAGAATTTGCACTGGGCTTCGTTATGTTTCTTATAAAGAAAGTGCCAATAGTTAGATTGTCAAAGAAAGTGCCAACAGTTATGTTTCTTACCTTCGTTATGTTTTTCAATACATGCTTTTTGGTTATGTTACTGTCTACTTGTATCTACCTTTTCAAATCGTATCGTATTTGCTATCTCGTCTAAGGTTCTTCCTCTACAAAGCCTTCCTCTCATCTATATGTTATCAACCTTTATGGGTTCTCCCTTTAACACACTTTTCACGAAGTTGGGGTATTTGTGGAATTAGTGACTCCACCTTTTGTTGGGGTAGAGGTAAGGTCCGCTTACATCATACCCTCCCCAACCACAAGTTGAGATGATAAATATCTTGGGTTCGTTTGGTTCAGTTATACAATGGTTATACAATGAAAATGTGACAACCCGGAAACCTATAATTTATTTTACTTCAAACTGTAATGCGAAGAGTTAGCAAGCTAAATTTTTGCATACCAGATCGTATTAGTATCTAACGAAATCTGACTGGCCTTGGAATTGCAGCCACCGCAGTGATTACATTCGTGTGCAATGTTTAAATGGCTCTGCTATGCGCAATCGGAGTTAGTTATGCAGGTCAGTGAAAGCAACTCTCTCTTGATCACTTCTGATTGTATTGTTTCTTTTACTGCCGAACTCCATCCGTCCGAAAGTAAATACCCACAGTGAAAAAGACACATGGTATAAGACACAAGTAATTACTATATATATATTTAATTAACTAAATGACAATTTTACCTTATATAATAGAGGGGGTAATGAGTTTCTCACCCATAATTAAAGATAGAATTGGGAAGTAGATACTAAGGACTGTTTGTTTAACTCTTAACAGTTCCATTAAGAGGCAACCTCTGAATCGTTAAGAGGTAAATATTGTTTGGCAAAAAAATAGACTACTTCTTAATGGTTCCAAAACTCTTAACAGTCGCCATTTTTTTACTTATTTGGTAATATTATTGGCCATCAATATTTGAAAGTAAACGTCTTTTACCTAGTAAGCACTTACTGTGGTAAGAGTCTTCTGCCTCATTTCCCAGCAAGATTCTCAGTCATGTACTTTTCTAAATTACGAAATCTTTGCAGTAATGATGGTGCATGCCTCATTCCGGAAGCTAATTCCCGTCAAGCAAACAACAAAAGCAAAACCAAAATAGACATATTTGCATACAAGGTACAAGGCCAAACCTAGACCACATGCTTTGTGATCTATATAGTTAAAAGGTGAACAACCATTTGGTTCAATTATGCAGAATCAGTTGAGGAAGGCATCATTTTTTAAGCACATATATAATACTGAAACTTGATTAATTTATGTATTGATACACAGATTACCCAATGATTTGTTATCTGAGATGAGTTCTCGAATCGCCTTCGAGGTAACTTGTATTTTTGTATAAATTGTACAAGTTCGATAATTTTGTAGTTGTATTTGGCTAGTTGTTTGGAGTTCGGGATTCATTTTGCAAAGCAAATGAAAACCGTAAGGTAGCGTTTGGTTCGCGGAATGGAATTCGGTGGAATTGGAATTCGTCAAGGAATTTGACTTTGAAGGAATTGGAATTGGAATTTGATGGAATTTGACCACTCATTTTGGTCATGTTTGGTTGGACGGAATTGGAATTGGAATAAAAATGTAAAAAGTAAGGTGAGCAAAAACCAAAATTGAACCGAATCGAGAAAAAAAGAAACAAAAACATCAACCGAAACAAAAAAACGAATCCAACATCGAAAACGGTTTGGTTTCGGTTTTGGTTTCCATCTCGATTGAAAAAACCGAACCGAGTCGAAAACCGAAATCGGTTCGATGTCGGTTTTGGTTTCCATCTCGACCGGAAAAACCGAACCGGGCCAAAAACCAAAATCGGTTCTATTTCGGTTTTGATTTCCATCTTGGCGGAGAGAAACCGAGTCGAGCCAAAAACCGAAATCGGTTCGATTTCATTTTTGGTTTGCATCTTGACCGGGAAAAGCCGAGCCGAGCCGAGCCGAAAACCGAAATCGGTTCGATTTCATTTTTGGTTTGCATCTTGACCGGGAAAAGCCGAGCCGAGCCGAGCCGAAAACCGAAATCGGTTCGATTTCATTTTTGGTTTGCATCTCGAACGGGAAAAGCCGAGCCGAGCCGAGCCGAAAACCGAAATCGGTTCGATTTCATTTTTGGTTTGCATCTCGAACGGGAAAAGCCAAGCCGAGTCGAGCTGAAAACCGTAATCGGTTCGATGTCGGTTTTGGTTTCCATCTTAGCCGGGAAAAAAACCGATCCGAACCGAACCGGAAAGGGTTCGATTTCGGTTTTAATTTCCATCTCGACCGGAAAATTCGAACCGAACATACTTGGTTTTCCCAAATACCTAACTGCTATATATATATATAATTTGATTATTTAATTGTATATATAATTTAATTATTTAATAAATAAGTAAACCGAGACCGAACCGAACCGAGAAAAGATTTGGAATGAGAGAACGATGGATGGAGATGGGAAAGCCATAGATGGAGAAAACGAGAGAGAGGATGGATGATTCCAGTGAATTCCATGGGATTTGGCTTGGAATGGCAAATTCCTTGATTCAAGGAATTTGAAAGAATTCGAAGGATTCCTTAGCTTTCATTCCGCGAACCAAACATCAACATGGAATTTGGTCAATGGAATTCTTGATTCCAATTCCTTCGAATTCCATTCAATTCCGCGAACCAAACGGCCCCTAAGTATCTTGAGAACTTAGGAGTCAACTATTCATGATGAATATCTATGATAGATATTAACGATGAATATCATAGATAGTGAAAACTGAAAAGTGATGTTCCTGGGCTTACCTCGATTCATGAATATTTTGGTTATTGATAATGAATAGTTTATGAAATAGTTAATTTTTATTTGAACCTTCCTCCACGTGTAATTTGAGAGTTGTACACTATTGTTTGGTTGATTTTAGGATGGTGTTGTTTGTATAGATAAGTAAGGTTATTGTTTGTAAGAGCTTTTTGATAGATGGAAAGAGCTCGTTTTTTAACTGTGAGTGGCAAGTTTGGAGAAACTTGGTTTTCAGCATAAAGTTCTCTTTTAAAAGCCGGCTGAATAAGCATCTTTCTGTAACATTGAGCCACTAATAATCATGTATAGTTTAACATCATTTGTTCATATATGTGTGTACATATGTACAGGCATAACAAAAATCTTATAAAATAGTCATGTTAAGCTACAAAAGATTTTCTATTTTAAATATTTAAATAATAGTTATGCTAATAAAATGTTAATTAACTTAATGTATTCCAATACACTTTAAGAAACCTTTTGATAAAATAACAAAATTTTAATTTTGTAGGTTCCAATAAATAGCAAAATCATCAAGTTTTAGGAAGAAAAAAAATTATATCTTTAAACAACACAAAGAAATTGTTGAGTAAAAATGGACAATAATTTTGATTTTCTGTATTTTAGAAAATCTGAACAAGATGAGCTTATGTAGATAGGTGAAAAACACGTTTAAGCAAGAAGATACGAACAAAAAAATAATGTAATCAAATATTTATCTATAAAATTGAACAGCTCGAAATCCTATTAAGTTTTATATCCCACAAAAATCATGATGAAATATCCCCCAACCCAAAAGTATTAAAACAATATTTTCACTACAAAAAGATATATATAAAAGTTACTATATCTTCTTCTTCTCTCGATGTTATTTACATTTGAATAAATAATTTTAATAATAATGAACAGAAAATCCACCGAAAGGCATTAGTTTTTATAAGACACAAATCTTCCAATCTCTCTTTCTCTTTCTTTCTAAGTTGGGTTGTGATCTCGTGAACCTTGCCATCTACACCATCAAAAACAAACAGTTTCTTCATCAATCATCTTCTAAATAAAGAGATAATTGCAAATATAGTAAGTTGTGATAATGATGAGGGGTAGATAAGTAATTTCACCATGTCGAAAAAAGAAGAACTAATTCCATCTTGTTTACTAGAGGTGTATCTTTTTGTAAACCATAGATTCCTTTTGTTAACCAGTTAATTTGTGTTAGTTGTGTTTAACTAATGCACACCACATTGATCAAATGCAATCAGCCGCTAAGATTAATTCCATGGGGGTAGGTTTTTTTTTCAAATTCTTTTTTTCCAAAATGGGCTGGTTACAACATATTATATACTTTTATCTCAACGGTAGATTTAATTATTTGAAGGTTTAAATCGGGTAACTATAAACCAATATTTATGGAATGATGAAGGTTTATTTATTATGATTTGAATATTTATGGAAGATGATTACAGGTGATTAATATGATAACATTTTTATATTTGGATCATCTTTCATAAATATTCAAATAATAATAAATAAATCTCTATCATTTCCATAAATATTGATTTACATTGTTTACAACCCTCTTATGGTTTACAAAAGAACACCTCTTCCGTGTCTTACTATTTTACCATACACTTTGACCGATGATGACTCTAGCAGGAAAGACTCAACAACGCTTGCTAAGACCAAACTTAGAGCATCTCTAACAACAAATTCTCTAAAAGTTTTCGAAAATGGAGTTGAAAGTGTAAAATCTCTAAAAAAATTATATTGAACTCCAACATTCTGTTTTGAGATTAAGTATCAATGATTGTATTGTAAAATATTTCATGCGTTTAAAAAAACATTATTTTTCTTTTACAAACATTTCATTTCAATGTTTCTTATTTTCTTTTATTGATGGAATATAATAATAAAAGAAAAATCATCTTTCTCATGATAATCATTATGAGAACCATTTTTGCAAGTTCTCCATATTTTGAGAAATTTACCCTCTCTTTAATACTTTCTCCATTTTGAAGAAAGTTATGGAGAGAATCTGAAAGAGCAAAAAATCACCCCAAACTCCCATTTTTCTGCATTTGAAGCTTCTGTTGAAGATGTCCTTAAGATGAGAAAGGAGATTTTGGGAATTTTATTATACAAATTTTTTGCTCTAACAGATTTTCCAAAATGGTTACCGTTAGATCAAAATTGTTCTTCTATTATACCCCCCTATCAGCAAGAAACCTTGAATTAAATGTTGTGATAAAATCGATATCTAATTATTTAGATAAAGATATTTAATATTATAATAGGCGTTGTAATCTCTATTTTTTTTAGATTTAGATTTTTGATTCTTCATTTTTGAAAAAGATTTAGAGAAACTGTTGGAGATGCTTTTACCTAATTTATGTTGGTAAACGACCCTTAATGTCTGAATGAGTTAATTGCTATGGAAAAATGGCAACTTGACAAACCTCGAGAGCAAGAACTTCGTGAGCGGGCTTAGGTGAGCGTTCGACTGAGCCTCTTTGCTCTGTTGCTGCTTCTTTTTGGCATCGGCTTCGCATTCGCAGCAGTCTCCGACTCCGTTACCTTTTTACCCTTCGAGAATCCCCGTATTGCGACTTCTTGCAGATCCTTCAATGCCGGTTCTTTTGAACTGCAAAGTTTTTTTTTCCGTTAAGAAAAAGTGAAGAAAAAAAAAATAGAGATTGGCATATGAGAACGTGAACCTCAAGTACCTTGCAAGCCGTGAAGCAACCTGGTGACAAGAAATTCGCAAGACCCGGGCTTCGTGTATTCCATCTCCATCAAAGAGTTTATCACCGAACGAACAACGGACGCCTCTAAATCATCGGAAACTGCCTACAATTATATATATGCAGAATATCACCGCTTTTGAATAGTTACAAACAAAGAAATAATCATTCACTCAGAATAAGGTGAAGGGAATCGATACGGCTTCATCATGATCCTAAATTAATATACGCCCTCTGGTCAGCTTAATGGGAGTCGCAACTTACTCAGTCAACTATACATGACTGTTTGGTAGTGGCTTAAGGATATAGAAAATGGCATATTCATTAAGCTTTTAGGGGGAGTTTTATGCAGAAAGCCAAGTTTTTTCTATAAACCTACTCCTGCCAAATAAAAAACATGCTCTTTCTATTACAAAAAAAGACCTCCCAAACAAAAACCTTCTCAACCTATATATAGAAATGAATCCACACAGACAACATTATCCATACAGGAAAGAATGGAAAACCAACCAAACAGACCTTAAGTGTCCACATTGCTATTTTAGTTTGTCTTAAATCCGCTTCAAAAGTATGTATCTACTTTCAAATTCTACAATTAATTATGAGATAGAGAAAACATTACTCACTCTATTACGAAGGGTAAAATTGTCATTTTACTCCTTTTATTGATTGAATATGATTTTCACACATCATATTACTCAACTTAAGGGACCAGAAAGTGTTTGCGATGTGATCTTGACCCTTAAAAACGAAATAGTTTGACCACTCACATCTTTCAATTAAGGGATTAATTGGCAGAATACATGAAGGTGAAGAGCACCAATGATCTTTAAACTAATATAGCAGCATTCAACTGAAGACTTGGATTCCGATGAGAAGTTGAGTTAACGAGAGAAGGTGAGAAGTGGTTATCAACCGTCAGTGCACATTAGGATGAGATGCACCGTGAGATTCACGGATTAATCCCATATCAAGTGTGATTCATGGGTGGGCTTGAGATTAAAATTAATCAACTGTTCAGATCCACTTCTCATACGCTCCTTCGCCTTCAACTGAATATATGATTTCACAACAAACTAATACTACCTTCAAGTACTCCTTACTCTCCTATTCCTTCTATATGTTGAATATGGTTTTCATAGATAAGGTTTTCACGTCATGGGTTGGGTTCCGATGAGAAGTTGAGGTTAACGCATAAGTGATTATCAACCGTTGGATGAGAAGTGGATGCACATTAAGATGAGATGAAGCGGATCAATTCCCTTCTAAAGCGCAATTCATGGAAGGGCATGAGATTAGAAGTGATCATAGGTCCACTTGTCACGCTTCTCACGATAACCTCAACTTCAACAAAATCCTTCGCCTTCACGTCATATTATTAGATTTGATGCGCCATAATGGGTTGTGACGCAAACTCAAAACGCTAAAAATGAAATGTGGACTTACTTCTTTCAATGAAGGGACTATCAGAATCGATAATGGAGCAGATGCTGATGATGCAGAGGTTCTGGCATTCTCTTCTCCGTCACTACTTGTTTGTCGAGGTTTTGGAAACGCTTTTATCGCATCATAATAGTCACTCGAATGTCTGAAGTAGTGGTTAAAAAAATTCATCAAAAAAATTTAATGGCCCAAGGAATTTTCGAATTTATTTTGAGAGGACATTATTCTCTATGAAGTAAAGCTTACCTAGAAGAATCTGAAGTATTTTTTCTACTTTCGTGGACACCTTTGTTGGCTTTGCTTAAAGCAGACTTATCTCTGCTGCCATGTCCTTTCTTCATTCCTCCTTGAATTGCAGCCTTTGCCTGAAAGCATGCAAGCAAACAAGTTAACAAAAGAAAAAAAAAATAATATCATAAAATAACCTAGAAATGAAACAGAAAATTAACTGATAACTATACTAAGGGGGCATTTGGTTCGTAGAATGTTTTTGGATTGAATGGAATGTTATCAAGTTTGATCACTAGTTTGGTTGACAAACAATGGAAAGGAATCTGTTAAAAGAATTGAAATATGTCTGTTTGGTTCACATAAATGTAGCTTTGTAGTTGCAATGAAAATATTGGTAAATGACCAAAATACCCTTTTTTGAAAACTTTCAAACGCAAATTCAATTATTGTGGTTCAGTTAGGTGGTCGGCGGTGGTTTAGATCGAAAACGGTCGATGGTGGTTCAGATTGGGGTTGGTTAGCGGTGGTTCAGATCGGTGGTGATTGGCGGCAGTAGTATGGGTAAATCAAGTAGGAAAAATGGGATAATTTTATCTTTTTGAGAATGGGATGGAATGAAATTGAATTCCTTCTCAATTGTGATGGAATGACCAAATCCATGAATGGTGGAATGTGTGGAATTCAATTCCATTCTGTAGGTAAATCAAACACTTGAATGGAATTTGGTAAAATGGAATTGATCATTGATCATTCCAATTCTTTCAGATTCCGTCAGCGTCATGCGAACCTTGGTTTTAAAAAGCGTGATGCGGTCCGATGCGCTAAGGGTCTCGGAAGCCGATGCGTGATGCGTGATGCGGATGCGCTCGCATCATGCACATGATGCGCCCGATATTCAAAATATACTTATAAATTACATCTACATATCAATTTATACCTTAATGATAGTTACCTATCAAAATACTTCATTTATAACATAAAGTAGTTCAAAAAGTGTGAGTGTGTGTGTGAATCACATGTCGATCAAACCAGCAGTGAGAATGGAGAAGGGAGAAGGCGAGATAAGAAGCTGTGAGTGTGAGTCGTAGCTCGTAGATAGACACTCAACGGCTCTTTTCTTTTTAGTACGTCAAACCCAGGAAAATAAAGTAAAAACCCATAAATTTTAAAGCCCTAAAATTAAAAGCCCATCAGGAGTTTAAAGACCCAACTGTAAAACCCTAGAAAATTAAACAAAAAACGCATCAGAAATGCATCAGAACGCATCACGCATCAGGGCGCATCGGGGCGCATCGGACGCATCAGGAACGCATCCTGTATCCCGACCGCATCAGTCTGCCCGATGCGTTCCAGCTACCGCATCCACCGCATCACGCATTATGCGCGCATAATGCGCGCTTTTTTAAACCAAGATGCGAACCAAACGCCCCCTAAGTTAGGGAAAAGGAAAGAGACTCCCACGTTGATTTTGGTGGTCAAATTGACTTGTGAGCTTATTTCTTGCTGTTAAGTTGCATATTGATTAGCTTAACAACATTTAGCAATCAATGAATTGAAAGATAACCCATATGAGCAAGGAGTTGGGTTCCAATGAGAAGTGGTCATGAACCGTTGGATGAGAAATGGATGCACAATAGGATGAGATGCACCGGTTTATTTCATGGGAGGGATTGAGATTAAAAGTGATCAAGGGTTCAGATCCACTTCTCACGCTTCTCACATTAACTCAACTTCTCATGCAATCCTTTGCATATGAGTAAGATGATTCATATATGAAGATTTTGCTGTAAAAACCGGAAATAAAAGACAAACCTCTGCGAGGTTTAACGCACTGTCCTCAGGTGTAGCAGTTGATGTTTTCTCTTGAATTCCAAGCCTCGACTTTGGAGTCCGAGGAGAATCTGAATCATCGTGTTGTCCACGGTAGACAAAAGTGCCGCTAATAGAAGCATCCTCCGTAGAGTTAACTGTGCTGCTTGACTGTGCGACCAACAAAAATCATATAGAATCAATGACAAGCATGGTGGAAGGATAACTCTATTATTACATGCCAGTTTTATCGTCTCAACCTATGCTCTTACAGCGGTCAAAATATAAAATAGCAGTTAGGATAGAGATTTGAAATAGCGGTTATTGTGGTGGTATAGCAGTAGTATAGTGGTCCAAAAATAAGGTTTATATATTATAACTTAGAATTTTATATATATAAGAGAGAGAGAGAGAGAGAGAGAGAGAGAGAGAGGAAAGTTCAAATGTGAACTCTTTTTCATTGTGAACATTAGGACCAACAAAATTGCGCCACGTGGCATTCTGAATCTGCACCTACGTTTTATTCAGTATGAATATCATGCAAACTGAATAAAGCTTTTATTCAGACTGAATAAGCTTTTTGGTCTGAATAAAGCATGAATATTCAAACTGAATATTGCCACGTGGCGCAATACTAGTGGTCCTCACGTTCACAATGAAAAATGAGTTCACATGTGGACCTGACCCTATATTTTATATAGGCCAAGGTTATTATGCAACCCACTAAAAGGTTACAACCCGTACAACCTTCATCTAAACCATTCACTTAGCCCATTTATATAGATTCTTATCGATTCTCTTGATGTATTCTCTTGATTTCATCAAATTTCAGCAACAAATGTCGATGCACATAACGAATTATGAGATGCATCGCATGAAAGTGATACTTTCATGAAGCATTCATGAGATAGTATGCATTCCATGTTATAATATGCATATAATGAAAATACTATGCATTGTAGGTTTTATATATATATATATAGAGAGAGAGAGAGAGAGAGAGAGGAAAGTTCAAATGTGAACCACTTTTTGGTTGTGAACGTGAGGACAACCGAGAGCGCGACACGTGGCGACTTTAAGTGTGGTCCCCCTCTTTAATTCAATGCCCTCCCATGAATCGCGCCTAGTCATCCGACGTGGACCTTACGTGGCGCTTAGTCATCCGCCACGTGTCGCGCTCTCGGATGTCCTCACGTTCACAACCAAAAAGTGGTTCACATTTGAACCCACCCGAGAGAGAGGAAATATATATATATATATATATATAGAGAGAGAGAGAGAGAGAGAAAGGTTCAAATGAGAAGTGCTAAAAAATACGAAGTAGAGAAGTGATCTCCACCACTCATCCAGTTAATAAAGGTGGCTTTGACCGGTTATGGTGGACG
Organism: Centaurea solstitialis; assembly: GCA_030169165.1. Taxonomy (NCBI): domain Eukaryota; kingdom Viridiplantae; phylum Streptophyta; class Magnoliopsida; order Asterales; family Asteraceae; genus Centaurea; species Centaurea solstitialis. The sequence continues at coordinate 12,807,749 of CM058047.1, read as the reverse complement.
TGATCACGGGAGATTGACGCGATTCATGGGAGGGTAGAGATTATTAGAGGAGGGGACCCGGTCAAAGCCGCCTTTATTGACCGAATGAGTGGTGGAGATCACTTCCCTACTTCTCATTTTTTTAGCACTTCTCATTTGAACCTAATACTATATATATAATATGCATGTGTGCATGCATAACTTGGGGACGTTCCATTTACAAACCATGTAATTCCAGCAAACTATACAGACCATTATATTATGAAAATAGATTGTTCAACTGAGATTATCGGTATCGCAGACCATTATTTTACCCAAATATTGATGAATTGCGCTAAATTGCGCTGCTATTATCAAAATCACAAGTTCCACCGCTATTTTGCTTACGAGGATAACCACTATTGCATCACAATTAACGGCATAGATCTCAACTAGATGATAAACGTACCATAGTCGACGTCTGAGCTCTTGGAGACCGCACAACAACGGTTCCTGTGCCGTCCATAGACATATCTTCCTGTGGAGAACACTTGAAACAACTTCAGAAAGAGAAATGTGAGAAGAAAGCCATGCTATCGTGTAGATGAGAACATGAAAAGATGTGAAGTTATGAAGTTCATCTTGTAGAAAAATCATGCAGAAAAATTTGAATTGCAAAGCTTCTAACAAGAAAATGTGCATCAAAAGGAGGCTGGCAGCAAGTGAAAGTTTGCTTCTGTTGCTTGTTTGTTGAAATCAAAGCAAGTAATCAGGTACCAGAAACCAATCACAAAGTGTAGGTAAACTTAACAGCTTCTATCAAGTATCTTGTCACAAGACAGATCTAAGGCCTTTTACCCAAACGCTCACCCAGTAAGCACTTACCGGTAAGAGTCAACACTCTAACTTACTTTACCTGATAAGATTGTAGTCCATCAAAAGAGTATCGTACACAACAATTTACCCAGTAAGCGCTTAGCAGGTAAGAGTCTTTACCCTCACTTACCGGGTAAAACTAGGGATGGTGATTTGCCCCACCCGTTGGGGAACCTGCTTCACCTGCCCCGTCGGGCCAGGGATTCCCGTAGAAACGGGTACCAGGGCAGGGGATCCCCAACATGTCAAAAACCGGGCCAGGTAATGTATTCCCCAACCCACCCCATCCCTGTATATATAGAGAAGGGTATTCTTATGTAAACCTAGTAAACTAATCTCAACCATTCATCTAGTCTAACAAATATTGATTTCAAAAATATGTCGATTGTTTCCAAATATAAAAGGTTTCTCATAATTAATGAACTCTAATCATCTTCCATAAATATTCAAATCATAATAAATAAACATTTATCATTTCCAAAAATATTGGGTTTAGAACCTTTATAAGGTTTTCAAAAGAATATATATATATATACAACACACACACATATATTAAATTTATGTTTTTTAATGTGTTATAATAATTATATTTTTCAACCAATTTTTGAAATATTTATTGTTGAACAAGTATTGACCGGGGATAGGCCCAACAAAAACCAAGGAGGGGATTCGAGTTCCCGCACCCGCCAGGGACAGGGGATTGCATTCCCCACTCCATCCCACCACATTGCCATCCCTAGGTAAGACTCTCCATCCTTATCATCATTCTTACCGGGTAAGATTCTCAACTCTTGTCATGTTCATGGGTAAGTTATATGACCCAGTAAGCACTTATTGGGTAAACGTTCAGTAAACGGCCCCTTAAGCTTTATATATGAATACAGGCAAGTATTGACATTAAGAAAAATATATTCGATACGTGACACAAGGAACAAGGGAAAAGGGTGTGCAGGACAGGGGTTGATAGAGGGAGGAAGATGCTTACATCGCCCCTATAATAATCTTGTTTTTTGTCTTGATCTGGCTCTCTTCGGGTAGAAACTTCCGATGAATTATATGACGTGCTCCCAGGGGCAGATGAGCGTTTGGTACCAGTTTCTCCGGTTCTCTTTTGCGTCGCTTGATTCAAAAGAACGTCTGTTTTCCTGTCTCTTATTTGAGGTGGTCTTACAGCACTTCTAACAGTCCCCGTACTCCCAGACGCACCTATGCTGAAATCCCATCCAGCATTCTTCAGTGTTTTACCCTGACTGCTGTAATTAAGCACTGGTTAGCCAACACTCTAGCAAACCAAGGATCAATAACAAATTCACATTCTGGTCGTCACGCTCACCTGATTCGAACGGTTTCTTCTACTCTTGATTCCCTAACCACCTTCACGGTATTAGACCCGTCCCCAAAAGCCTGAGTACCATCTGTAGGTGAATCCCCGTCTTCCTTAATTTGGAACCTTGGTCGTTCTCTATCAAGATGGAAGTATATCGTCAATGTGGAGGGGGTAGAGAAAAGGACTAAGTATACGCACTTCAAATATCACAGATATTTTTTATGGAAGAAAAAATAATAAACCGAAAGTGAGAATGAACGAATGAAAACTACGTAAGCAATGCACTATGTGTTACAGCGGTCAAAATACAAAATATCGTTTAGGCCCGAAATTTAAAATATCGGCTACATGGGTGATATATCGGTCCAAAACTAGTGGCTCATATAATATTTCTTAGAATTACATATATATATATATATAATGTATGCATCCAATCATCCATAAACATAAATTTCACAAAACAAAATAGAAGAAGTGTTCATAAACCAATAAACGGCGATTGAAATCAAGTAGAAGTCAGGCTGTGACTGAAGGCGTTGACTAGATAGCTAGAAGAGATCAAGATGAAAACCTAACTTAAACTTATTAACTATCATTAAAAAAACGACCCAATTAGTTATTAACAAAAAAACCCAGTAATTATTAAAAAAAAGTTCAAAAAGACCCTCTCCAAATATCAGTATATCAGACCGATGTTTTTTCAAAAAATAACCAAATATTGGCAAATATCGCCAATATTACTCGGAGCCAATATTCATTCTGACCAATATTTTACCACCGATATGTTATATAGGTCCGATATCCGATATATCAGCAATATATAGCCGATATTAACAGCATAGGTAATACACAATATGTATTTAAGTAACACCAGATTTTATATACATAAACAATGGGTAATGGAAACTATAGAAAAGCACCTGATTCTCTCCAGAAGTCTCGGATTCTTCCTAGCATTCCTAATAAACCGGTGTTTCAGAAGTTCCTTTGCACTTGGTCTCTGTAAGTATAGAATAAAAAAAACAGCATATGCAGTATATAAGTATTCATCCAACTTCCCACACACACACACACACACACGAGCACACAAGTAGACGGGAGGGAGCTAAAACGTACTTCAGCCGGCACCTTCTTTAAGCACAATGAAACGAATTCCTTCATAGGACGAGAAAAATGTTCATCTAGCTGCAAGAAAACCATTAAGAAATGTTAAGAGTCCTAATCTAGCCAATTTTGACTCGATTAAGCAAAATAATTGAATACCCTAATTTAATCACATGAATATGTAGATAAAAGATTGAAGGGTCAGACTCGTGAAATTGCTTAAATATATACAAAATGCATAACTCCCTCAACCGGATATAAAGAAAAGTATATGAGAAATATACAGCTGTTTGTACAAAAGATGAACAAAACTCAAGGCAAACCACAATAATTTCCATGCAATGCAACAATGCAACTGTAGCGCTGTGTTCTTGAAACTCTTTTCACAAAGGAAAGCAAAGAAAAGAGGCGGAATGGGAAAGAAAGTAAAAGGCCTTGTGTTCTCGAAACTTTTTTAGGAGAAAAAGGAAAAAAAGCGGAAAGGGAATAATGATAAGTTTCCTCCAAACCATCTAACCTTTCATTATAAAGGATTGTTTTTAAAGGGTATATTCATAAAAATGTCACATCTCCTTTCCTTTCGCTCCTGTTCAAGAACATGAAAAACTATTTTCTTTTCTTTTCCTTCCCTTTTGAGAACACAAATGAAAAAATTGTTTTCCTTTCCTTTCTTTTCCATCCATTTCGTTTATTTTCTTTTCTCCATTATATGAGAACACAACATGAGTAAAGAAACTGAAGGATTTAAAGATAAACTCAGGACCTGGGGTGGATTTTCTCTAGGTATGATGAAAAGAACTCTCATTGGGTGAAGATCAGCAAGCGGGGGCTCCCCTTTGGCCATCTCAATTGCAGTTATTCCTAAAGACCAAATATCTGCCTGCATCAAGCAAAGTCAAGCGGCATCGTAATGAGTTTGCAGATAAATTAACATGAGAAGTAAACTGAATGGAAATGGTTTTTATATCTTCTTTATCCCACACATAAGATGGGGATTGTGCCTAAGTATTTATTGGAACGAGCGTAAAATAACATCGAAACCTTCTCATTATATCCCTCTGAATTCTGAATCACTTCCGGTGCCATCCAAAATGGTGTTCCTACAAAGGTCTATCACCAGAAATAACATCAGATTCTGGCATTTTGCCAATTCTTAACCTTTAAGAATCATCAAAACTTAGAAAGAAAGAAATGCATATCAAAAAGACAGTTTAATGTAGAGGTGAGCAAAAATCGAACCAAAACCGAAAAAAAAACGGGAAAAAAGGAGAAACCGGAACCGAAAAAACCCGAAAAACCAAAAAACGGAAAATCCAAACGGTTTGGTTTCGCTTTTGGATCCCATTCCGACCCGAAAAATCGAACCAAACAAACGTGGTTTCCTCAAAAACTGAACCGACTAAAACTACCTATTTTATATAAACATACATACATACATACATATATATATATTGATATTTTATTTTTTTTAAATCATTTCCATCGAAAAGTTGTCGAAATGTTGACCAGTATAATGTTTTTTACATACCCTAAGCACTTGGATTACTAATTTGTTATAGTTTCAGTAAACCAAAAAACAAAAAAAACATTTTTATACTATTTGGTTATAAAACGAAACCAAACCGAAAACCGGGCGGTTTGGATTTTTCAAAAACCGAACGTTTTCGGTTTTTGATTTGGTTTCGGCCAAAAACCGACCCTACCCGACCCGTGTTCACTATTATGACCCACTGTAAACACAAGGTGGTGTGATGTGCCTCAGCAAGGTAGTCGGCGAAAACTCACATTTGCAAGGAATCTATGTAGCACGGTTGATAGAAAGAATACACACACATAGAGACACATGGAGGAATATTAAATGACCACAAAGATAAGCAAAAAGGGCATGAAGAAACTGTGGTTAGTTCTAGTTAAACGATAAATTAAATCATTCCCGGATGAAGTATAATATAAAAAGGGAAAAGAACGACATTGTGTTGGCATAAAAACCCTATAATACCTTTCTTCTAGAAATTGTTCGGGTTAGTTGTGCAGACACACCAAAGTCTGCAACCTGTAAGAAAGTCCAAATATCAGTTTGAATGTTAGCAACTGCAATAGACAAGTCCATACATAATATGTGTGCCTTCAGTTACAGCAATCACAGTTGATGCAACTGAAGACAAACAACGTACCTTAACATCACCGTTGGCAGTCAACAAAATGTTTGCAGCTGTCAAAAATGTGAAACAAGTACTGTCATTACCCCAGCACATTTAGGAGAAGGTAAAGTTTCTTCATTTTTCATCAACTTAGGTTTCAACAATGTGTAGGTTTTTTCAGAAAATTCCGTTTATATTTGTTTGTTAACTAATGTTTCTAGTTTATCCTGTTGTCAACTACATATTCAATTAAGAGAAAGGCCTTAAGCATGTGATTTGCCAATGAAACTTTGGTTTTGTGGAGTAGGGATGAGATCGGGACCGGACTGGTACCGAAAATTTTTGGGACTAAAAAGTGATATACGTATTAAAACCAGCAAACCAAATACTTTCATAACGTTTCAAATGTGTTTCAAAACCAATCCCGAACAATCAAAATTTCACCAATGTGTCAATTTTTTTATGTGTATGTAGGGGGGCAATTTTTTGATGATGATTAAAAAGGGAATTTCGGTTCGGTTTCGGGAAAATCCCGGACGAATACCAATTTTGAGGACTATTTGGAACCGAAAACCGGACCAAATACATGATCCGGTATGGTTCCAGTTTGGGAAAACGGTCCTTGATGCTCATCCCTATTTTTTATTTTTATTTTTATTTTTATTTTATTTATTTATTTTATTTTATTTTTTATTTTTTTATTTTTTTTTTTTTTGGGGGGGGGGGGGGGTACCTTTAATGTCTCTGTGGATCTTCCCTTCATTATGGAGATAGTCAATTGCATGCAGCAAGTCACGTAAAATGCATGCAATAGACATTTCATCCAATGGATGATTTGGTTGAATCTGCAGACGGAAACTTATCATCAGCACTGGAAACAAAGTTCGAATGTCGCGCTAATTTATTATATACACAATGAAAGGACCTATAGAAGAACTAGAGGGTTCAATAATTGTTCTTCTCATGAAACAAGAGATGGATAAGACAGATTTTTTGTATTTTTCAGATCTAATTTTCACAAGAAATTGCATACAATGCAGAATATACTTGTCAGCTAAAACATATAGAAGTTGGTAAAAATAACCTACTAGATCAGCAACAGATCCACCAGCCATGTATTCCATTATTATCCATAGTTTAGTTTCGTGAAGGTGTGATCCATAGTATTCTGTAATATATGGAGATCGACATTGTTGCAGAACAGCAATTTCCTGAAAGATGTATTAGTGAAAAAACAGCCCGATATAAACGAATTCATAGACAAGTGATGCAATCTGTAAAGACATATATACCTTTTGAATGTCTTCAATCTCATCCTCTCTACAGAAAATAGAAAACAAAGCATTACTTCAGCATAAGCACAAGAAATAGAAATTCAACATTGTACCAACAAGCTGGAACACATGTCATGAGCTCCATAAAATTTACTGGTTGAAATATTGATAATTAGCTGATACCACCAATCAAAGCAAAGTAAAAATCAAATCGGCAGCAAAATTCCTTTAAACACCCTAACTTCATGATTTTATAAAGCTTCATCTGACCTGCATGTCACTGACATTGCCTCTCAACCTAATTCAAGTTATATGATTGCCCATATTAATGCATGCAAATGACCGCACTGTCCACTCTAAACAGAGCTAGCAATACTAACAGAAAATGTTGACAATCCAGAATAACACTGACTAAATACATTTAGATGGATTATCAATAAAGAAAAAGTTCAAAAAAAGAAACTCACGATTCCTCCAAATCGATGACTTTAATAGCAACTTCTTTGTTATTTTTCTTATCAAACCTGCAAATCAAGAAAGATAATTAGCTGCTAGCTTACAAGGGAAATATCTGTGCATATAAAAAATCCACATAAATAGATGAGAAACTAGAAAATCAGGGTTGAACCCCCGAAATCCTCAAAAGAACATTCCATCCTGCAAGAATTGCAAACAATTTTTTTTCTCTTGAAAGTTTAAAAGTTAGATTACATGTTTCCCTCTTGGGAACTGTGATCATTACGGACTTAGTCGAATGTGTATTGGAAAATAAGAGCTTATGTAAGGTACTTTCAAGATTTAACTACTAGGCAATTATTCACACAAGTCAGATGCTGCCATCTTTGTCGAATGGGGGCATATCAAAGCAACGGATGCCTGCAATATTTGTGTGGCCTTATCTGGTCCACATGATCTCAAAGAAGCTGGAGATGTGGTATAACATGTCACAGTGCCAGAAACCATGCTAATATTTTAGGCATTTTAACAAAATGTTCTAAAGATGGAAATTTAATAAAACAAAGCCAGAGGAAAGAATGGTAGCTGTCAATTTCATTATAATAAATGCTTCCTCATGATTCAGGTTTCATTTCATATGGCATTACTACTATTAGCATAGTCTTCATTAATAAAAAAGCAACTACAAAGATGCTAGTGTGAAAATATATAAAGTGGCCATTGGCATTCATTTATCAACTTATCAACTGTTTGTACGCAGGGATAGCCATATGAAGAGAGCATGATTCATACAATTGACAGCAATTATAATTAGCTATACGAAAAATCATGTGACCAGTCGTAGTTACCATGGATGTATGACTTTGCAGCATTATTTAGGTCTTCCTAGGAAAAAGTAGAAACAAGTCTTATTTGCTTAAGCAAAAAGGTAATAATTCGATACCGAAATGATTCGTCGCCTAAATGGGTGTATAATGGTCCTTAAGTGCATGTAACTATCAAAATCTTTGTGGTAGAAATATTGAGCTATTCCAAAAGGATTTTCTGAATTCTGATGGACCAAAAAGTGAAAACATCGATTAGCCACCCAGGATTAAGTTGGATCCTATGATGAAAAACAATAGATGTTTATGGGGAAAAAAAAGATCAAATCTCCCAAGCAGAGCAAGAATTTTTTTATTAGATATTCTCCCAACCTTAATGCATCGAGGTGCTAACAAAAGTCTTCCCAATATAAATATATTCTAAGGCTGCTCGCTGCTCAGCATTGCTTATATCTCTATGTATTAAATAACAAAATTTTCCACGTTAGCATTTCTTGAGTCGTCTTCTGAAAACTCAGTTACTTCATTTACTTCAAAATTAGTAGCGTCTTTTAAAAAGATAGCAGATCAATTTTAAAAAGATAGATATCAATAGTGAGAAGGAAGCTTATGGATCAGAACTCATACAGTCAAAGGACAAAACCAGAAAGTTATTTTAGGAGAGACCAAAATGTGCTTGGAAATTTGTTAGTCATGTAACTACATTTCTGAATGGACAAGTAAAAATTACAAACTAAAAATGGCTTATATCTTAGGAACAACTGTTCGTTAATTTAAGAAGATAAGTAAATGAATGCTAAATTAATCAATACTTTCTGTTATACTGTTAAGTAAAAAAAATATGAGGCCGAATAAGTAGTTTCGTTCATCAGAGAGATCCCAAATGGCCTGGCTGTAGCCCCTCCATCCATATACATTGAAACAACTAATTAGGCATGCATGACAAGGTTCCCAAACCATCCTTATCTTAGAATGGAGTATTTTTTAAGGACCAAGCCTACCATCAAATTAACCATAATTACTTTATGTAAAAAGATTGCATAAAAACATGTAGGACAATATATATTATTTCGACGTAACTGCACTCTCTTCAGAAAAGGAAAAAAGAAACTGAATTCGCATTGGTAGTTGCAATAGATTTACTCATTGTTAGCATATGGGGACTATATCCTAACTATCTTGAGAAAATATTTTTAATTTGTTTCTTGATCCCTATTCCCTAGTTTGCTCAGCAAGTCTTTAGGTCTGTTCTAAAAGGCTATAATATTTGTATATAGTCAACTAGTCAAGCGCAGTAAATAATACTTATTCTCACGGAGTTTTTAGCTTATTTTCCTTTTTCATGTCTTCCTAGTTCCAACGTCTCCTTTCATCATCCTCTATTCTTCTATGGAGTTACATGAGGTGGTCATTTCTCCTCTACGTCTTGTTGGCAAGTCACAGATAGAAGCCCAACATCGTGAATTCTGACCAGTTGTGGTTGTTCAGTAGCCCGAAGAGCACAATGGTGATGACTTGTGTGGTGGTCTTTTGTTCTCTACTTGTTCACAAGTCAAATACAGCAGTACAACATGAAAGTTTTATTTTCAAATGTAGGACAAGTGTGCACTTAAATATGCCAAAGGATTTTGAAAGAGTTGAAGCAACAATTGATGATTGGGTATGCAGTAAATATTTGATTTGGTGTGTAATATGCCAAGGAGTTGACCTGAGAGAGGAGCATGTCGAAGGAAAGATGCACGACAAAGACTAAAAGAGGAAGGATTTATAAAGACAATCAAAGGAAGTATGCTTCAAGGGTTTCATACCAAAGAGACACCAAGGTCTCTTGAGCATCACACCCAATATAACCTAAGGTATCTCAGCTATTACGATTGTTTCACGTAAACAGAAAGAAAGACCTCGATTTTTAATCTCAGCATCCTATTATTTTATCACTGGGGTTTACAAGTCTCTTATAACAAAATAAAAGCCTGACATCTATATGGAAGTAGTGGCCAGTAAGATTACACTGGTTTCAGCCAACTATATACTAGATTAAATGCCATAACATCCTGGTAAATTACCTTTTGCCCTAATCTTATTATTCTGTCAAGGTTGCCATTCACGTCATTGTGCCAGGGACCCAAAAGGTGTCCATCTCCTTAAATGTCTTTACATTCAGTTCAATCAAACTCCCATTTCCTTTGGGTGCATTTAACATCTTTACCCAACACAGAAGTTTAGAACAAAAGGCTTGTTGCTATTGTCTCAGTTGAATCAAGCGTGTAGATCTCGTTTATCGCGTAACTATTGACACCATGTGCGCAAGAATACTATTTTGCAGGAGGTGGTGAAGACGTTGGCTTGAAAGCAAAGCCACACCCATTGTGTGCTTAGCACCCTTCCACGTTTCCAACATGCTCTTCACGACCAACTTGAAAATAGGATCATGATGTGTAACACGCCGAACATACCAAACATTTATAATGATTCGTGAAGGGTGGCATTTATTCCTTTTTTTAGAATATAGAAACTCCAACCCTAAAGCTACAAAAGAAGTCCTTGGCAATTAGTGATAGTCCTCCTAGTTTTATCCTTGATCATGCTTCTAGCTGGCTGAAACCAAATTCTTTTCAAATGATGCATGACATGTCTGATCCAGAGGTTGTAGAAGCCTACTTATTATTAGGAGTTCGTGATCATTAGTATTAGTGCTAGTATGCATAATTAGGAAAATGTTTAGAATATTATTTATAGAAAATATATGTGCATTGTCTTCAGAAAAGATCTCGTAATTATCAATACTTACCAGGTAAATATTTGAAACATTTATTTTATAAAACTATATCCAAATGGTCATAGGAAAAGATTACTCATTCGTATATAGGATGCTGGTTTGCATGAAAAGTTCCTTTATTTCATATATGATGGTAATTGTTAATCATGTAATGGTAATTGATTTTATGTGATTGTTCCGATGTAGCCTCTTCTCTTTTGTGCCTTTGTGTCTTCCTATCTCTCTTCTCTTTCAGCCCCTATCCCCGTCATTAGAAACTTTCCACAACTGAAACATTCCTATTAACTATGAAATTCCCAAATAAGAAAGTGGCGCAAACAAACGAAGTGAGTAAAATAATTTCTACATCCATTTGAGTCCACATTTAAAATAGGGGACAAAAAGGAGAATTCGGTAAGCAGACAATGAAGGTAATATACGTTATGAACTTCACATGAAAACTAATTGCACTTACAAAAGGCCACAGAGACAACAGGAAGAGGCAAGCATGTCAGAACTTAAAAGAAAGGTATAGAAGACACACTTCCCTCCATAACATCACAGTTCATTTTATTCCTTCCCTAGCTCTAACGCCTCATACATTCACTCCTTTCATTAGAATGTGTTCGTTCTCAACTTTTTTCATGGACTTTCACAGCCTTAGCCATTTGTCTATCATATATAACTCTTCCCCCTTGATTTTCATGTACTTTAACCTAAATGAGTTGAGATATTTAACCACTACATAAGTAATTGACCTAATTATAATCATTATATATAGCTACATTTGGCACCTAATCATGTATATGCAAAATCCACAATAACAGATCATTGGGCATGGTCTATACTCTATACACTCTCTTCAATTTCAAAATTCAATCAACTATCACTTCCTACTTAGGTTTTATACAGTTAAAATAAACACCATATAATCAAAAACAGAATTAAACTAGTTGCAGATTGAATTTCAAATCCAAAGAAAAATTACCCCTTATATACATCCCCAAAAGATCCTCTTCCAATAAGCTCCAAGTCGCTAAATCGAGATCCGGCTGCCTCCATAATAGCTGCCAAATCTGCCATCTCCACTAAACACCACTAAAATCCCTTCCTTCCTTCCAATTTCAAGCAATCAACACGCATAACAACGACATTCTATCCAAAAATACAAAAAAAACTCCTGAATTCCAGCTTCCACTTCACAATGCTTATCCGCTAAGTGTTCGAATTTTCACTATTGCTTGAAATCTGAAACACGCATTGAAAACAAACAAAGAAATCAAACAAAAATCGCTTAAACGATCATTAAAACGACTAAAATCGAACACGAAATTGAAAATCGCAAATGTGGAAATTGAATTAGGTGAATTGATTGATTGATTTTGATTCGATTAGATGAAAGAAGAAGGAGATTGAAAAGGAAAGAGTACCTGTTGATAATGGTGAAAGCAGATTTAGATTTTAGGGGTTGAAAAATTAGGGTTTGTGAAATTTGGGATTAAGAAGAACAGTGGGGGTTGAAATGAAATGAAAGGGGATCAAAAGATTGAAGAAAGAAACAAATGAAAAAAAGTTGTCTGATTTATTCATGTAAATATTTATTTGCCAGAATTTTATGTAAAAATAAAATAAAAATAAAATAAAAGCCGTTATTTAGGGTACACGAAGGAATGATGGTAAAAAGACACTCTCCAACCTTTTTCAGCTCGTTTTTTATTTTATTTTTTTTTATCATATTTTTATTTGGAGATTTAGACTATGTTTGGCAAGCGTAGCTTATAAGCTAGCTGATAGCTGATAAGCTAGCGGATAGCTGATAAGCTAGCTGTTGATTGATTAGCTTGCTAGTAGCTGATAAGCTAGCTGTTGAACAAATTATGTTTGGCAAAAACTAGCTTATGAGTATGTAAAATGACCAAAAAGGGTATATTTGAATTTAATAATTAATATTAATAAGGGTATAATTGGAAAAAGCTACAATAAGCTTCTCATAAGCTACTCAAAGTAGCGTTTCAAAAAGCTAGCTTATAAGCTAGCTGATAAGCTAGCTTCCTGGTAAATGTTTGGATGGACTAGCTTATGCTTGCCAAATACAGCCTTAGGGCATGTTTGGAAACTAGCTGATAAGTTAGTTGGTAGTTTATCCGTGTGTAAAATGATCAAAAATGATATCTTTAAATTTAACAATTAATCTATACTATATATAAAAGCAAATAATTCAACATGAGAGTTTCTTTGTTCAACATTTCATTTTACACATTTACACTTTATACCCCTATAGTTAGTTATTAAATCTTATTTTAGTTCTTTACTTTTTCATTTTTTATTTTAAACCCTTATCATATAATCTAACTAATAATATATTATGAACTAAAATTTATATTAAAATTACGTTTTTTTTAACAAATTATATCATCATAATCGTCTCGTCAATACCTTCGAAATAAGTCCAATATTGAATATTTTTTATTCAATTATATTATATATTCTATTATATAAAGATAATATTTTTATTTCAATTTTCGAAATTGACTATTCAATAAACCATTAGAAGGTTAATTGATTGAACACATATGATTAAATTGATGTTTACAATAATGTATATAAAAATCGAGCAATTGATACATACTTCGCGCTGCAACGCACGCGAGTACGTTTCTAGTATTAATAAGGTATAATTAGACTTCAAGTAGTTTTTCAATAAACTAGCCTATGGTGCATGTTTGGATAAAGTAACTTATAAGTTAACTTATTTCTGTCAAAGACAACATTATATAAAATTCTTTAAATAAAAAATTAAAGGTAAAAATCTTTACATAATATATTAATAAACTTTATATTTTATGAATTTTATTGTTATTATATTACTAAAATAATAGACAGTTTTATTATTTTAATATATATAAAATAATAATATTTGAGTCTTTGTTGGCTCAAAAATGAACTGGAAAATGATTTCTCTTACTATTAGTAAAATTTTGAAGAATTTTTTAAACATGGAAATTTGTTTGTTTTCTCTAGTACAATTTTAGAAATATTTTTGAGCAAAATAATAATTAAAATCTCAACTTTTCCTATTTTAGATAATCTTAGAGATTTCTTAAATGTTTGCGAGTAAATTATGTTTCTAGGCCTTTGATTTGTTGAAAACTACAATTTTCATTATTGAGATTTTGAGATTAATGTTTTGGTTCTTAAAGTTTATAGTTTATTGTTGTTTTTGTTCTTGTGGTTTATAAGTTATTGTTATTTACTTTTCTATTCTTTAGGGTTTTTTATTTTTGTTTCTCCTAATTTAACTGTCGACACTAACCGAGTTAGAGATCTCCAATGACAAGTAAAGCTTTACTTTTGTCGGTCGGTTTGCTCCAACCACCAAGTAACTTGGCTGGCAAAAATGGAAGATCATCATACTTGGCGTGTAAAATCCATTTGTGAAAAGGGTGTGAGATGATGAGAGTTTTTGGTGGGAGAGTTTTAGGGGGTGGTTTGGTCCGTATAATGTCTTTTAAATGATCGAGTGTGTTAAGTGGACTCGAGTATGGAATAATTCAAATTGAATGTTTTCAAGTTTGAGCAAATATTTGGTTGACATAAATTATTAATCAAACGAGCTCGAACATGTATATTTGGTTCATATAATTGGACTTGTGAATTACAGTAAAACAGTGAAAATGACCAAAAAAACCCTTATTTAAAATTTTGCGCAATGAATTTCAAATTTAGTTTACGTGCAGTGAATGACTTGTAGTCGTGAATTGACCTTCCAATTCCTTTAGGTGTGGTCGCAATGAATATGGTCTAACATTTTTGTGTTTTAAATCGTTAATATGGGTTGGAGGTAGGCATGTAAATGAACAGAATATTCAGCAAACCATTTGTGAACTGTTAAGCGAGAAATTCGTTTGTGTTCATTTATTTAATAAATGAACAAAAGTATCATTCATTCAACTACGTTCGTGAAGATTCATTCATGTCTGTTTGTTTTTGTTCGTTTAACCATAAATTTTATTGTTGTAAATAATAGCATATGAAAACTTTAAGATCATCTGCAACAAATTTCCTAAAATGCATGGTTAAAATTTGAAATCTTCATGAAAAAAATTACATTCATCTCCTAACAAGTTTTTTTTTTATTTTTTATTTTGGAGGTTATAATATTAACTTATTTATTAAAATGTCTAACAATTCACAAAAATACTATTTTTATCTCCTAAACATTTAATTTTCAAGGATTCACATTGGTCAAGAAGAATAACAAATCAATTTTATTTCTTAGGTGACCATTTTTAAGAGTTCTGCAAAATTATAGATTTTCATCATCTCTTTCATGTTTTATCTATTTTGGAGAGATTTTTGAGAATTCTTTACAGCAAAAATCTCAAAATATTCACTTTGAACTTCCATTTGAAATGTTATGCAATATTACCTAAGAACCCATTTGGTTTGCAATATTGGATTGGACTTGGAGTTTCATTCCACTCTAATCCCATGTTTGGTTGGCATGATTGTTTGAAATTCTAAAATTTCATTGAAATCCAATGAACATGGGATTTTGAAATCGCAAGTGGATGGTTGGTATTTCAAGGAATTTTTGCATATTTTGCATGTAATGATATTTTAAGAACACTTGCTTTGTAATAATCAATTAACCAATTATTTATAATTGTTCATAACTTATTTTTTTGTTAATTATTTATAAAGAGTGGGATTCCAATTCATTCTAAATCCCACAATCAAAATACGCCAAAGATTCAAAATCTTCTGGATCCCTCAAAATCACTCCATCATACCAAAAAACCCTAAAATGTTGGAAACGTCCTGAAAATTTACCTAAACTTCAATAGACAGGTCAACCCAATTTCTTTTGACATGTTACTCAAAACTCTTCATGCTTGTCAACTTAAAAACATATTCGAGAGATTATCTATTTTATAGAATCTCAACATCAACTAAATTACAAACATATTGTATTATTTTGTCATCCTAATGCATTATAAAAAAACTAGTAAATCAACCTCAATTGTAGGAAATATTAAAATGACATTCTCTCCTCACAAAATATGTTTGAGAAATCTATATTTTAAATGACAAGTTTGAAATTCTAATGAAACAATGTATAACACAAAAACCCCCAATTTTCTCCATTTTGGAGAACAAGTTGGGAATGCTCTAACATATACATCTATGGGACTGTTTGGTTGGTTTTTCATTAAGTCTTGTAAAGCTGACTTTATGTGTAAAGTTGTCCATATGCATTTAATAAAATTGTTGCTTGTTAGTCATGTTGAATAAACTCTTTGAATGACACAAATGACCATTTTATCCTCCTATTTGTTTTATGTGTTTTTTATCACTCCAAATACGTATTTTATTTTATTGATCTCAAAACTTACAATCTAAACACAAAATCAATAAAATAAAATCTCAAGAAAATAAATCCTTGAATAAATCCAAACAGAATATTGTAATTAAAATTCAACATCTTATGCAAATCGAACCCAAATAGGCAAATACGTGTTTGGATCAAAATCAAACACTAAAAAATACATTTGCAACAAAATCAAACACCAAAGAGGAGGGCATCGATCATCTCTACACCAAAATCAAACACTTGATCTTCATCTACCTCAAAATTGAAGACTGGAGAAGGAAATCGATTTGTATCTACATCACAATCAAACACCCGTCAAACAGGGACATAACGATTCTTCAATTAATGTAAAAAGAAAAGGATGAACAACATAAAACTAAGGTTGAAGAAAATGATGAGCAGCAGCAACACCTAGGAACTTCAACAAGCAATAGCAACTGACCTTCGACAACGTAACCTCTTGCAGCGACTTGGAGAAGAAGAGGCATGGGAGAGTTTCCGAGAAGAATGGGTGTTGAAGAGCTTATCAACACTTTATATTTGGAGGGCATAAATGCAAATAACAGACATGAGTGGATAAATGCTCCTTCTAAAACTTGAGAAAATAAGACATTGTTTTTTTCAAGTAAGTCAATATCAAACAATTCTTCCGAGCTAAACGAATAAGCTTAATGCTTCATTAAGCACTTAAGCCACTACCAAACAAGCCCTATGTGTATTATATTTCCTAAAATATCTATGTTTGTTTATTTTAAAATAAACAAAAACAATTTATAAGATTAAGATTTAAGATGGCACAAGTATTAGACAATGTAATCATGTTATCAATGGAATATAAAGAAATAGATTTTGTTCAAATCAATTTTAAAAACACATATGTTTTGAAATTAAAAACAATACATGCGAAGTTAAAACATTAGTTGTATATGTTGGGCCTGGGCTTAAACAAACGTATAAAGGGGCTAACTTTTTTATAATTTTCGTTTGTTGATTCAGAATCAGAACAACTCTTAAATAAATAAAAAATTAAAAATGAAAACTTCACATTTCTTAAGAGCAAACTTAAAGAAAAAACTAATAAATTATTTTATTTCGAAGGATTAAGAATAAAAATTATATTTTAAACGAGAGAATTATTATACTTTCTTATTTAAATACTGGTTGTCTACATTTTTAACAAAAACTAGAATACTACTTATAAACAATTACAAATGTTTTTAAGTAAAAATAAACAAAATCAGTTTGGGTTAAAAAGACGTGGCTAACAGATTTATAAAAATTCAATGTGTTTTTATTGAAAAACATAATTTAAACACTTAATCATTTAAAAATGAGAAAGTTTAACAAGTTTTTTCATTTAAAAAACAGTTCAAACACTTAATTGTTAAAAATGATATAATTTAATGGTTTTTCATTCAAAAAAAAAAGTTTAGAAACTTAATCATTTAAAATGGGATAATTTGTTAGATTTTTTTCTAAGCTTTTCATTTATTTTTTCTTCTAAAAAGGTACATTTAATTTCAACATATTATTTGTTTTAAAAATTATAATATTAGTTATATTATTAAAAAAAATTCACCTAATAAAATATTGTTTTAATCTCTTAAAAATCTATATTGTTGCATCACACATACATACAACTAATACCGATTAAGGTATATATTCTATATGTTGATAAAATATATTATCCCACTTGAGATACATACATAAGGGTAGACATAGACGAACATATAAATTCATCATAGTAGTCAAACACAGAGCAAATACATGTTTGATTGTTAGAGAAGATCAACATTTAAGTAAACTAAACAAAATAGAATGTAATTCGATTAGACTAGGTATGCTAATTGTCTATAGAATGTCTTGTAAAACTTATGTAGGACAAAATAAAATATTATAATAATGAGATCATCCTTGAAATGTTATTTCAATTTTTTTAATCATATAATAGTTACAAATGATGCATGCCATTAAAAAATTTAAATGGTTTTATTAAAAAAACTTTCACAAACAATTTTAAAAATTGTATGCTCTCACATTGTTTTGGAGTTTTTAGCTAGACAAATATACTAATTTGATCCCATCTGGTTCCAAGGAAATGTTAGAGAAATTTTCTTATTTAGTTATAGACCGTCTTATATATAAAATGTATCATATATAACAAACGGTAGTTTTCTTTCTATAGTTAGCTTTACTGATTTAACTTAAACTATTAAATTGTACCAATCAATTACCAAGTTTTAGTTAATTTACAAATCATCCAACCTTTATCAAAAATCGGTTCTTGCACATTTTTTATTTTTTTGTCAATGTAAAAGTGAACCTCGAGCCTATTGGCATTATAGGTTGTATACAAGTTTTTAGCGTGTAAAACATTAATAAAAGAGAACTAAGAATTGTAAAACTAAAAAAACAAATAATACTCTCCAAAAGGTTGACACTTAAATAAATTGGTAACTTAAAAACAAAAAAGATATTTAGATAATAATTATAGATAAATTAATCTTAATCTAACTACAAAACAAATAGTTAATGATCGACGGTAGACAGATAACAATCCATAATCAACTAGGAGAAGAAACAATCAAATAAACAGTTCAAGACTTGTAATGCATACGCGCCCAGGCATTCGACCTGGGGTTGTAGAAGAAATTATGTAATCAACTATTTTTATGGCAAGTTTCAGGCTTTCTTTGAGCTCATATTTTCCTTCTTCAAATATCAACAAAATTCTTAGTTAACACAAACTCATTTTTCATTGTGAATGTGAGGACAACGAGAGCGCGTTATGTGACACATTCAATTGGATAATCATGTATTACTCAAATTGAATAATACCGAATGATGTATTGTTCAGTCTGAATAATACACGATTATTCAGACTGAATATGTCACGTGACGCTCTCGACTATTATCATGTTCGCAAATACATGATTATTTAGACTAATATGTACTTTCGATTGGATTTCAAGACAGATCAAAAATTGGGATAAAAGATGGGACGAGTGGCTTGCGGACCCGACAACGACCTACGGATTAGATATGTAGTATTCGGTATCGTGTTCGGTCGAGTCACCCTCTTTTGATCAACTGCAGCCCTCGTGTGTTAGATGCGGGTTAGCCAAAGCGGTAGTTTTAGCTCTGGTTTATCTCTCGAAATCCGGAAGTCTGCAGCCTAGGCTTAGCGCGCTGTGAGTTTTGGTCGAGATCTGTTTTGTTTTTGCTTTGCGTTTTCTTCCTTGTTCTGCTTCCTGTTTGAGGTGCTGTTGTATAAACTCGTGGTTTGCTTTGGTTGGTTTTAACGAATTTGTCTCTCAAAAAAAATTAGATTGAATATGTCACATAGCATGATTTCGATTATTTTCACGTTTACAATGAAATTTGAGTTGTCAACGTCCATGTATCAAACTCAATATTTATATGTCTATTCTTAATATATAATTAAACATGTTTTAAAAATAAATAAGTATAAATTTAAACATTTTTATTTGTAGATTTTCATAGGTGTTGACAATGTAAGTTGAAAAAGGAGGTAGGGAATTTTTAGGGGAAAACGTTTATTTGGAAAATAATAGAAATGGGACCCACAAAAGATACGATTGTGGGGTCCACAACCGAGGCCTTGGGCGGTCAAGCCGGAGGATGTGAAAGTTTGACCCACGCGCACACCTTGTTCGTGTTTCATAACTCAGCTTGAAAACATGGCGCGTGGATAACAAGGCGCGTGGTTGATAGAAAGTATCTCCCGCAATTTGTGCAAGTGCAACAGACTTTCTTTTATGCACCGACGCACGGCCGCGGCACGTGCGCACGTGATAACTTTAATCTCCGTTGGGTTTTAAATGCTAATATTGTATTTGATTTTTTAAGTGATAATATTGTATTTTATTAAAAAAAAAGTATACGTCATCGTTTGGGTGCCCTACTGTATCGGTCCCACGATTATTATTGGAAAGACAAATCAAAGCATGCGTCCCATTGACAAAGGTGCGATGCCCATGACATGAATGTGGGACATCACACATATGGATTACACACACATTTACCGCTATGACAAATCAGATAGGACAACTATGTGGGTGTTGAGAGTTGTTTGGATTCATCTTAACGAATGGTTTGGTGTTAGATGATTAAGTGGTCAGAATGATTAAGAGGTTTTTTATAATACCATGCAAAATGAAAGATGATCGTTTGGCAATTGTTGAAAACGAGGTTTTCTGGTCTCGCATTAGAGGAGAGAGAGAAGGTTATAAAAGTATAAAGAAATAAATCGACCGGACAACTATGACGCAAGTGTCGATTCATTATTAACCTGTAAAATATAATCGCGTGAGAAAATATAAAATTGAGATCGGGTTAATGCAGTTTTTGTTGTGGTCAATGTCTCTAGTTAGCTATATCAATTAAAATTAGGATGATTATTTTTGAACTTCTAGAAGCATACACGCAAAAAATCCAATTTTCTATTACGAAACATATATGAGTAGTACATCCTTCAAATTCTTTTATAGAGCATATAATATAACATCAATTACATTTGGTAATGAACAATAAAATTGATAACATCGAACATATTCTGTTTGAAATTTTATCGAACATGTGATGAACATTAACAAATAAAACATAAAATTAATAATCAATAATCTTCATGTATTATCTATACTATATATTAAAGAGAATAACTCAATTTGACAGTTTTTTTGTTCAACAATTACTTTACACATTTACACTTTATACCCCCATAGTTAGTTATTAAATCTTATTTTAGTCTTTTACTTTTTCATTTTCTATTTTAAACCCTTATCATATAATCTAACTAATCATATATTATGAACTAAAATTTATATTAAAATTACATTTTTTTTAACAAATTATACCATCATAATCGTCTCGTCAATACCTTCGAAATAAGCCCAATATTGAATATTTTTTATTCAGTTATATTATATATTCTATTATATAAAGATAATACTTTTATTTCAATTTTCGAAATTGACTATTCAATAAACCATTAGGAGGTTAATTGATTGAACACATATGATTAAATTGATGTTTACAATAATGTATATAAAAATCGGGCAATTGATACATACTTCGCGCTGCAACGCGCGCAGGTATATTTCTAGTTAGGAAAAAAAAACACTACTATACCTTAGGAATAGGTGAAAACATTTAGTAAATGTTAATATAAATAATATTCATGTACTATTGAGAAAAAAAAAAAGAAAAAACACCAACAAACAATAAGTATTGTAGCTTAGGAATAGGAGAAAAGATTTGGTAAATATTAATATAGATAATGAATTAAGGGCGCTGAATGGTTAATCGAGACCAATGACACAAAATAATTCAGAGTGTCTTAAATTACTAAGAGACAAATATTTTATTTACCAAACAACCTTTTAACTATTCAAAGACTAATTGTTAATAGAACTATTAAGAGGTAAGCAAACAATCCTATTAAAGTTGTAAAGAGAACAAATGAATATAAACAATGAGTTGTTTGTGTTTGTTTATTTAATTTAGTCAATCTAACGAACATACATTAACGGTGCGACAAAACATCATGAGAATTTGAGTTAACGATGAAAATGTGAGAAGTGAATTTGAACTATTGATCTTTTTTAGACTATGCGTAATGGCAGCATGGGTTCGGCGGGCTGGAGCTCGGTTGGCTGGCGGGTTCAGCGAGCTGACGGTACACTGGTAGTGGGTTGGGGAAGAAGCGGCATAGCCACACCGCTGAAAACCTGTGTCTTTTGTGTGTGTTGTGTGTGTGGTGTGTTTTATTTAATAAAAGTGAGAGGGTTGGGAGGATTGAGTACTAACCAGAAAGGGTTCCAGAGGGTTAATTGTGGGGTTGGAGAAAAGCTGATGTGGCCAGGGCCGTCCCTGGGGGAGGCGGGCCGGGCGGTCGCCCAGGGCCCAACGGCAAAAGGGGGCCCAATTTTTTTTTAAATATATACTATACAAAAATTGTAAAAAGACAATATATATATATATATATATAATAGGGCCCAAAAAGATTTTAGCATCATATTAAGAGTACAAACATGTATTAATTAATTATGTTGGACAATAAAATTTGTAGAAAATGAAACTAGTCTTTCCATTATAGTATTGTTTGTTGTTTATGAGTTTTATTATCTCATATTAATATATAAAAACCTTTTTTTTTTTGCTTAGAAACCTTGATATAAGTCTATTATTCATCTTCCACATACTCTTTTACATATTTCATCCGCATGAATTTAATTTTGTGTTAAAATATAATAGATTTATGGTAACTAAGACGACTTAAGTTATATCTCTATTTAGGATTTCAAAACTACTTCACCTTTCCTTACATTATTGACTTCTTATTACCTAATATTGTGTTCTAAGATCCATGGTTGTTAAAAAAGTTTGTTTCAACTCAAAAGTTTCAAATATTAATGAAAAACATTATATTAAAGGTTTTTAAGTAAGATTGATGGTTGTTAAAAAGACTTATTGGTCTTGTGTTAGGAATACCAGAAGAAAAATGATAATTGTTATTCAATCCGGTGCTTCCGCCACAAGATCCATCTTTGACAACTCTTTACCTAGGTTAAAAGATATGTTCGATCTTGTTGTCGATAAGTCGTTGAACTAGATAATCCTTAGATGAAATGAGTGTCATAAGAACGTCATAGAGTGGAGAACATTTCCTTGTAACTGTCTCGATAAGGTGTAACCATGTTCTTTTTCCGCTAACCTCTTGCTAGCTTTTAATGAATTGCCGTTTAAAAAAAAGGATACCAGGAAAAACGGTTTCATATGAATTATTACTATTTCTTAAATTCAATGTTATTTTTATGATATAAACAATATATTGAAAATTATTCATAGTTATTGGGACCCATTTTTGCATCTCGCCCAGGGCCCAAAAAATAGCAGGAACGGGCCTGGATGTTGTAACATCCCGTTTCTATATTACATTATTATTATTATATTATTATTATTATTATTATATTTATTATTATTATTATTATTATTATTATTATGTTTTTGAAATTAGGGTTAAGAGTATGGGTTTTCTTGCGGAATAAGGAAAAGGGGGAGGGAAGCCCGTTATCCTATCGTTTAAAAACCCTAGTGTGTACCCTAGCCTCCACCGTGTTAGTTATAGTTTACGATAGAGGAATCAAGAGAGAGGGAGGTCGGCGTGAGAGAGAAGGTCGAGATCATCGAGAGGGTCGTCGGGATCGCAGCACGCGTCGGTAACTCTCGTTTTGTTTTCGTACATAGTATTGTCCGAGGGACGGCGGTGGTGGCGGTTGCACAATCGTCGCCGCCGTGCCTCCTCGTGGTTGCGCCGCTGGCTCACGGCCATGACCGTGGACGGCGGCGGTCGGTGTCGTTATGGTGGTTCCGGCGCCGGCGGGGGCTAGCCACGCTAGCTGCTGCCGTGCAACCCCTTTTTTGTGGTGAAATCGGTGGGTGGCGGTGGTCTTATGACCGCTGTCGCCGTTGGTTAGACCCGAGGCCGGCCGGCAGCTTGGTGGATTCACCTCGCCGTCGCGCCGCCGCCTGTTCCGGTGGTAAAGCGACGCCGGCAAGGGCCGGCCGCCGCTGCTGTGTTTGTGGTTGTTATCGGTGGTGGTGGTGGCATGCGCCGCTGCTGCCGCTGCGAGTTTCATGCGGTGGCCGATGGTGGCGTTAGCCATCATCACGGCTGCTGCCGTTTTCCGTTCCACCGGCCGGCGGTGGTAGTGGGCACCCACGGCCGCCGTCGCTGCCGAGTGATGTTCATGGCGGACCAGCGGTGGCACGTCCCGCCGTTGCAGCCGTCAATAGGGGAGGGGGTGCGGTTGTTGTGGTCGCTGGCGGTGGTGGTGGTTAACCACCGCTGCCGCTGCCTTGCTTCTTTGGGTGGTCGACCGGCGATGGGGGTGGTCCTACTTGGCCGCCGCCATTGTTTCGGATATGTAGGGTTGCATGGGACGGCTTCGCGCCGCGGGTTTAGTACGTAGATAGGTTGCACCGCGAGGGTGGCGGTTCCAACGGGACCGCGCTCCGTTAGTGCTTAAGGAAACTTCATTAGGGTTAGATTGTATTATGGCGAAATAGTAATTAGTGCGTGTTTACTTATGGTTTTTCAGAGTTGCTGGAAAGGTTTGAGTCGGTATTTCGGTTGTGAATCGTATCCGTAACGTATTAAGGTGAGTGGGTTTACATGATATATATTATGATTTTATGTGGATGTATGCATTGTGGATGTTAACTTGTGATGTTTCGGGTTGTGTGATGACCCGATGGGCGGGAAACCGAGGAGGCCGGATTGCGGGATGGTCCGGTGAACGGGAAACCGTTAAGCTGTATTACTTGGGGCTGTATGTGCATATTAATTGTAATATGTTGATTGTCTAACTTACTCACTAAGCGGTGAAGCTTACCCCTCGTGATTTATTGTTTTTAGGTACGAGTTCCGGTGTTGACAAGGGGAAGGCTCCGGCTAGGCGGCGTTCCGATCCGAGCATTTATTTCTATTGTTGACTTTTACTTATGGATATTAATGTGGTTTGACTTGGGATTGAGAATGATTACTTATTTAATAATCTATGCAAGGGTTTTTATCTAAATTTTTATTTAAGTTTTTATTTTAAAAATTTTCAATCGGGCGTGGGTGTTACAGATGTGGCAGTGGGGTTGGGAGGGTTGGTTACGCATAGACTTAGGGGGTATTTTTAGATTGCTTATTTAAAACAATTTATGCCTTTTTATAGAAGTGCTAATCGACTTATGTGGGTTAAACAAAAATCTTATAAAAAGTGTTTGAATTGGCTTATGACAGTAGCAAAACGTAATTAGTTGATAAGTTGTTTTTTAGTGTTTGACAAATAAGCAACTAAGGAGTACCTTATTTGGAGTGTTTAGGATTGTGTATCTAAGGTGTATCGACTTATTCCATCCTGGCAAGTGGTAACATTAATAAACACTTTTTAGTGTTTAGATGGAAAAAAATTGTTTATACCTTTTTGACAAAGAAGATTAAAGATTTTTGAAAAAGTAGTTTTATTCTAACTTATCAACTTGTCTGTAGCAACTTATTATTATTTTTTAATTATTTTATATGTATAAGCAATCTCAAACACCCCTTAAAAACCAACTTATCAGGTTACTACGTTTTGGTAGCACCATCATAAACTAATTCAAACACCTTTTATAAAACTCTATTTCCAGAGCATGTAAGTTGATAAACACTTTTACAAAAACAAAAACATAAGTTGTTTTAAATAAGCAATCTCAATAAGTTATAAGAGAGTAACTTATCAAAAACTTCTTATCACAAGTGCCAAAAAAACTATAATCATTTTTTTTTCTTTTCATCAAAATGCTAAAAGCTCCTTATTACCGGTACCACACCGAGTTAAGTTGATAACAATTCAAATAAGCAATTCAAACACCCCTTTAATCTCATGTTCCCCATGAATTGCACTTTAGAAAAGGGATTGACCTGATGCATTTCATTCTAATATGCATTCATTTCTCATCCAATAATTGATAACTATTTCTCACAGTTCATACTCGACTTTTTATATGAATCCAATCATTTAGTGTAAATGAATAAGTTTAATTGTATTTATGTTTATCCTTTAAGAAAATACAGACTATTTGCATTCGTTTATGTTTGTTTAGTAAGATACTAAACAAATGTAAAGAATGATAAAGAATGAACATAGATGAGTTAAAAAAACAACCCAACGTTAATCATCATTTCGTTCTTCAAATATAACATAGCAAAATGAAAGTTGGATTAATTTAAGAGAGATAAGAAAAAGAATTCTAAAACACTTAAATTAATTAATGATTTTACATAAAAATATCATAGTTTATACATAAATAAATCAACACGAATAAACAAACGACAACATTATTCTTGTTCGTTCATTTAACTATAAATGAACAAAAAATTGACTTTATATCCGTTTATTTACTAAATAAATGGACATAAATGAATTTCAGCCGAATACTTATTATACGTTGTCATGCACTTAACACATATAATTACGGAACTTTCAATGATTTAATATTGTATTCTTGAACAAAGAGAAAGAAAAAAAGTTATTTTTACAAATATATACTTTTATTTACCTTTATAATAGTTTGCAATCGAGTAGGTAGATCATAGATGTGTAATTTTATAGGACTATTTTAGTTGTTATTATTTCTCGTTCTATTCATACTATATTTGGAAGAAAAATCAACATTATTTAAATTTATTTTATTTTTCTCTGTAAAAAGTTGTTAACACAGTGTAAGAGTCCGTCTGTTACCCAAACAAGATACAATATCAGAGATGAGACAGTAGGACTAGATGAAGAGAAAGACAAGTGGGTGAAAAACTTGTGTAGGTTCTTAGTTTGACATGTACTTTGATAATTTACCAATCTTATCTTCCTAATTTTTTGTTTAACCTATTTTGATGTTTCTCATCCACTCCTATCATATATATCCCAAGCTTAATGGCTTACAAAACATGATAAAACATTTATAACTTGAGCCGATAACGTTTCAAAAGAAAACTCAACCTTTTTAGAAAAGTCGAACTACTTGACCATGTTTTTTCATCAATAATATGTCTTAAAATGTTGATTACACCCTTGTTGTAATTATAACGTCATAAAATATAAGAATATGAGGATTTTTATCGTCAATGATACCTTCGGTTATTCTATACAATAAATCTTCACACGTGATCCTATATAATTTAACAACTCACGAAAATTATAAAATATAGCTAAATTTTTTTAAATGTTATTTATTGTAATGATGTTCATTATAATAATCAAACAACCTATTAATTGTTTGATATCAATATAACAAATAATATCCAATAATAGTCTAT
Source organism: Centaurea solstitialis (assembly GCA_030169165.1). Taxonomy (NCBI): domain Eukaryota; kingdom Viridiplantae; phylum Streptophyta; class Magnoliopsida; order Asterales; family Asteraceae; genus Centaurea; species Centaurea solstitialis. Next base: position 12,780,787 of record CM058047.1, on the reverse strand, counting down.
TAAAATAATAAAATCTAAAATCTAAAGATCCTATTTTGCCAAACTCAAAAGTGTCCTTAACAAACCTTCTATGAAATTTGGTCATGGATTGTGACCTTCTTAAGGCCACTTTGTGCCTTATCCAAACAACCCCATATCACTACCATTTAAAGACTTCACTTGCCACCCTTTTTCTTGTTCAAAAGTTAGGATTTGCATATTGCATAATAGGGAAAAGAAATTGGGCAGATGGGTGTAAAATATGAATCCAAATAACATCAAGAAAATGTTTTGTTGATAACTTTATTGGAAGCATCACTTTGTTTTATGTATTTATATTTATAAGTGAATACGATGTTGGCAGTTAAGCTATAGCTTGATTAGAATCCATGATTGCTAGATGACATCATATGACAGGTGTCAAGGGTTCCGTTATGTTGATTAGTCAATAGGGGAAACCCTTGCGGAATTTTGGGTACAACCCTAAAACCTATATGATTTTTATGAACACAGGCGACCGGTAGAAACGAGTTTATGGATGTTTTAAGTGAAATTCAGATGCATACGAGTTCCATTCAGAGGACAATAAAGTCATGTTCATAAACTTTTGATTTCGAAGTGTTCATTATCAAAGCTTTTGATTTTAAAAGGCTCATGACTGAATAGTCAAAAGTCAAAAGCTTTGAAGCCTTTTGGGCCCATGGGCGGGCCAAATGTAAAACATGTGGTGGCCTGCGTTTCGTTTTCCCGTTGCATTGTGAAAATCATAGAGTCATGAAAGGTGCAATCATATCAATTTATAGTATGTCATTGTATATATATTTTGAATCTATAACGGGGATACAAGTTTTATTTGGTAAAGTTGGGCTGCAAGGATTTTTTTCCACCCTAAACTTGAATCCATCTTGTTAGAGTAATTTTTTTAGTTTTTGCTTTTAATTCACTTTTATTATGTTTTAAAAAAATTACAGTAAAAGACTCTACACAAGACCCACAATTTGAAAACGATGAACTAACCTACAAATCAATGATGATTTTGTGTAAAATATTTTTATATCTATTTATTATAGCCATATGGTGCCATCGTTTGAGAAAAAATAGGTTTATTCCTATCTGGTCCATGTCTAGTTTATAACCATTGTTTTCATAACTATTGTGCATTTACTGCCTAATATTTACTCCAACAATAAATTCCATTCACGGAGAGATATCTCAACATTCGTTTAGAACACAATTATGATTCATAAGTTTAAAGAAGAAGCAGTTTTAACCGAAAACATTACTGAAAATCTAAAACTATCTTTAAATTGAATTTTTAACACTCATACAAACCAAGACCGAAATACAACTTTAGAAATACAATCTCTTACCCAATCTTACAGTTTTATTCAAGTTATACTCACCATTTATCCATATTTCCCAAATCTCCTTCAACACATGTTTTTTTTAAGCATAAACATTTATTTCAAAACAAACCAATTAAAAAACGATTTAATCATTGAGTTAAATAACTTGTACCCTTTTTTCCACATACAATAAATGAGTTAAAAAAGTGCACCCTCATTTAAAGATGTTGATGAATTTTGGTGGGTATTTATTTAATTAATCAATGAATTTAACAAAGTAAATAAATAAATAAATACATTAGAGAAAAGGTAGTTAAATTAACTTAAAAAGTTAAAAAGTTAAAAAGTAAACCAAACCCTACATCCAAACAAACCTCTAAACTCTCACCGCCTTTCTTCTCATTCTTCTGTAAATCCATGTTTTTTTTTTTTCTTCCATCTCCTCTGTTTTCCACATGACATAAAGAAGCAAAAAAAACCCACAAAAAGACTAAAAAACCCACCATTTTTCTACCCTTTTTCTCCTTGATTGATTGGATTTACAACAAATTGAAGAGATGGATACAAACCCATGATGATGAATCTTGAAATTTGAGAGCTTGAAGTTGTTAAAGAACCCCCAAAAAGCTAAAGATTTTGAGCTCATTTTTTTGGGTTTTTTTAAACTTTTATCTTTTTTTGTTGGGTATTAATATAAGTTAAAAAAGAGAGAAAAAAGATGGTGGGTTCAGGAGCAACAGATAGAAACAAAGAAGCAGTTGGAATGATGGCTCTCCATGAAGCTTTAAGAAGTGTCTGTATCAATTCAGACTGGACTTACTCTGTTTTCTGGACCATTCGACCTCGGCCGTAATTTCTTTTCTGTTTAAATATCTTTTGATTTTTATATATTAAAAGTTCTTTTTTTCTTGATCTTTACTCAAATGGGTTTTTTGTTTTCCGCCATTTTTCAGGCGAGTTAGAGGAGGTAATGGTTGCAAAGTTGGAGATGATATTGGTAGCTTGTGAGTTTAGCCACTCTAAACTTTAACTTTCTTTCAATGTTATTAAGCAACACTTATAGTATGTCCAAAGTTGTTGGCTATCGATAAACGTTCATTATGATTTTAAGTTGAATTCGAAGTTATATGGAAGGGGGTCCCAGAATAATCCCTTGATAAACTCAGTGGCCACAGTTATTGTGGACGCGCCTATGCCACAACCCTTGTAGTTGAATTCAAAGTTATCATCGGGTCGGTGCTTTTTGGGTTTTAGGGGTGTTAAAAATAGTACCAGAGCCGATTTTTGGATCATTGGGACGGTGGGGTAAACCTTAGTGGGTATGATTGGTCCTCGAGGGGTGTTTTGTAGCATGTTACACAAATCCCACATGAGTTTGTAACAACTCATCCACATGATAGAAAACGAGATTTGTTAACAATCCTTAGGTGGTGGGACGTCAATAACTTTTACCATGGTTTTAACTTTTAAGTTGAATTCGTAGTTATTGGGTCAGCTTGTTGCTTTGTGCTTTTGGTGTTGTAAGTGGCTTTAAGCTTAACTTGAGTTATTAGGTCAGCTTGTGGCTTTGGACTTTTGGGTGTTGTAAATGGTTTTAAGTAGAACTCGAAGTTATTATGTCACCTTTTTGTTTTGGGCTTTAGGGTGTTATAATTGGTTTTAAGCTGAATTCGAAGTTATTGGATCTTGTTGTTTATGCAATCGCCTATTACAAGAAGGAAGATTCTAGGCAATAGAGTTTGTAGCAAATCATTGCACATGAATAGCCTCAATAACTTCCACTATGATTTTAAGTTTAATTCGGAGTTATTAGGTCAACCTGTTGTTTTGGGCTTTGGGGTGTCACAATTTATGTGATCTCTAATCAAATTAGTATAACAACGACTTTCACCATGGTTTTAAGTTGAATTTGAAGTTATTGGGCCAGTCTGTTGCTTTATGTATGATTTTTGATTAAATCGTCATGATTTATTGCAGGATGTTGATGTGGGAAGATGGGTTTTGTAGAGGAAAAATGCCTGATTGCATAGAAGACATGGATGGAGGTGAAGATCTTGTTAGAAAAGCATTCAGCAAAATGTCAATTCAGCTCTATAATTATGGAGAAGGGTGGGTACTTGGTAGGTGTTTATTTTTTATTTTTAAAAATATTTGAATTAATAATCTCTAATTGAGCTTAATGATTAACCAACAGAGTGTCAAAACAAGATTTTTAATCAATTTTTCTTTATATAAATTAATCTGATCATAATTTGATTTTTATGGAGTTGCAGATTAATGGGGAAAGTTGCTTCTGATAAATGTCATAAATGGGTCTTCAAAGAACCTTCAGAATGTGAACAGAGCATCTCTAATTATTGGCAAAGCTCTTTTGATGCTGTATGCTTTCTCAAGAACACACACTTTCACCTTCAAACACACACTTAAACTTTTCATCTTCAATAATTGAAGAAAAAAGAAGTCAATATTTTTAGCTTCCAACTTTACTGTTCATAATAATCATTTTCAATAATTGAACCTCATAATTTCTGATTCTATGCAGCTTCCAACAGAATGGAATGAACAATTTGATTCAGGAATTCAGGTGAACTTTTTTTTTTTAATGGAAATTGACCAAAATAGCCCATATCATCAACCAAATTCACTTTTTAACCACTTTTCATAACTAGAGAAAAAATAAAATTCTTACCATGAATACAAAATTTTGAATCTTTTTGTGTGGAATTCTTTTTCCCAAATGTCTGCATAAATTTTGGCTAAAATGGGATTTAAATTTAAATTTGGTTGATCTTATTAACCAAATTCACTTTTTAGCTAATTTTTAGCCAATTTTCATAAAAGAAAAAGAAATCCTTAACTTGGATTCTTGTGCAAAATTTGAATCTTTACATGGATTTTTTACCCCAAATTTCTGAGTAAGAATTCAAATTTATGCTAAAGTTTTACTAAATGGAAATTTAATATAACTTTTTAATCATTTTTCAATTTACACCTCATCTTCCAAAAATAGCCAAACTTTATCCAAAACTTTGAATCCTTCTTTAAAAATTTGAACATTTATTCAAATTTCTAAAAAACTTTGGCTAAAATAGAATTCAAATAGAAATAGTGGTTAAAAAGTGAAGTTGGTTATCAACTATATTGGTCAATTTGGTAATTTTTTTAGCAAAGATTTTGCAAAGATCCAACTTTTTTGATCATTTGATTAAACCCTTTTGATTTGTGGTTTCAATTCACTAGACTATTGCTGTGATTCAAGCTGGCCATGGCCTCTTGCAACTTGGTTCATGCAAGATTGTAAGTTATCATATCAATCGTTCTTCGTAATCCCGCTCGAAAACGGTGATTGAATCGAATCTTGATCTGATCACTGTTTCATTTTCGATGTTTAATTATTTAGGTACCGGAAGACCTTCATTTTGTGCTCAGAATGAGACATACATTCGAATCCCTTGGCTACCAATCTGGCTTTTATCTGTCCCAGTTATTTGCATCGACCTCGTCCCCTTCTTCCACCGGGATTCCGTTGAAGCAACCAACGACCGTCCCAATCCACCACCCGCCTGCCGCCTACAACTGGGCGGGGGCGGGATCGGCGCCTAAGGCGATGCAATCGCCGAACTTCCCGAACCCGAGCAGGCTCGGGTTCGGGCCGAAAGACGAGACGCACATGTTTCTTCTTCCGCATTCGTCGGAGCCGCAACACATGGTCGGAAACGCGATGGGTTCCGACCATCATGTTGAAAGCGACATCAAGTGGCCGAACGGGTTGAGTTTCTTTAACGCGCTCACGGGAAGAAGTGATGACGCGAAGATTTTGTTCGATGCGGAAGGGCTCGACGGGAAGGCGGATCATCGGGATTCGAGTCAGGATAAGCATAATCCGGAGGCGGGTTTGTACACCGATGTTATGGAAAACTTCTTGAGAGTGATCGTTAGATCGATGATCGAGATCGAATGGTTATATCATAAGTTTGTTTAAGAATCTTGAAAACTACTCTAGGAAATCTATCTTATAAGAATATCTACCAATCTTTTTTGATCTTTTACATGTTTGTGTCTTATTAGATTAAGGGGTTAATCTTTGGTAAGAATGGTAGTTATCAGGGTAAATAGTGATCTCCATTGTTGGATAAGTCCTACTTCACGATCAACTAAAAATATCCTTCTAAGCTTTCTAAGCTAATTTGTGGTTATTTTGGAACTTAATTTGGTATTTTCTAAGCTAGTTTATTGGGTATTCTCCGGCTTAATTGGTATTTTTTGAGCTAATTCACGAGTAATTTTACCAATCACTTGTTGGGCTAGTGGTAAGATTGTCCCCTGACCTCCTTGAGGTCAAGGGTTCAATCCTTGCACTACTCAATATTTGATGGGTACCTCCACCTCGCAAATGCCTATGGGGCTCGCAGTTTGGGGACTATTTGGAAGATACGGTCATGGGTTTAATTCCAGGGACTATTTGGAAGATACGGTCCTGGGTTTAATTCCAACCGGCTGCGGGAGACCGGGACAGAGGGTTGCCAGGGGAGCGCTCATGGAGGTAGAGTAGCGTCGGTCCAATGGGGCCCGGGGTTAGAGTGTCTCCGCCAGAACACACTTTTATGGAAGAATTCACGAGTTATTTTGGAATTTAATCTGACATGTTTTAAGCTAATTCATGGGTTCTTTTGGGACTTAATAGGGTATTTTCTAAGCTAATTTACGGGTTATTTTGGGACTTACTCCGGTATTCTGTGAGCAAATTCATGGGTTATTTTAGGACTTAATTCGATATCTTTTAAGCTAATTCGTGGGTTATTTTAGGACTTAAGATGTTATTTTTAAGCTAATTCATGGTTATTTTGGGACTTAATCTAGTACTTTCTAAGCTAAACTTAATCTCATATTCTCTAGCTAATTCATACGTTAATTTGGGACTTAATATTAGATCAACATTAATTAAAACTGATCAGGGATTCAAATCCCTTGTAACACTTTCGACATTAACTCGTATTTTTACACAATCTTTCTTCTATCTTTCAATTCGATTCAATTAGTGAACTTTTTGAAAAAAAAGACAGAATCTCACAGGAAAATTTACACAAAAACATGGATCAAACTCAAAACTTATTCTTTGAAGGCTCCATTGCATGACACTCTTTGCATGTTGACACAATCCACCGGAAAAACCTCCGGCAATACCCTTTTCTAACGCCGCATTTCTTCTTTTCCGGCGACCCTTTTCTCCTCCCGGAAGCCCGACGGTTGAGCACCGGGACCGGCGCCATAAACTGCCATCTTTGAGCCGGGAGATTATAATAATTGTTACAATAATGAACCGGGCTTCTGGTTTCCCTCTGGGGAAACCCGCCGGTTCTGACAGCAGCAGCAGCGCCACTGGACGAGGACGCCTCGCTGGTGCTCGTCCTGGCGCTGCTGCTGCTGGAGCTGGAGCTCGTGCTGCTCCGGCTATTCGTACTGTTGCTCCGTGAGGACACGAGCGAATCTTTACTAGTGACACTGTTGGTCCGTGATAATGTACAACTTGTTAAGCCTTTGGGTTGAAGCGGGAACGTGTGGAGGAGGAATTTGCCGTTTGAAAAGAGGTGGTCGGCCAATTCGGACTCTAGTTCGATTTCCGGTGACATGGCCGGAAAAGTGAAGTTGTCGCCGGAGGAATTGGGTTTGTGCCGGCAGTGATGGTCCATGGTGGTGGTAGTGGTTTATGGGTTGAGAATGTGGAGCTTTGTGAAATATATATATCAAGTAAAAGTTGATGAAATGGTGGAAATGGGACCAATTGAAGTTTGTAATTTCCCCTAAAGGGAAGGCCAATAGGGGCCATATGTTTTGCCACATTCATAAGCCTCAACGTGCCTAAGTGCTAAGTCCTTAGATTTTGTGATAAAATTTTTATTTTTTTAAAAGATCCAATAAGTCATATTTAAAAAGAGTTTTTGCCATTTTTTTAATAATTTTTAAATGTTATTAGATTACCTTTTAAAGGGCATTTAAGGAAAGTGAACTGATCAACCGTATTAGATATTGTCATTTTATTCACCTAGACTCACAATTTTAAAATGTGCATCATAGATGAAGTATCCATTCCCTTAAGACAACCTCAGTTCCCTTTCCCAATCGTTTCGTCTCACAATCCACCTTACTCGGGGAGCATAGCGTCGTTGTTGGCACACCGGTCCAGTTCACGACTCTGATACCATTTTTAACACCACCGCATACCAAATATTTCCCGCTTTATCCACTCACAGTCTCATGGTTTTAGAATGCGTATGATATGTAAGGTATCTACTATCCAATCTTTTGTACGTCAACTTTTGTATCCTTCCAGTACTGATGTGGCATCTCACATGGAAAGAATTTTTCAACATATATAGAACATAAATGGTTTAGGTTTGCTTTATGCAAGATCATCTAACAATTCCAAACCGACGTTTTTCAAGAAAACCCAATTTACCAAATTCGATGCGAATTACAATCCGACAAAGGCTTTTAAAAACAAATGTTGGAAGTTTAAACATTGTGTTTTTTGGGTCCAAAAAGGTGAAAAAGGTGAACTTATGAAGGTCTTTATGTTGGATTATTAGATAAGTTATGAAATCCGATAGAATGTAAATGTGGCAAAGTACCTATGAAAGTGTAAAGTAAAAGAAAATTAATATTAAAAAAATATGTTTATGATTAATTCCACAAACAGAAGAAAAAGGGATAGTCCAAAAGGATAATGCAACTTGGAAGGATGACCACATTTTAATGGGCTCTTTTGGGCTCCCACAAGACCAAGTAATGATGGGTTCAACTTAACTTTTACAACTTGTCATCAACCATGATCCCATAATATTCTTGATTAAGAAAACAATTAAAAATATCAAAGATGTCGATATTATAATACTTTGGTAAATATTTTTTAATTCGCCTATTTAAAAGAAAAAAACAAAATTTCTTTGATATGAGTAGAAAATGTACGATTTAAACTGAAAACCCCTAAGATTATTGATCACATAATATGATTTAGCTTTTTGTTGTCTTTAAAAACATCACTTCTAATTACGAGATTGAACTCTTTATTTTATAAGATACATTTGGAAACATAAATATTTAAATATTATGATGATGGTGTAAATCATCACTCATAAAAGATGGCTTTTGATATAATTATTAGGTCAATACGCTTCATATGGGAATCTAAACCTTTTGGCTAGATGGGCAAGTGCCAATTTCCAAAAGTAAAGGGACAACTCAAGCACCCTTTGTTTTCAGGTTTCTGTTTTATACAACATTTGGGACCCTGATTCGAAGTGGGTTGGTTTTTTGAGGGTTTTATAAGAGTGTCCTAAGAATAGAAAGGTTCGACAAATATACCTTTGATGAAATTCCTATTGTTGTCTATTATGGTCAAAGACAAAAAACATAGAATGAATATCAGGATAACGATAAGAACTGTTAGTGAAAATATCCATTTAAAAAACAAAGTAAAATGTAACCAATAATTGAAGGAAGGCCCATTTTTGAAGTTTCAATGGTACATATCCAATTATGGATATTATACTTTTGAAAATTCAAAGAATGTTTCATCATCTTCATCAACAACGCAAACCTAAAGAAGCTTTATATATCCATCTATAGAAACTTACAAACACAAAACTATGTAGATTTGAGTAAACAAAGCTAGAAGATGAGGTTTACAAGGTTGCAAAATCTATGTAAAATCAAAGAAACAAAACCATGCAATCAAGTGAAGAACGCAGGCATAGCTGAAGAGAAAATGATAGACAATATAGTTTTTCAACCATTAGAGACCATTGGCCTTTTAATGACGATGGTACTAAACAATTATTTCTTTCATGATCACTATCACTTCTTTGTTTTTTTGGATAATCATAGGTTTTTGGGATTGCTTATGCGCATCAACTAATCTCTCCTATGACCACGAGTGACCTCAAGTCATTGCATAATAACTTCTATGATTGCTAAAGCTTTGACAATGTCCAAATTCAACCTACGAAAGATGAGATTTCCAAACCATACCCACGAGTCTTAAACCGGTCTCATCACTTCCTTATGGGGAGGCACAAATCAACCTAAAGACTATCATATCAATTTATAATAAAATAATATTTAGTTAAAACTATATATGATTTGACACCATTATAGTAGAGGTAAATAATACATATTCATTAAAAAACTAATGTGAAACTTAAAAAATCTATTTAAACAAAAACCAAGCCGACACTAAAGATAGAATATCCCATCAAGTTCATGTTTGATTGAAGACATCTACACAACTATAGCTACAAAGTATCTTAGGATTGATTTCTTACGATTATATTTATTGAGAACAACCTCAACTTGACATTTGATTTAAAAAACGAAAATTAACACAACAAACATTTATACACACTCAAATTAGTATCCTAGCCATATCTCAGTCACTTTCATTCAAATATCACTAAAAACACAAAAGAAAAATGATACAGATCGGTTTCGAACTGTATTAGGAGTTTTACGAGACTTCCGGGAGCCGAGGAAAAGGGATCGAAAGAAAAAAGAAAATAAGCATGAGCACGTTCCTCGCGGCGCGAGCAAGCCGAAGGATCACCGGATCGATCCCGAATCAATAGCCTTTATCAACTTATTTAAGTATTTTATTAAATTGGGACTAGCATTATTTAGTTTCCTTTTTATTTTAGTTTCTTCTCTATTAAGTTAGGATAATTATAGAGAATAGATTTAGGTTAATTTACATTTCATAATTATCTCTTTGTCTAGATTATAAATAGGGTGTTTGGGTTTCAATTGTAATCAGATTTGAGTTTTAATAGAATTATTCTCTTTGTGAGATTTATAGAGTTTTATTCTCTTGTATTTTGAATTTTACGCTTGTAATTCTCTTCCTATTTTGGATTTGACGCTTGTCGATCCGTTCCGCCAATCCCCGCTGCGTCAGTTGGTATCAGAGCGAGGCTTTCTCCCGTCTCTGTTATTAACATGGCCGACCAAACCCGCTACCACAGCAGATTTGAAGATTGCGATTGCGGCTCTTACCGCATCATTCGATAATCTGACAGCGGTTATCACAAGATCCATTGCCGCAAACACCTTCACCGAACTACTCCGCGATAACAACCCCAACCGTCGGCGAAGAGATGGAAGAAACAGCCAAATCCATGTTCCAGTCAACGTCGACCATAACCCTGTTATGGAATCCTTTCTTTCCCAAGTAACGCAACCATCCCCTTTGAAAAAGCTACAACAAAAGTTACTCGAAAAGGAAGAAGTGTTACCAGACAAAACCGAAATCATTCCCGTCGACACCGAGCCGCCACAAGAAATCATTCCCGTCATAGCCAAATCGCCACCCGTCCCAATCGAGCCGCTACACGATGAAGTAATTATCGAGCCAGCAAAATCTTTGGAAGTCGTGACCGCTAATATTAAAGAAGGTGTTTCTATAGCGCCTAAGGTTCTAGATCAGACCGCAACGACTCATGCAAAAGCTATCGTCGCGTACTATCCGTTTGAGCTCGATGAAGTATCATTAGTATGGAGACGATCACAACCGCATCCTCTCGAACTTGAAGTGAACTCGGGGTCGAGTTCTTTTCAAGTGGGGGTGACTGATACAGATCAGTTTCGAACTGTATTACGAGTTTTACGAGACTTCCGGGAGCCGAGGAAAAGGGATCGAAAGAAAAAAGAAAATAAGCATGAGCACGTTCCTCGCAGCGCGAGCAAGCCGAAGGATCACCGGATCGATCCCGAATCAATAGCCTTTATCAACTTATTTAAGTATTTTATTAAATTGGGACTAACATTATTTAGTTTCCTTTTTATTTAGTTTCTTCTCTATTAAGTTAGGATAATTATAGAGAATAGATTTAGGTTAATTTACATTCCATAAGTATCTCTTTGTCTAGATTATAAATAGGGTGTTTGGGTTTCAATTGTAATCAGATTTGAGTTTTAATAGAATTATTCTCTTTGTGAGATTTATAGAGTTTTATCTCTTGTATTTTGAGTTTTACGCTTGTAATTCTCTTCCTATTTTGGATTTGACGCTTGTCGATCCGTTCCGCCAATCCCCGCTGCGTCAAAAAACGATCTGATGGATTATCCCTTATTTGTTTTATTTGGGTCCGCGATTACGGATCTTGATTCGCAATTTTTTTAAACCGACCAAATACAATTTTTAGTGTTTTTAGTTAGGTTTGTAAATTAGGAACCTAAGTATTATAGATGCAGTCACACTTAATCCACACATTGATGGAACAATTATGTTAATCAATTATTAATATACAATGAGGGGTAAAACAGTTTTTTGATATTCAGACAATTTATTCAGCATAAAAACAAACAACAAAGTATATTAATTTAGACAGACATCTTTATCCATACTAAACCTAATAGAAAACGAAAATGCCTTAGACTAAAAAAAGAATAGAGAAATAGCTAGGACTTTGAGTCAATTTCAATGTAATGGCATCTATCTCATATGCCAATCTTATTTCCTTTTATACGTATTAATTTCAGATATTTCAATATCTTGAATTGATATAGGAAATGGTTCAAAATTCAAATAGCATTCATTGTTAGGTCAATTATTGTTTTGTGATTATAAAACCATAAATTTGCATTGTTTGGTGCGGGTTGGTAGTGTTTTACGAAATAATTATTCATACTTTATTTATTGTCAACCTTATATGGTTACATTTACCTATCTATTCTATTTTATATTTGCAAAATCACATTGGTAGATATATGGAAAAACTTCAATAGTGTTTGCACGTACATTTTAAAAGTGGTTATCGACTTATTAGTTTTTTTAAAAACTAATAAGTTAAAATTAGTGCTTGAATTTTAAAAAACACTTTTGAAAAATGCTTTTTAGAGGGTTTATAAACGTAATTTTTGAAAAATCACGAACAAGTGACTTTTTGATGATCAAAGATGCTATTTGTTGACAAATGATCAAAAACTTCTCAAAAAACTAATAAGTTGAATCAAACACTTCTTACAAAACAACTTATTGACCTATCGATTTTTAGAGAAGGTTTAAACGAGAAACATATCAATAAACAATCTTAACCACTCATCCGATCAACAAAGACGGCTTTGACCGATCCCCCTTTAATAATCTCCATCCTCCCATAAATCACGTTAATTCTTCATGATCACGTGATCACGCAAAATGAGTGGCTAAAATTGCTCCACCCGTTCTTTTCAACTCAAATATTCATGTGGATACAAACAAATGATGAGAAGGATGACCATAGTTACAGTGCAAGGTACATCTGGACTTCATTGTGGTCGTGTCAACTGTACCGAAGTCGTCGTCTTCTTCTTCTTCGTCAATCGTCATACCTATCTTCATCTCTCTCTTTCTCTCTATCGATCAGATTAACATCACACAACAACGATCAGCCATGGCAGGCCGAGAAATCCTCAATAAGATGAAGGTACTAATCTCATCTCCAATTCTCCTTTTTCTTCAAACATTTCATTTTCACACAATCATCAGTTAAGCTTCTCTATGTATGCGCTGATTTCATTTGGTTTCAACTCAATTTTTACATGTTAATCGTTTGTCTTCAATGTTAATGATTCGATAATATATACGTATTTGCTGTAGTTTCTGTTTGTTATGAGAATAATAATTAGGTTACTAGTTCTGGATTTTGATTTGTGAGGTTATGAGTTGATTGGATCTGAGAATTTAAGAGTTTATGCTTCCAGATAAGTGCATTTAGCAATTGTTGTTGTTGTTTTATTGCTAATTAGGATCATTGAGAAATAGCTGTTTGAGTAAATAATGGAAACATTTTAGTTAGTTAAGGTGAAAATAGCATATTTGTGTATAGATGAAGAAGAAGAACTAATAGCATCTGGATGAATCTTAAATGTTACCTAATTGCGTCCATTTGTTTGGATCTATTTATGAGCATGTTTGATTAATCATGGAAAGATTTTAGCTAATTAAGGTTAAAATAGCATATTTGAGCTGTACAAGCAGACGAATGTATAGCTGAAGAAGAACAAATTGCATCTGGATGAATATTAATTGTAACTTGGGCTGTGTTTGGCAAACTAGTTGATAAGCTAGCTATTGACTAGTAAGCTAGCTAGTAGCTGATTAGCTAGCTTAGGAATAAATTATGTTTGCAAAACTAGGTATGAGTATATAAAAGACTAAAGTATCTTGGGTATAATAAATAATTAAATGCCTTCATCGACGTTGTTTTTCAACTGGAAGGCCAAGAGCTAACTATCGATCCGCCTTGTCCACCTCTTAAAGGCCGACTAGGGCAGAATTTGGAATGAGGTGCAAGCAAAATTCTAACTTTTCCATTATATTATATCAATCAGCGGTTGCTTAGGCCGTCATGACTGGGCAGGTCCTTTCGAAGTGACCGATGGATAAGGGTATAATTGGAAAAAAACTACAAAAAGCTCCTGAAACACTACTCCAACTAGCGTTTCAATAAGCTAGCTTATGGTCCATCAAACATGTACTAGCTTATCAACTATGCTATTTTGCCAAACACAGCCTTAATTGCTTTGATTTGGATCTATTTATGAGAAGAATGATGATTGAATTTGATTCTATCTATTTATTAGTGGAATGATGATCGCATTTGATTCTGTGTTCTTAGATCACACACATTATTTGAACAAGGTTCTGCTTCTGCCATTAAAATTGGTGATTTCTTCAACAGGAAAAGGTTGGCCTATCATCATCTTCAGGTGATACCGGAAAAGGGAAGAGCAAACTGTCGAAACATGTTACACATGGGTATCATTTAGTTAAGGGGAAATCATATCATGACATGGAAGATTATGTGTTTGCACAATTCAAGAGAGTTGATGATAATGAACTTGGTTTATTTGCTATATTCGACGGTCATTTGAGCCATGAAGTTCCCGATTATCTCCGTTCTCATTTGTTTGAAAACATTTTGAATGAGGCAAGTCCTTTTATTTCACTCCATCATCGATCATCCCTAGACCCTACTTTCAAGTGGGATTTACTAGGTCCAATTTGGTTTTGTTTGGTTTGTTAAACTGTTATCATGATGTATTATTGTTAACCTGTCTATCTTCCTGCAATCAGCCTGATTTTTGGACCGAACCCGAGTGTGCAATCAGAAGAGCTTATCGCGTAACCGATAAAACGATTCTGGATAAAGCTGTCGATTTGGGTAGAGGAGGTTCGACTGCGGTTACAGCAATCCTAATAAATTGTAAAAAGCTTGTAGTCGCTAATGTTGGGGACTCGCGGGCTGTGATATGCAATAACGGCGTGGCTAAACAATTATCAATCGACCATGAACCTAGCAAGGAACGGAAGCTTATTGAGAACAGAGGAGGTTTCGTTTCCACCTTTCCAGGTATCCTAGAATCTACATTTGTATAAAAACTAAGGACTTATAGGTTATCTTTGCCAAAGCTAGCTGTTAGCTAATAAACTAGTCGTGTTTGGTAAAAGTACCTTAAAGACATGTTGAGAAATTAATTGGAAAGTGATTAACCCCCCCCCCACCCCCCCCCCCCCCTTAGAGCTTTAATAACCGTGTTTGGCAAAAACTAGCTTATGAGTATGTTTAAATGACCAAAAATGGTATTTCGGGGTATAATAGTTAATATTAATAAAGGTATAATTGAAAAAAGCACAAAAAGTCTCCAAACTCCAAGTAGTTTTTCAATAAGCTAGCTTATGGTCCATCCAAACACATACTGCTTATAAGGTAGCTTGTTTTTGCCAAACAGCCTAACTTATGGTTAACCAAACATAGTTTTTCATTAACCCTGAATATACCATAAAAAAGATGTTGCAATTGGTGTCTGTTTCACTTCAGCCTGCTTGTTTTGCATCTCTATATCATGTCACAACTCAACAACCAGATATCACAAGCTTTTAGATGGCAGGTGATGTCCCACGAGTTGATGGGCGGTTGGCGGTAGCAAGAGCATTTGGGGACAAGAGCTTGAAGGAACATCTGAGTTCCGAGCCCGATGTATTCGTGGAAATGATCCATGATGATACGGAATTCATAATCTTGGCAAGTGATGGCGTGTGGAAGGTAGTCTTTCTTCGCTTAAATTTCATGACGTCCATTTTATGATATTGTTTTATCTATCTTAATCCATACTAGAAACCAACAAGGCTGTTTGGTTGGATTTCCATTAAGTCCAGTCTGGATAAAGCTGTCTGTGTGGATTAATCTGTTTGTAATTTTGTATTGATTAAGAAGGTTTTTTTGGAAAGTTTTTATAGATGGAAGGAACGTGTTTTTTTAATTGGGAGTGAGCTTTGGAGAAAAATTGGCTTTTGCATAAAGCTCACCTAGAAGCTTACTGAATAAGCAACTTTCTTATCATTAAGCCACAACCAAACAGTCATATATAGCCGACTGGATAAGCAATGAGTCCCATTAAGCTTATTAAGCTGCTAACAAACAGGCTCTAATCTTGTGTTATTGGCAATGGTAGGTTTTATCAAATCAAGAGGCTGTAGATTGCATAAAGAATGTGAAGGATGCAAGGGCAGCTGCAAAACAGCTGACTGAAGAGGCACTAGCAAGGAAGAGCACTGATGACATCTCCTGCGTTGTTGTAAGGTTCCAATAATCCCTATATCTTATCCAGCCATCTGAAATGTAACATGTAAGGCTGTTTGTTTGTTTTTTCTATGTGTTTATTTTTCAGTTTAAGAGTTGTTTGTATCATGTTTATATTTAAAAAAAGATTGCATTTTTAACCACAATGCAATGTGGAGAAAGTGCTCAACTTGAACAAAAACATGCAAAATGTATCATTTCTTGTTTTCTTATATAATTTTCAAATTTGCAATGTGAAAAAAAGTACAGCAAAAAACTTTGATGGGTGATCTCAGATTTGTCTAGTGTGAGAAGTTGAGTCTACAGTGAGAAGCAGGAGAAGCCGATCTGAACTGTTGATCTCTTTTAATCTTAAGCCCTCCTATGAATTGCGGCTTAGAAGAGAATTGATCTGATGCATCTTGGTGCATCTCATCTCAGTGAATCTCGTCCTAATGTGTGCCCATTTCTCATCCACCGGTTGATGATAACCACTTCCACGCTTCTTACTGTTAACTCAACTTCTCATCGGAACCTGACCCTTGTCTGTTTATTATTATTATTATAATATTAAAATTTTGTTTTAGGGTTGCGTCATTGGAGTTGGGTTTTTTAAGTTCGATAGCCCATCGGTTTTAGTTTTGGTGTTCTTTTATGGTTGTATTAGAAATGATTTTGTAAAGATTTTGTAATGTACATGCATGGATTCACAAGCTTTTTGGCTTCTTCCTGATACTAATTAGCATGTTTTTGTTAATTTCGTACAAAAATGGTCGATGCGGTTTGTTGGTTTTCGTCCCGCTTTGCTCACGGGCGTTACGGTTAAATGTCCTTACGTGCCCCTTGTATGAGTGCATTTTCGTCCTTTCTCCTTGTCCTTCATTCTTCTACCCCCAAGTGTTGAATTGCATACTTTTCTAGTTCTTGTAGAGCATCTCCAATGGGTAACACTATTTTTAACACCAAATGTCAAAAGTAGTGTAAGAAATAGTGTAAGATTTAGTGTTTTAGTAAATCTTCTCCAATGGGTAACACTATTTTTTTACACCAAATCCTTTTTACATTGAAAAGTAGTGTTAAAAATAGTGTAAAAATTAGTGTTACACCAAATATAGTGTGATACTATTCATCACACTAAATTTAGTGTGAAAAATAGTGACC
Source organism: Centaurea solstitialis (assembly GCA_030169165.1). Lineage (NCBI taxonomy): Eukaryota > Viridiplantae > Streptophyta > Magnoliopsida > Asterales > Asteraceae > Centaurea > Centaurea solstitialis. Next base: position 12,763,707 of record CM058047.1, on the reverse strand, counting down.
CAATTGGAGATGTGAATAGTAGCATTTACACCAAATTTAATGTTTAGTGTAACATTTGGTGACCTCATTGGAGATGGTCTAAATGGAACTTATTATAGAATTTCTACCATAGTTCCAACTTCCACTAACCTCTTTTGGAATGGCCATGAAACAAAAACCCATTCCAAATATATTCAATTTTTTAAATACAAAGAGTGTTTTTGGTTGTGGAAAATTGTTTTCATTTTCCTAGAAAACGTTTTCAGAAAATAGAGTTGAGTTTTCATTTTCAGTTTTCTATGAAAATTTTAGAAAACGCATTTGGTTGAAATGGTGGAGCATTCATTTTCCATTTTAGTTTCATTTTAGAAAATTAGAAAACACGTTTAGAAAATTATTGATATCAGATATCTAATTTACATAGAAGTTGGAATACAAAATTTTTTCTTTTTATAGAAAACATTTATGATATTCAATATAAACTAACTTCTAACTAGAACGACAACTCTCTTAGAATCGCGCTACGTTAACATGCTTCAATTTAAACCAACTTGTTAACAAGCTTCAATTTAAACTAACTTCTAACTCATTCCGCATGTGCCACTTTAGCATAATCGCAAATTGTAAAACCCCAAAACTCAAACAAAGGTAGTCATGCAAATATCATAAAGGGCTCAAGCCTCAAGTCTTAAATTTAAACATAATCCAAACTTTTTGGCGTTCGACAAGGTTGCTCACCAAATTACAACTGAAAGTCTAGGAAAGGAAACATAAAAATAAAACTCAAAGATAGCCAAGGTTCTAACTTCCGACTCTAACTCCAACTCGAATCAAGCTTTCTCCTTTCCCTTCACTAACGCAGTCTTACTCAACCTGTCTGAAAAGTTGAAATTGGGAAAAAGAAATATCGAGGGTTAGACGCTAGGTCTAGTGAGATTCCCTCCATAGTTTTCAATAAATAAAGAAAGTTTAGGAAAAACTTCTCAGATAAACAATTTTAAGTAAAAGACATACATACAAGAGTAGTTATATAAAAAGACGTCGATATACGACCACACTGTGGGCACACACCTCCCAAGATTCTAAGAATCCGAAACAAATTCAGGATTCTCGCAAATGGATCCATTTAACTCACCAATGCATGTTTAAGTACATATCTCACGAATTGCATAGTAGCTTCAATAATCAAAACGCAAGAGTAAGTTTATAGACACGCAAACCTCAGTTTAGAAAACCTTTGTGGTGTGTAAATACACCTATTTTAACAAACCTTTAGATTAGAAAAACTCACCGTTACTGCAACTCTCCTTTTTGTCCTCTTGATCGAATCTACGAACCGTACGAACACCTAAATGAAGAATCCTCAATGCATTAGAAACTCAAATATGGCTAAACATCACTTAGGGATCCTATAGGAGTGTCCTAAGTCAAAATCTAACTCAAACGGCCCGAAACGAAAAACTTCGAAAAACACCACAGCGAAAACGGCGGGTCACAGCGGCGACTCCCCACCCGCCGGCTGACCCGCGGATTCGCCCAGACCTGCGGGTCGTTTTCTGCACATGGTGCAGGTAGCCAAAACTCAATTTATCCCATTCTTGTTCTTCTAATGAGGCTATAACGATTAATTAGATGCTAGAAACTCGATTTTTAACAAGATTTAAGAATTAAGGCCAACAAATAATCCACCCACAAGGTTTCACTCACAAGATTGACATCACTTAACCGCCATTGATGACATGAGGGTTCTAATTGGAATAAGGTGGATGAATCAATAACCCAAATCTCAAATCTACAATATCAAAGAAGGTCTTTGAAGCAATTTAACTAATAAGCTAATAGGTTCAATCATTCTCACTTTAACTCTAATTCTAGGTCAATGTATAAATAGTAATTTAGGGCACACAATGGAAAGATTAATGGTGAAGAGGTGAAGATCATACCTGATTGAGATCTCTTCCTTTGAGCTTCAAATTTCACACACACACATATCTAAAAGTTTCCTTTCCAAAAGATTCCTCCCCCTTTCCTTCAAATCCCTAATTTAAGACTTATATATGCAAAGGCTTTTCAACCCATCCTATACAAGCCCAACTTTTAATTAGAATCAGCCCAAATCAATAACTTATAATCAAAGAGTCAAAGACTAGAATTAAGGTCACTACACAAATATAACAAAACTTCTCCATGTGTACTTTTTTCCATTACATTTTCGTACTCTCCTCTCGTTGTCACGTTATAATTAGGGGCGGGTCCTTTCCTTTTTGCACTCATCAATATCATCAAGTTATAATCATGGATGGGCCTACGAAGGATTTAGCAGCTCTTGTACATTTGTTCAATCGATTTTCAAAAGTAAATTCTCTTTTATGAAATATGCATTTGTTCAATCGATTTTCAACAGTAAATTCTCTTTTATGAAATATGTACACATTGAACTTTAAGGGTGATCCAGGATATTAAAAAATACAATAGATGCCTTAATATAGAAAGACCATTGATGGTATTTAGCTGAAAGGATATAGACGCAAGACAAAAATTTCTGGGTCCACCATTGGTTATAATGTCCATTGTCCATCAATCGGATGTTTTTCAGCAATGGCCAATAATTACTTCGGCGACATTATCAAAAGCGAAATTTTGTTTAAAAGATGAACCGAGTTATATACACACTTTTTGAGAAAGACTCAATGATAAATAGGTTAAATTACCTTAAGTTTACAAATCTTGGAAGTCATCAATTTTATTTGTTAAATTAATGAAATCGTTTTACGACCTTATTTAATTTAATGAAATTGTTTTATATATCTCTGTTTTTATGTAAAAATAAATATGTTTCACCATAATACAAAAATAACATGAAACAATTTCATTTTCACATAAAAAAAACACGAAATATGAGACAATTCCGTGAATAAGAGAACTTTATAAAATAGTTTCGTTAAATTAAACAATTTCATGAAGCAATTTCATTAACTTAACTTCAAGGGTGTTTGGGAATGCTTATGTGATGCTTATTGACTTATTTCATCGAGGAAAAGAAGATAAAGCATTTTTAGTGTTTGGATGGGGTAAAATGTTTTGATATCACATAAGTTGTCAATAACTTTTAGAAAAAAAAAGACACATAAATTATCTTAAATAAGCAATCTCAAACACCCTCAAAATCAACGCATCGCACAATTTGTAAATTTACAATGGTTTGCAAATAATCTTTTTAATAACAAAAAAGAACACCAATGGCGTTGTGACGCGTAGCTCAATTGGTAATGCTAGGGAGCATAATTTGTCTAGAATCGAATTGGTCTCGGGTTTGAGCCCATGGCACCTCTCATAGCCACAATCGTTCACTCCCCGTTCTCAAATAAGTTAGTCGGTATGCTCCCAAATTATGGATTGTGAGCTGATTAAGATTGTCGGTATCAACCTTTTTAACAAAAAATAACTTAGGGGGCGTTTGGTTCATTTCAGGGAATGGTAATGAAAATGAAAATGATAATGCAGTAGAATGGAAATAGGAATGAACATTGCATTGATGTTGTTTGGTTAACCTACTATAATCAATGAAAAATTGCTTCATATTAAAAAAAAATATGTTTTTCCAACTTGAAAATACAAAAGATGTATCATTTAACATTTATAGATGGAACAATGCATGAAAAAATAACCAAATAGAAATAAAAGTTTCATTCCCCCCAATTAGTCAGGAATGGAAATTAATGGATCTGCAGGAATGATTCCATTATATAATATCAAACCAAACAGCAGTTTTCAATATTATTACCATTCCTGGCCCCTCAATACCCCCAACTAAATGCGCCCTTAAATCTATACTACTTATAAAAGAAATAACTCAATTTGACGGTTATTTTTGTTCAACAATTGGTTTTTACACATTTACACTTTATACCCCTATAGTTAGTTATTAAATCTTATTTTTGTCCTTTACTTTTTCATTTTCTATTTTAAACCCTTATCATATAATCTAAATAATCATATATTATGAGCTAAAATATATTAAAATTACGTTTTTCTTTAACAAACTATACCATCATAATCGTCTCGTTAATACCTTCGAAATGAACCCAATATTGAATATTTTTTACTCAATTATATTATATATTTTATTATATAAAGATAATAATTTTATTTCAATTTTCGAGATTGATTATTCAATAAATCATTAGAAGGTTAACTGATTGAACACATATGATTAAATCGATGTTTACAATGATGTATATAAAAATCGGGCATTTGATACATACTTCGCGCTGCAACGTGCGCGGGTAAATTTCTAGTTTTTTATTCAAAAGATTTAAAAGATATTATCCATGTTTATCTTTCCAACACGACAATAACAACAAACAGACGCCTAATAGTATTAAGCCTGTTTCTATGGGTGTCGTCGATAGCTGGTTTTTGAGAATATGGCAGATTTCAAGGTGATCGGAGTGATCGGCGCCGGCCAGATGGGCGCCGGAATAGCTCAACTCGCGGCGGTTTCCGGCGCCGGCGTATTTCTCCTCGACAAAGACGCCGGAGCTCTCCTCACCGCCAAGAATTCTATCTCCGATTCCGTTCAACGTTTCGTCTCCAAAGGTCAACTCTCTAAGGTATTATTATTATTATTATTATTATTATTATTATTATTATTATTATTATTATTATTATATATGATTCTAATTCCTAAATCCCTGATTTGTTTAAAAATCCTCTAAATTATGTGATTAAATTGATGATAATTATAATTAGGGTTCCATATAATAATAACTATCTACATATGATTGCACTGTTTTTTTGGTTAGATAGAGATAACAGTCCAGAATCAGGTGGGTCATAATTCCAGAATTTGAAATTATTAGGATGAAACAGTGGATTTTTGTTATTAAGTATCACAGATTCACATGTGAATGGGAGCAACCTTGATTAATCAAAGGGAAATTGTCCAAAATAGCCAATTTGAAGCTTTACTTTAGGCCATGCGTAGCGGGGTAACCCGCTGCGGCGGCTTCAACTTGGCGGGCTGGGCGGGTTGGAGGCTAAACGGTGTGGTGAAGGCGATGATAATCGCGTAGTTTGTGTGTTATGTGTGTTATGTGTGTGGTGTGTGAGAGGGTTGGGAGGGTTCGGGTACTAATCAGAGAGGGTTCCAGAAGGTTAATGGGAGGGTTGGAGAAAAGCTGACGTGGCAGTGGGGTTGGGAGGGTTGGGTACTCATGGCCTTATAGCTATCTTTTAAATATTGACGGAAATGCTTGGAGACTAGCAAAGTGACACGTCCGCAACTTGCATAACCCGACTTTTTTTTAATATAATATTCAGAAAAAATAGACATTATGAATGTCTAATTTTTTTAATATTATATTGCGAAAGTAAATTATGCAAGTTGGATAAAAGTTATGTTCATCTCCAACAACTTATGTGTTTTAGAGATTACAATATGAATTATATTATTAAAATATTCAATACAATTTATAAAATATTGTTTATTTCTCCTAAACATTTAATCTAAAGGATTAGGATTTATGAAAAAAAAAAACATTTCTCTTTCGTAAGTAACATTCTTGGACCCTTTCATATTTTCTCCAATTTCAAGAAAGTTTTAGAGATCGTTGAAGCAAAAATCCTAAAAATCTCCATTTTGGAGACACTTAAGTACTACTTGCGTAATCTCGGCCTACTTCTGTCAATTTGTTGAAAGGTGGCTTGTAGGTCCTATTTATGTACCATAAACTTTAAAGGAGTCTGATCCAATAACTTTCAAATCAACTTAAAACCATGATGAAAATTACTGGTAACCAGCAACTTTTGAGCTTAAAACAAGCTCAAAAGTCTAATCTTCTACCCCTATAGCACAGGTCGTTACCAAACATACATATTTAATATTTTTTGATGCTAGGTGATTTCTAGTTGCTTTGATGTCGATCACTGATAAAAACTTTTCGTTCTGCAAACATCTACTTGACAGGAATAGGGACTAAAGCTCTAAGTCGTATACAATATACTTCGAATCTAGAAGATCTACGATTTGCAGATATCGTAATCGAAGCCATTGTGGAATCGAGGATGTCAAGAAGAAACTGTTTGCGGAACTAGACAAGATCGTTAAAGGGTCCGCCATTTTGGCATCGAATACGAGTTCCATTTCCATTACTCGTCTAGCGGCCGCAACAAAAAGACCACACCAGGTTTTTCTTTTACCACAAGATGAATGCTTGCATTGATCTTGTACGATCCCAAATATTGCACTAATTTAAGGGACTGGATACCTCCTGTTAGACGTGTTTTAAAATCGTGGGTCCAGGTGTGAACAAAGCGGACAGTATCTGGTACAGTTGGCCTAAGATGTTATTATGTTATATGGCTATTAATCACTTAAGCACTTCTCTTTTCAGGTGATCGGCATGCATTTCATGAACCCTCCTCCTATCATGAAATTGGTTGAGATTATCCGAGGTGCAGAAACATCGGATGAGACGTTCGGCGCAACAAAAACTTTGGCCGAGAGGTGCTTACCGTTTATTTGTGTTATCGAATTGACTAATTTTTTTTGTTGATGGGTCCCATAAGAAATTTCGCTTAGGGGAACTATACAAAATTATTCTTTTATTTTCTAATGGGGCCTATCCGCCCCTGAAGCATCATTTTCACTTCGTGTGAGATCCCACATTGGTTGTGGAGGGAACAGATGTTGTCTTATGACTTATAAAAGATCGGATACCTTCTCCACCAAATCTATAAACCCCAAGTCCAGATATGGACAAAGCAGACAATATCTGTACAATTTGCCAGTAATGTTACATAGAGCTTTAAAGTGTTCCCAAAATTGCAGGTTTGGCAAGATTGTTGTTTGCTCAAAGGACTATTCCGGGTTCATCGTAAACCGGATCCTAATGCCGATGATTAACGAAGCCTTTCACGCATTATACACCGGAGTCGCAACAAAGGAAGACATCGATGCCGGGATGAAGCTCGGAACCAATCAGCCAATGGGTCCTCTACAACTTGCGGACTTTATCGGGCTCGATGTTTGTTTATCGATATTGAAGGTTCTGCAAAACGGGCTTGGAGATATTAAATACGCACCCTGCCCTCTCCTCGTGCAATACGTTGATGCGGGTCGGCTTGGAAAAAAACGAGGCGTCGGTGTTTACGATTATCGGAAGTCACCTAAAGAACCGAAACCGTCACCTAGACTTTGAAATTTTTAATGAGAATAATGTGTTGGTTGATATGATTTACCTATAGGTTGATTTAGAAACTGTGTTGTTGTAAGACTATTATTAGCAATAAAGTCCTAAATCCTGTTATTGTCCGATATAATGTTTTTTTTTTTATATTTCTGGTTGCTAAAAGGGAACAATGGTACATTCCACATTAATTGATGAAGTTAATGAATTTACATGTAGCCTAAGATGATCCACTGTTTATGGTCCCCGTTGGTCTGTTCCAATAGTAAGTGTGGGTAATCCATACGAGTGAGGACAACAGTTCAAGCCTAGGCACTTTTCCTGCCAATGGGATGCATGCAATGCTTTACCCATGATGACCGTGGGATCGTGTAGGTGGTGTGCCTCAAAGGATTTTTCGACTGTAATACAAAGAACCCATAAGAGGCATTTTGTGCAGGGTGAGTTTGGTATATTGGACATGGCAAAACGAAAATTTGTCCACTCTTGGTGCGACATTTAGTGGATGTTTAGTTGGTTTTTCATCAAGTCGTGTATGGATAAAGTTGCATGAGTATGTTTGAATAGATTAGGAAGGTTTTTGTTTGCGAGGGTTTTTATCATAGATAAAAAGGGGTGTGTTTTTTAATTGCGAGGGGTAGGTTTGGAAAAAACATGGCTTTCTGCATAAAGCTCCCTCCTAAAACCTTATTGAATAAGCCACTTTTTACATCTTTAAGCGACTACCAAACAATTACGTATAGCTAACCAAATAAGTTTGGAGTCTCATTAAGCTTGTTAAGATGCTAACAAAGTAACAAACGAGCCCTTAGATTGGATAGAAATAGAATAGAGTGGGACAAAAAATATATTTTTTTAGTACCACCAAAATAATTGTAACTATCATTAGGGAGATCGGACACGATTGACAAATTACTAAACTACCCATGTCAAATTAAGACCCTAAAAAATTCATACATCGGCCCATCCAATCCCATCAAGTGCGCAGAAAAAGGCCCCATTGCATTTTTTGTCCCACCAAAATAACTGGAACACAAATTATAAAGATGAACAAGATTGATAAATTACTAAACTACCCATGTCATATTAAAACGGTAAAAGATTACCCGTCCAATCCCATTGAGTGCGCAGAAAAAGTGACCCCACAAGGCGGTGGGAACAGCCTGTGCTTTTTAGAGGGTAATGTTTTCAATGGGTGCTAGTCCCCACTGAAAGTGACTTATTAGGAATCCTATAATTGAGTTACATATACTTTGTAATAATAAAAGGGCATTTGCATTGTGGAAATAAGGTAAAAAGATAAGGCTGAAAGAAGTACCTTTTTTCCGGAATTTTCGATAGAGAGATGAAGTTCTTGTTTCAGTGTCCTTGTTGTTCTTGTTTCTGCTTTATGAAGCCGAAAAAGGGGAAGCCGAAGGAGAAAGAAGTCAAGGAATCGAAACCGAAAGATTCAAAACCGAAGGAGAAAGAAGCACCTAAAGAAAGCAAAGATGAGAAGAAGACAGAGTGAAAGCATGCATTTTGTTGAAATATGATTTATATTTGCTAAAAGCAAATGTGTTATGTAGTTGTTTCATTATGAGATATGTATAATAAGTGTGTTAAGTCATCATCTTTCTAGATGTACTTTTATAATAAGTCTGTAAAATTCATGATTATTGCCATAGGATCTACTTTTATTTAACAGGATCTAGAATATGATGATTCAAGATTTCTCCTCTTTGTGTTCTAGATTAGATCCTGCATTTCATGTTCCTCTTGTGCATCCATGATCCATCTTGGGGTTCTAGATTATGTTATGAATTCAAGATTCTTTCTTGGGATCTAGATTATGTTCTGAATTCAAGATTCCTCATGTGGGTTCTAGATTGTTCTGCATTCACGATTGTAACACCTTAGGCAAATCTAGATTATCGTCGTGGACAGGAGAGATGTTGGGTTCATAAGTAAAAATCTTGGCCTTTCTAGGCACAACGCGTTTTGGAGCCACAAACATGACAAGTTTATGGAACTCTACAGTTAAACGTGCTTGGGTCCTGGGAAGTCCTCACTAGGTTGCCAGAAACAAAGTCGATGAGGCGTTGGAGGAAAACGGACAATATTTTGTCGTGGTAAGCGATGTCTTACAAAGATTCCTCATGGGTTCTAAGTCATGTTGCACCCATGATCCATCTTGTTTTTCCGGAATATGTTTTGCACCGATGACCCATCATTTATACCCTTATTCGCGTATAAGAATTTACATTATCTTTGTTCATTGGGAATCAATGGTTCTTGATCCCAATTGGTACTAGTGTAGATGTGTTTGTGTTTTTAGATTTTGATACCAATGTACTTTGCTGCAAATTGTAGTGCCTTTCTTGATGCTTTCCGGAGGCTCTCACATGAGTGTACGATCTTGGTCGGGTTGGTAACAGGTTTTAGTCACAAATTATTATGAGAACCCAGCTCCTTATTATTTATATAAGAATTTGTTGTCTCGTTTTTTGTGTCTTTTGTAGTTCTTTTACAAGTTAGCATCTTATGTTTATGAGTATAAGAAAATAAATGCTATTATAGAATATATTAATTTAGTCTCTCAATTTCTTGTAGGTTTTATAGAAGTTATTTTTATTTTGGTTAAATAAGTTTTGTTTTAAATATATGTATATATAAGTAAATAATTCATATAATAATTCATAAATAGTTAATATGACATTTATCTGGTTTTATTATTGAAAATATATCAAATAATAATTTATGATTAAATAAATAAATTACTTGCAAGTTGCAAGAAATATGTAATAATGTAATTTTACTTTTTATTATGTTGAGGTGATACAATGGAACCATAAAAAAATTGTAATGTTAGAGGTAAAACTTTATTGAGATAAAATTTGTCTTTTTGCTTCTTTGACTCTATGACATGATCACACATGTTTTCTGTTTTTTTATGCATTAAAATACCCACATTTAAATACAAAATCAAATGAAAACTGTAAATATTTTACAAACCTACCAACTAATTTTCATTTAAATATGAAAAATAATATGTTTAAAACATGCCATATGTATAAAGTGTTGTTTTGTATAAAGCATTTAACATCATTCTGCATGTGAAATTTTTTTTATAAAAATATGTTTCTACTGTAAATATTCATCCAAGTATGGGAATTAATTTGTAGATGAAAATTTAACTTTCATATTCAATTCCATATCCAAATTGTTCAATAGTTACCTATTTAAACCGCATAGATAAATATGAGATTATATGGTATGAATACCCTTTTATGTAAATGTAAAAAGTACATCTTAATATACTTGCATAAGTTTTTTTTGAAAGGCAATATACTTGCATAAGTATTTCATCTTTTTTGTGTTTCTTTCTTTATTTCTCCATAGATCTCTTAATGTATTAATAATCAAGTGTTAATCTTAGTTAAGTATAACAATTTCATATATAAAACACACATATACAAAAAAGAAAAAAAAATTATGAAACAGCATTTTGGATTGATTTTCACAAGTTTATAACATATTTGTCTGTATTTGATTTTCACTCACAAACCAATCAATGGTGTATGCCAAGGGCAGAGTTGTAACTTTACATGGAAAGTAATACCTCATGCCAAGAAGCATCTTGGGGAGATCCATTAACACCATATTCTCCCAACTCATGAATTAATTATGTAAATTAAAGATGTCCACCTTCTTATCCGCATACAAAAGCCACGTCAACAACTATGCAAATCACGTATCATGGAAATCGTATGGCAAATTTACGAGTGGCATTGTACAGAATTGTGTAGACCGATTTTACATAAAATCTAGCTAAAAACTAATGATTTATCATGAAATAGTGACTAAATCCCACACGAAACACAACAATTTTTACATAAAGCACCTCCTAAAAGCCTATTAAAAATCATTTTCTATATCATTAAGCTACTACCAAACAATCAAGTATAGCTGACCAAATAAGTTGTCAACCCCGTTGACCTCATTAACTTCAATTTCAGTATTGTTTTGCTAAGATTAATAAATAAGCTACAATAAGTCAAAGACTATGTAAATGGTAGCATACAAGTTGGTTTGATAAGAAATGCACTACGGGTGTTTGTTTTTCAAAAAGTAACTCTTAAAACCTCTTAAGCTTGAAAATTAAGAGATTTACAGACTTAAGACTGTTTGTTTCTGAAAACCTCTTACCATCATCTAAAATTTTAAGAGGTGCGTCATCCACCTTTTATTTTTTAGACGTGAAATAAGACTTAAGAACTCTTAAAATACAAACAATATCTTAGTAACATACCATAGGGTTAGATATTCTGCATCAGTGCTGAAGTTACACTCTGCTCGATCAGGACTTCACGTATCCATGCAAAAATTTGTGCAACCGATTAACATATCCCAATGTAGGGTGACCCTGATCTTGAGCCAGTGTCCCCGGCCACAAAAACTAGACTGCCACCATTTTGACTAACTAGGTTACCTAACACTTTGCAATTGCCCGATAATCTAGGATGTCGTTTTCTAGCTTCGCCTTCAATGAATTTACGACGTTTGGAGATGAGCAAAAACCAAACCGAAACCAAAAAAACCGAGGAAAGAAAACCTTGAGAAACCAAAAAATTGAAAATTGAAAATCCAAATGCCTTCCAAATTTGGATCTCATTCTGACCGAAAAAAACCGAACCGAATAATAAGAATTAATGGAAGTGCTCATTAAAAAATTTAAAATTCACGTTTAAACAAAATTAAATTACAATTTTTAATCTCTCAGTTAATGCGTAAAGGGCCGTATACCAAGCGCTTACACGGGTAAGCACTTACAAGTAAATTCAACATTATCATTTACTTATAAGGTAAGATTTTAGTCCACCTCAACGGTATCATATACAACAAATTTTTCTGGCAACCATGGTAAGAATCGTTGTAATCGTTTAGTGGATAAGAGTATCTTCGTCTTTACTTTAACCTTTACCAAGTAAGGTTTTTGGTCCCTGCATTTTAACGATAAGATAACTTGATTTGATAAACACTTATCTGAATATGCGTTCAGTAAATAAGGCCATAACAATCCAAATTATTTTCTGTTCCATGTCATGCAAATCATTAATTGTTTGGATTTGTAATAAATCTCATGTTGAGTTCATATCATTCACACACACAAAATAAGAATAACATTCATAATATGAATAATTGTTCAAGTGGCATATGATTTATGAAAGATAGAGATTTCACACATAATATTGAAGCCCATAATCTAACATTATTTATATAAGCAAACAGCCCAAAAAACTTAAAACTTTATCAATTCAAGGTCCAATAAGGAGGAGCAACAAAAAACATCTTCTAGTAAAAACTTAACCATGTATTAAATAACAAAATATCAATAAGACTAATTATAGTAATAAATAATTATAATAATACCATTAACATTAATTAATAAGTTATTATTTTATTAGTTAAGTAATAATAGTGTCTTTTATCATTTAAATAGTAGTTAACTCAACAATCAACATCTATCCTGTAATTTGATGTATATCAGTCTATGGAATGATAAAGTCTATGTTTTTGTGGAATTTTGATGGAATTCCATGTCTTTAGTTATTCCAAGCAAACAATTTAATATATCAAGTTTTTCTAAGATTCCATAGAATTTTATGAATCAAAGAGGACCCAGAATGTTGGAACTTTAAAAGCATCATAAATGTATTTTTCAAAACGAATAAAATAGAGATTTTAAATGTATTTTTGTTTTAACAAAAGGTTTTTCTAAAACAGATAAATGATTGTAAATAAACTAAAATTCTCAAAATTTGGAAAAACAGATGATCTTTAGGTGGGGCATGGGGATATTGAGTAACTAAATAATGATAATAAAAAATGTGGTTTGGTTCAATACTTTATAACGAGTTCATTATCTCAAATCCATTAATTTTCATTTTTGATTGAATTATGGGAAATTCATATTTTATTTTTGTCTAGTTCTCTTTTCTCATACATTGCTCCATCTCCATTTGTTAAGTAGAACACTTTTTTGTATTTTTAAATTGATAGAACATATTTGTAACCAAACAAAGAAGAAAGAAGAGAAGAGAAGAGAGAGGAAGAGAGAGAGAAGGGGGAAGAGAATAGAGAGAAGAGAGAGAAGGAGAGAGATGGTGGGATGGGATTGGGGTGGGGTGGGGTAGTCTAACAAGTTGGCAAGGGCATGCCGATTTCTCTTCATACCAAACCATGATGGTGTTGCCGGGTTTGCCGATCGGCAACAAGCCTTTGTCGATGGCTTTGACGCTTCCATTGCAGATGGTTAATCCAACTAATTTAAACACGTCATTAAGGTACAATATCAAACAAAAATGGGAGTTTTCTAATTTTATTATGGATTGTTTTAGACATTTAATAATTATAACAATATGTAATAAAGTATACACCCAAATAAAATGTTACGTTTTCGTAAAGGAAAATATATAACACTTTAGTTTAATTTAACAAAAAGTAATTGGTCAAAAGGGTAAACAAAATTTTAAGTAAGACAAAAAAAAATGTTTTGCCATATTTAAAATTGAATCATAAACATCTCCAACAAATTTATCAAATAATAAAATAAAATGGAGCTCTTAGGTAAAATCATACTCTAATTAAATGTGCAGACTTTTATTTAAAATAAGAAAACATGAGATAATATGTTTTAAATTATTTAAAGTTACAGAATTCATTAAATTATTATTATAAGAAAAGTTTATTATATCTCACCGATGACAAACATTGATATAAATTCTTAAAGAAAAAGATATTATTTTTATTAGAATATAAATATTTATAATAATATAATTAAAGTTATAATCGTTAGAAATAAAAGCAAAAGAATATTTTAGAATATATTAATATTGAAATTAAATAATATTTTAAAGACGGGAAATTAAATAAAAAGAATGTTACTCTTTAGAAAATTGTAAACCTTTTGCAAAATAAAAAGGTCGTCTTATGCAAAACCTCACATATCTAATTTCATCCATAAATCGATTTTGTTTTAAAAAGAAAAAAAAAAAGTCATTAACCATCATCTTTTAAAATCTCGTCATATTTAACATTGTTTATTATGAAATTATATTGCATTTTTTTTCATACCACTCAAATATTTTTAAATGAATTAAAGAAATACAGATAAAACAATTTTGTTATCAACTTATCATTTAAAACACATAAAAACAATTTTAAGGTGATGATCGACCTAATAAATGACAATATACAACTGTCATGAAAGCATGTATACGATATTTTCTTAAATAATAAAATAAAGAAATTTAGGTATTTATTTTTTATTTGTTTCAACAATTTTTCTGTAATTATCATTTAAAATAAGATAATTTGTTGAAACTAAAAATTGTTTGATAAAAAAACTAGCTTATAAGTCACTTTAAAGCTAATACATGTTTGGATTATTACTAGTAATTATAAGGTAGCTTTTTTATTCTAATTTTATCTTGCTACTTTTACGCTACTATCTTTAAACATGTTTTTTTGTCGTTTTAAAGTCATAAGTACTTATCAGCTAGTTTTACGAAACGAATCTTATTCAACAACGAGCTTATCAGTAATAGTACTTTATCGTTATCAACTATCTTATCAGCTAGTTTGTCAAACATAGACTGAATAGAGTTATCAAAGCGGGCTTAGCTCAGTTGGTAGGTAACATCCTTGTGGGCGTGGGTGAAAGCCACACTACCAGGTTCGATTCAACGAGCGAACACTTCCTGATATACCACACTCTGGATCTGGCCTTTCTGGGACCGGTTTGGGTTAGTAGAAAGGCCTCTAAAACCTGTCGGTCGGGTTGACCTATATGTTGGACCAGGTCGCAACGTATTAATGATTGCCCCGTAAAAATACCGATACCATCGAAACATACGTGTGCATTTAACTTGCCATTAAAAAAAAACCCAAATACAGTTAGCGCATCACACATGCTAAAAATAAGGATTACGAATAAGACGTGCACCCATCAACATTTATTTATGTCTGATGATAATTAATGGGCGAGGCAGTCCATAAGTAGTTATTAGGAGGAAAACGCATATCATGCGGTGGGGTCCATGGAATAATGGTGCAGCCAACAACATTTATTATGCCCATCAACGGTCCAGAAACCACTTTCTTCTAGACTTTCATTTACTCACCCAAATCGGACGGCCAGAATTTATCCATCAACTGCCACGCAATTTCCTTACCCGATTGGGCGTATTATTTAATTCTACCTCCAAACGCTACCATCGCCGACACGTTTTTATTCTATTTTCTACAATAATAAATGATTTGCTAATTATTTATTTAATTTACAATTACAAATAATTAATGCAAATTTTTATTATGGACAAATTCATATAAATTCTTTGTCAAGATTCAAGTGGAACATACGCTTTCGTATGGATACGGGGTAGAAGGATGAAACGGTAAAAACATGGTATTGTACAGGTATCATGGAGGTACAGGTTTTTTTATGCAGCTGGAAACCATTGTTATTATATTAAACAAAATTTAAATACTAAATTACACTTACGTTTTAGATAATCCTAATTATATTATCTAAATACATGTTTTAAATTTAACCCTCTTGATGAATGAAATCTCCCACAAATTAAATTTAAGAGAAATATTTATTTATGAGTTTTTTTTTAATTTTTTTTTTATTTAAAAATAGATAAGATAAAAAATTTTTAGAATACTAAAGCTTGATTTTCTTTATAAAAAAAAACTTTAGAGATGATTTAGAGGCTAGCATGAGGCTTGGTATTGAACCGGAGGGCCAAAATACATAAGAAAAGAGAAAAGAATTATTCATTAAGAATAAATACCTTATTATATTATCTTTCAAATAAAAAAGAATGGTAAATTTATCCTCTAAAATTTATATTTATTAGTTTACTTCATGTTATCACTTCTCAAACATAAATTTGGGAATTTAGTTATTTGTTTTAAAATAGATATTCATTATAAAACAAACATAAAATTAATTATTTAAAACAAAAAAAAAATATTAAAATATATTAGCACGGTAATTATTGTTCGTTTTTACTTTAATTGACGAAACACTTGTACCGTAAAAGAAAAACTTGGAAATTATTGGAAAACTTATGTACATCATGTATGACTTGTACGTTTGGTTTTTATGACAACAAAAATATTAAACAAAATAGTTATAAGAATGAGAAGTTTTCTTAAAGATTTTTATTTTTTTAAAATACTCGTTAAAAGGTTGTTTTTTAAATTTGATGGCTTTACATCGTCTTTTGATCTTGTTTTACTTTGATACTTCTATTAGGAAATGCAATTAACGATATACATTATTTACAAAATGATGTAAATGAATAAATTATATTGATTATGTATAGTAAAAATATAAATGTTATTTAATATTTTATTTAGAACATAATGGTTTTGATAATTATCAGAGAAGTAGTTATGATTACTTTATGAATTTAAGTTGTTTCCTTACATGATGGGGTTTTATAAAACAATTTAAATAGGGTGATGAAAATGTTAAATATTAATGTTAATGTGAGTGTATCAAACGATAGAAGTTTATTTATTTTTTAGGTGATAAATAAATTATCAACATCAAAGACAAACTAAGAAAAACAATATATACATAAGACAAAATCAAACCAAGGAAAGCAAATCCAAACCTAAACAAGAAGGATCTATTGTTTTGTAAGTTTTACAAAAGAGTGTGGCATATTTGATAATGGCAATTTATAAAAGGTGGGGATGTGCTGGAAATAATATTCCATCTATTCGGGGTTTTAGCCCAGATATCAACATCTTGTGGCTAGCTTAAACACTTAATCTTTAAAGGTTGTAATTTGTCAAGATGTAGTCTAACTAATTGTGTAGATAAACTTTTTTTTGTGAAAGTGCAGCAAATATAAGAAACTCAGACATTTAAAGAACACAAACACGACAAACCAACACTATTTAGAATTGTGTTTATTTATGTTTTATTTGGTACATGGAACAGTTTAGCCCGTTCAGTTCATTCAGTCCGATATTCTTATTCTTCTTGTACAGTACAATCTAACCACGTTCCATATCAAACGCTACCTAAAATAAATATTGATAATTGTTTATTGTGAATTTTAGACTTTTGGTCACATCATTACTTTTCATGTTGAGAAATTCTTTGATGCACATATAATTACAAAACTTAAATAGTAAATATAAAAAATAGATTTACATATTGACAAAAATAATCAGAATAGAATATTTTACATGTGAAACGACATGACATAAATAAAATATTATCTCAACCGTGAAATTATGGTTGATGGATAATTTCCTTTTATTTCATTACCAAGTTATACCTTTATTGTGTTTTATTCTAGTTTTGTTAAGCTCCAACATTCCTTTTATTTAATTAAGATTACATATGATAGAAAACACACTTTTAGATATACATTTTAAACACATACATATTTAACTATTTAAATAGTTTTTTTATTTTATTTTTTTTACTTAAAGCAATCTTTATTAATGTTGGTCGATAAATTAATTTTTAATCATTAATATTTAATTGAATGTTCTAATTTCTAAATGATAAAAGTATATAATATTAAATACTGTTGATATATAGTAATTGTTGAAACTATTCTTAGTTTCAAGAAACTAAGCTATTATTTTACTTTTACCTAAATGATCAACACTTCTTATATATTATTAAATTCTCATTAAATATGGCTGTAAACATCGCATTGCCTTTTCTTTTTATTCTATTTGTTTCACTAAAACATTTCAAATTAACTAATTACCAACCAATATTTTTAATTAATTAAATATCCATTCAAATATGTATGATGAGGTTTGCATGTGATTATGTATGTGATATATGTTTCCCTTCAGGGATATGGTTTCCCTTCGGGGATATGGAGTTCTATTCATGTTTCGGGTTTAGCCGAAGGGAAGATAGTGCAAGAGGCACGTATGTGATTATATGTATTCGTTATTGTGTATGTATGATGGTAGATGTTTAGGTGTGTTCTCACTAAGCTTTCCGCTTAACCCGTTGTTGTTTACTCTTTTAGATGCAGGTACTTACCGTAAGGGAAAAGAAAAGGTTTAAGGCTCCGGGATCCGCAAGTTCAGTCTACGAGAGGAAGGATGAAGTGATTATGGGTTTTAATAGTTTTCAAACTATTCCTTTGTTAACTTAACATGTTGGTTGTTCTTTTCTAAACATATAACTTATGGTTTGTTCGGTTTGAACTTGAGTTGGACACTATGGTGTTTAGATGTTCCTTTTTATTCTAATGTTTGGGACAAGTTTTCGCATTTCTTTTAAAGAATGGTTACTTTTCATGTTAAATTGTGTTTTCAGAATTTGGGTGTTACAGAAACAGTGTCATATCATAAGGGTAGAGGGGTGTAGTGATCTTCTTAACATTTCATCCTCAATTGTTTTGACTTTTATGCCATAAACATTTTATTTTTTATTTTTTTAAATACTAAAATATATAATTAAAACAATTATTTTAAATACTATTAAACTTTTTAAATAATAATATATTAAAATTAAATAACTTACATTAAGACGGGAAGCAAATTACGTTAAAATTAAAACTAATTTTTTCTAAAAAAATTCTAGTTACTCGAGAGAATCCCATCCGTATTTTGGCGTAGCTCCTCCTTCATTCGCAACACCGTCGGCAACGCCCCTCCGCAAGATGATCGTGCGGTTGAATGTAGAAGGCGAGGTCGATACACTTTTGTCTCGCGGCTCGTACCTCCGCATTATGCCTCATTGTAGCGAGATACATACTGTTCGACGCGTTGTACGTGTTTAATTGTTCCAACAATGCCGTCACGCTTTCTTTGCATAAGCCCAATTCTCGAGCCTTTTGGCGTGGTAGGCCCCCGTCGGTCTCGGGATTTGGGCTGTGGGCGGCCATCGGGCTCGGCATTTGAGGGTGGGTAGGCCCACGTTGGCATTTGGGCGGACGTCGAGAGATTAGAGACTCTTGACCAAAGAAATTAAAAAAAAACTAGCCGTTCATGACGTTGGGGGGGAGGTGGGGGGGGGGGGGGGGGGGGGTGAAGGCAACGACGACATGAGGGTGTCGTGCCGGCTACCCTGCCGGTTACCCTCGGGCCTCGGCAGTGTTGTCGGGCGTACCGGCCGGTACCGGCTGCCCATGCCGCCACCTTGATGGCCGGCTAATGATGGTCTAATAGTTTAACAATTACATGATGTGGTTATGATTATTTTTATGTATTTAGAGTTGTTCCTTAACATGGAGGGTTGTTATAAAATACTATGAGTAGATAATGATAAATGTTAAATATTAACCTTGATGATGTAATTGTACAAATGATAGAAAGTTTGTTTATTTTGAAAAACAATAAATAAACACCTAAAACAAATAACAAATCACAAATAATCAATGATTTTGCAAAAGACAAAAAATTTGTATTGAAGTTGCTCTTACAACTTTTCCGGTTTTAAAGAAAAATGGAAATTTTAAACAATTTTGGGCTTTAATAGATTCTTCAAAACTTTCTCTAAAACGAAGAAAGTAGAAAAGAGAATATAAAAGAAAGGGAAAAAAAATTTCATTTACATTCTTGAAAATAAAGAAAAAGAAAGAGGTTTTTACGTGTTCTTTAACATGAGAAAAATAAAAGGAAAGACATCATTTTACAAATATACGTTTTAAAAATATATCTTTTACAATAAAAGGCTGAATAGTTTTTAAATTTAACAATTTCAATAATTTTTTAAATTATTTTAACTTCTTTCTTTTTTTCCTTTTCCTCCAACTGTTGGAAGGAAAATTTGTAAGGAATCTTTGTAAAATGAGTTTCGAGAACACATCGTAAGAAACTCAACAATACATAAAAGAAAACTATCAAAAAACCGTTAATATTTAAAATTGAGTTTAATAAATGAGACGGTAGAGTTCAATCTTGCCTTTTTGTCTAGTCTAATGAATCCTATGTAATCTAGTCGAGTGATGTTCACATACCAATTGTTACGTTATAATCAATATTTGGTTATTATTTTAGTGAACTTTGTCACACCATTACTTTTGATGTTGAAAAGTTCTTTAAAGCATACATAATTACAAAGTTAAATACTAAATATAAAAAATAGATTTACTATTGACAAATACAAATAGAATGAATATGTTAAACGACATGACAAATAATAAAATACCATCGATCCCGGCCATGAAACTTGATTGGTGGATACTTTCCTTTTACTTCATTACCAAGTTAAGTCTTGCATTTTTTAATCTTGTTAACCTTCAACATGTTATTTTTATTAATTAAGGGGTTTGTTCGGAAGCATCTTAATGAGCTGAATAAAGGCTATAAAATCTTCGCTTAGCCATATCCGAGTGTTTGTCATAGGCTTATTCGGCTAAATCAAGATTGAACTGAGCAACTGAGAAAATACACTCATTTAAGAAGTATCAAACTTTCATATCCACCATTGTTACATGACTGCACTCTCTCATGAAACCTTCTCTACATCGATTGAAGGAACCAGAGGTATGTTTCTTCTCCATCGTTCTCTATCTTGTCACAATTCTTCCCTATTCACTTTGTTGGTATAATATAGTAATTGTTGAAATTAATATTAGATTTCAATAATGAAAATTAATTGATTTGGGCATTTGATTTTACCTTCTAACCATATGCTCTTATTTTTTTTATGGAATTACTAGGTCCTATAAAAAACCAGGTCCGCGATAAAAGATAACATGTACTTTATCCATGTTCATAAAATGATAGATTTCTACCATATCCGCAACTGCGGACCTAAGCTTACTTTTGTAAAGTATCGATGACAGTTTTCGACATGACACAACACACATACATGAAAATGAACAGAGGTTGGGTTGAGTTTTATTGACCCGCCAAACCGTTTATTTCTTGGACCGTGTTCGAATCGATATATGGGTTCACGGGTCAACCCGTCGACCCATTTATCTATTTTAATATATTTTTTTTATAATAGAACTTTCACTCTTTTAGACTAACCTCTAACCTGCTTATGACCCGCCAACCCGTTTATAACACATCAAACCGTTTATGATCCGCCAATCCGTGAACTTGTATGGTTACACCGGTTACGTACTTACATAGGTCGTGTGTGTTAAGCGCGTACGAGTTAGGGTTGATAAATACAACATGATTAATTAAATGGGTCGTCTTCGAATTGAGTCTTCCTGATCAACCCGCTAACTCAAATACGACACAATTAACACCCCTACTATCAAGAGTAGAGAGAAATTTTTAAAAAATGACAAGCTATTATTTTACTTTTACCTTAATGATCGATTACCATTTATGTATATTAATTTCACATTAAATAAATATGGTTGTAAAAATTGCAGTGCTTTTCATTTACATATGATTTGCAACTCTTTGTTTTGTTAAAACATTTCAAATTAATTAATTACCAACCAATTACTTTTATTAAATTAAATATCCATTTAAATGATAAATATTACCTACCGACGGTGCTTGTAGCTCATCAGTATCAAAGTGTTTGTAAGGTGTTTTTTTAGCCTTTGATAAAAAGTTTGAGTCAATTATGACCAAAATATATATTTAAGAGTAGAATAAAATAGAAATAAGTGTTCAAATGTAAAAAAAAAAAAAGGACAAATATTACCTATCTTAAACTAGAAAAATAATACTAACTTTCAAATTTATTATCTTAAAAATATTACCTTTTTACCCTTGACTTCCGGTACACAATACATTGACCGTAACCATTGGGCTCAGACTTGAGAAGGGCAACCCCGTAAATAACACGGTTAAAGTCTACATTGACTTTGACTTATCAAATTTCCAAAAATTTTCCAAAATACTTTTTTTCTTATTAAAAATAGTAATTTATTTAATGAAAAATTAAATTGGTCGGGTTTGCTAAATTTAATATTTTCGTGTCGATCCCATCATCCCAATATTTAAATTTAATTAATTATTTTTTTTAAATTTATTAAAAAAATTCTGTAATCTGAAAAGAATTTCCCAAAATATAAAATAAAATAATCAAATCAAATCAAATCAGAAAAAACAGCTTCTTTCTTTCTTCTTCTTCATCTTCTCTCTTCTGCAAACCCACAAAGCTCGGATTTTTTTTTTCTTCACTTTTTTGCTGCTTTTTTTCACATGGAAGCATGATGATGTTATTATCTCAACCGACAGTTTGAATCAAACCCAGGTAAGAATTTCTAGAAAAACTCGTGGGTTTTGATTTATACGTATGGATTTGCTCAATATGTTTTGAAATCAATCGGTGGGTTTTTCTTGAAATCTTGAGTTTTGATTTTGTTTTTTTCGAATTAGTTTAGAGATTTGAACTTGTTTTCACGATTGGAAATGAGTGGTGTGTGTTTAATCTTCGATATGTATACTGTTTTTAATAGGTTTTGTATGAATTCAAATTTGGAAATTGGTAATGTCGACCAAGTGTTTGATTTAATGCTCGAATGAAAATGTTTGAAATATTTGGGGTTTTGTGATTAATTTGAGAATTTTAAGTCATTAAAACGTGTGAATTTAGCTTACTTTGTGTGTTTATTAGATTCCATTTTTGTTGCTATCTGCTTTGACTGATCTTGAAAGTTGAATTCTTGATTGTTGTTTACTTATTCATTATGCATAAATTTGTTATTCATAGTGAATAAAAGCTAAACTAGTGTTCTTGGTTTATAGATTTAAAGGAATCTGATTGAAATCAGACGTTGATTCGTATCTGAACTTCTTGTGAGACCAAATTGGTTCATGGGGTTTACAAATTCTTGAAGAAAAATGATGTGAATAATAGAAAAACTCGAAAAAGATGATTAAGCTCAAAGAAATGAAGTTGTTTCACTTCGAAAAACGATGGGCGTTCCCGATCGCGATGACGTCGATCGTAACGGTTTTCCTCTTCGCGGCTTGTTTCAACATGGGCACTGTCTCCTCGTTATACCGATTCAACTCGTTTTTCCCGATGTTCAATTCCCGTTCTACCCCAATCGAACGATCGAAGAAAAGATCCAATTTCCGCCTCCTCCCGCTCCTCCGGCCGTCCCTCGGTTCGCTTATTTGGTCTCGGGATCGAAAGGGGATTTAAACAAGCTGTGGCGGACTCTTCGAGCGTTATACCATCCGTGGAACTATTACGTCGTCCATCTCGACCTCGAATCGTCGGCCGAGGAGCGGGCGGAGCTCGCTTCACGGGTCGAAAACGATCCGGTTTTCGCGGTGGTCGGGAACGTTTACATGATCTCGAAAGCCAACATGGTTACGTACCGGGGACCGACGATGGTTTCCAACACGCTTCACGCGTGCGCGATTCTTCTCAAGCGGAACAAAGATTGGGATTGGTTTATAAATTTGAGTGCCTCGGATTATCCTCTCGTCACTCAAGATGGTACGTGTTATAGGGGTGTAAACGAGATGAGCTGCTTGTGAGATACTCAGGATCTACTCGTTAAAAACTCGATTCGAGCTTGAGTTAAACGATCCCGAGCTGAGCTTGAGCTCGAGCCTTTATGATTAAGCTTGAATAGGCTCGCAAGCCTAAACGAGTCTCAATTAATATATAATATGAGGCATGGGATCATGTGAGGAGTGTGAGAAGTGCTTTTAAACCGTTCGATCGCCTTCTCACCAAATTAATGTTCGTACATTTCTCATCCAACGGTTGACTGACACTTCTCATGCTTCTCACCAAATTTGGCACTTCTCACCCGAACCCAACCTTATGTGTGCGTGTGTTAAATAATAAATACTATAGTAAATAGAAAATATTACAGGTAAACGAGTCGAGCTCGAGCCGAGCTTAGGCTCGTTTGACAAACGAGCCGAACACGAGCCTGTTAAACCCTTGACGAGCAGAGCTCAAGCTTAGTCGGGCTCGGCTCGGCTCGTTTACACCCCTAGTATGCATTTATTTCTTAGGATCTTAATTAAGACTAATTAAGATCATAGTTCTTGTTTTGATTTTATTAAGTCCACAAGGGTACCAAGATTTCTTGAACTTTAATCGCAGATCTTCTTTACACGTTTCGTGATGTGAAGCGGGAGCTGAACTTCATCGAGCACACGAGCCATTTGGGCTGGAAAGAGTAAGTGCCATCTTGTTCTATAAGCACGCTTTCGTTAGGTGCAAAGTAGATATTGAAATTATATCTAATTGTGTATGCAGGAACAAAAGGGCAATGCCGTTGATGGTCGACCCTGGACTATATTCTAACAAGAAATCGGATATCTTTTGGGTGCAACCGAGAAGGGCTCTACCGACATCCTTTAAATTGTTTACCGGTATGTGTTATCACCTTTCATTAAGCAAATTGTTAGCTGAAAAACTAGTTGTTGACCGATAGACAAAGTGTTAGATGATAAAAGTTGCCCAACATGTTTTTACCCTAATTCCACCGTTTTGAGGTATTTTTAAAGTTTTTCTATTTCGAGGATTTTTCAGTTTTTTTTGTAGATTTCGAGGATTCTATTTGTTTTTTTGTTTTTGTGGGGTAAAAAAGCTGTTTTCTTTTGACGGTATATGGTAACTGTTATCACCTTACGACCTAAGGTAGATTAAAGGCCCAAAAAGTTATCTTTTGTGTTTTTAGCCTAATTCCATCATTTTGTGAGATTTTAAGTTTTTTGATTTATTTTGAGGTTTTTTCCCCGGTTTTCTGGTTGATTTTTTGAGGGATTTTTAAGTTTTTTTAGTTGATTTCGAGAAACTTTCTTCCGTTTTTGATTGGAACACAACAGAAAATTGTTCTGGGAAATATGATAGAAAGTTTTAAAAAAATTTGCTTTTAACCCAGGTAAAAGAGGGAAAAGATAATGGGTCCCATCCCCCCATCTTTTTAAAAGTTAGTTGGAAGCTAATAAACTAGCTACTAGCTGATAAATCAGTCATGTTTAGCATTTACACTCACGTTTTTACAACGAGTAAAAAATCCAACTTTTGCAGGATCGGCATGGATGATCCTCTCACGATCGTTCGTCGAATACTGCATATGGGGTTGGGACAATCTTCCGAGAACCCTCCTCATGTACTACACGAACTTCGTCTCGTCTCCTGAAGGCTACTTCCAAACCGTCGTTTGCAACTCGCCCGAGTTCATCCCAACCGTGGTGAACCATGACATGCACTACATCGCCTGGGACAACCCGCCGAAGCAGCATCCGCACGTACTGAACGTAAACGACACGAAAAGCATGGTGGCGAGCGGCGCGGCGTTTGCCCGCAAGTTCCGGCAGGACGATCGTGTCTTGGACCGGATCGACCACGAGCTGCTCCACCGTCAGAACGGGAGTTTCACGCCCGGCGGGTGGTGCAAGGGGGACCCGTGGTGTAGCAAGGTCGGACGGCCCACGAGGCTGAAACCGGGTCCCGGGGCTCAGAGGCTTCGGAAGCTCGTGGGGAGGTTGCTTGAACCGGCTAAGTTTAACGAGAGTCAGTGTCGATAGATTGTTACGGAAGTAGAGCGAAAATTTTAGTGTATATTTCTAATGTATGCTTCAGCATTTTTGCTTGTGGATCAAAGGATGAACCTTGATTATATATATACACACGAAAGTTCGGCTGAAAACTCATCTTTCATCGGGAACGTGAGGACAACCGAGAGTGCGACACGTGTCTCATTCATTCTGAATAATACAAGATTATCTAGAGCAAATGTTCATGCATTATTCATAATGAAAAATATTGCATTGAGTCTGAACACTGCAACATCCGGTCTCAATGTTGCATTATTTAGATTGAATGTTGTACTATACATCATGAATAATGCATGAACATTCAGTCTAAAAAATCCTGTATTATTCATACTGAATGGGACATTGTCACACTTTCGGTTGTTCTCATGTTCGAAACGAAAGATGAGTTATCATTTGAACCCCATATATATGTATGTATAGCTAGTTCAACCTGCAATGTGCAAGCTGAAAAGGGATCATCTTGTATGGAAAGTGCAATGCTTTTTGTTGTTCTTTATATTTTTTTTGTTCTTTATATTTGGTTTTGCTCGTAGTTTTCTTCTTTAATGGTAACTGTGGATGTTTGAACCAACTTGTATGCACCTTAACTGATCTCACAACACCCCTGAACCTAATGGTCAACACTTAGAACCGGCTCTAGGGGGAGGAAGACGGTTTATTGCCACCTTTTTGCTTGTAGTTTTTTCTTTGGTTATACACCCATAATAACCCGTGAGACCCTGAAAATAAGAAAATCCCTACCGACAATTTTCTATTTGTAATAACTATGGGTGTCAAGACTAGCTTGTATGCACCTCGACTAATCCTATGAGACCTTGAAGATAATTGACAATTTTCTTTTCTAGTAACTATGGGTGTCAGGAGTAGCTTGTATGCACCTCGACTAATCCTATGAGACCTTGAAGATAATTGACAATTTTCTTTTCTAGTACTATGGTGTCAGAGTAGCTTGTATGCACCCGACTAATCTAGAGACTTGAAGATAATTGAAATTTCTTTTAGTAGCTATGGTGTTAGACTAGCTTGTATGCACCTCGACTAATCCTATGAGACCCTGAATATAAGAAAATCCCTGGTGACCCTGAACAGACTCGAACCTCGAACCGGTGCAATGGGAAGAGCACAATTTATTTGCCAACATTTTTGCTAGCAATTTTTTTTCTGGTAACTATGGTCTACGGGTGTCTGGACCAACTTGTACACATCTCAATTGATCCCATGGGACCTTGAAAATAAGAAAATCCCTAGTTGGCGGTGGCCCTACGAAGAGTCGAGCCATAAATGTCCACAATGAAAAAGACATAAGTTTGCAGACATATAATTATTGTACTTTTTAATCAAGTAAATGACAATTGTACTTTTATTAACAAAGAGAGTAATGAATTCCTCATCTTACAAACAAGGATAGAATTGGAAAGCAAACATATAAAACCACACTAACATCTTCCTTGCAACATGGGAAAACATTGTATATGTTTATATTGCTAAATGTATCTTACCTACAAAAATGACAATATACATGAATAGATTTTACCTTTCTCTAATGAGTTCTATACACAAAAGACCTTCATACCCCTAATCCCAAAATTTATTTACTGAATACCACTGTTCTACCCAACCTTTTGGGTTCTTGTTTTCCTTCAAAGATCCCAAAAAATGAGATATTTTCTAAGGAAAACATAACAAAACTTAAACCATCTCCAAGATCTTGATATTTCCCAAAGAATTTGCGCCAACACACGGATGAGACGAATTGTTCGGTGTCGTCCACTTCATTTCCGGATATTGGATCGGTGGTGCTGAATCGATAAGACAAAGCCGGCATAGGGAAATCTTTGTGGTAGATAACAACCTGTTTTTATAAGATAAAAAAGAAGCATATGATCATTCAAGAAGGATGAAAAGCTTCTTTAGTTGTGCTTTTGTATGTATGTTTGTTGTTTAGAAACACCAACCCGCGAACTGGGTAAGCGTTAACAGAGGCTTGTTTTGTTAGCAGCTTAATGAGCTTAATGGGACTCGCAACTTATGTTAGATTAATCTCGATTAAACCTATGTAATTAGTATATATATGTGTATGTTATTTATAGGGTAGTTATAGTAAGTTATTTATGAAAGGTGTGACATCATGAAGAGTTGTGATGCTTCATGAAACACCTATTGACGAACCATCGAACCGATGGTTCGATGGCACCCTTTGGTGTCTATAAATATGTAACCTATGTACACTTTTCAGTGTGTGAATTCTCAGAAATAAAACTATACTTTGGTTATTTATTGCATAACGATCCAACAATTGGTATCAGAGCTTTGGGATTTATCAACCAAAGATTCTTATTACCTTATAGAAATTAAGAGAGAGAGAGAGAGAGTCACCGGAAGTCGATACGCAGCAAGCGTACGCCATCAAGAACAATCGATAGGACATCGTTTGTTCCACCAATCAAAGGCAGAAAACGCAGCAAGCGTCGCCATCAACAACAAATCGATAGGACATCGTTTTGTTCAACCGATTATAGGCAGAATACGCAGGAAGCGTGCCATCAAGAACAATCGACAGGAGATCAATTGTTCAACCAAAATCGGACCCAAATCAGATTGGTATTCAAACACTGATCGACAGAAACAAAGAGGCAGAGTGCGATTTTGATAAAATTGAAACCACAAATCGCAAGAAGCATAGAGAAAAGTTACGATTTGACTAAAAGTTCAGAAATTGCCATCGATTTTGAAGAGAAATCGATACCTGTTTGTGAATCGTCGCATCCTTCGTCCAAAAAAAACCGTACGCCCCTTTTCTTTTTTTTTCTTTTTTCTTCCATATGTCACTTTTAATTATAAATTTCCCTTTCATAATCTAAAACCTAATTTTCACTTATTTTTACAAAAGATACCCTGTACTATTTTGCCAAATTAATAAAGTTATCTTTATTATTGGTTTAATTAGTTTTTTACTAAAATACTTTTCAAATATTTTTGAAATAAGAGTATATTTTTGATATAAATCTTTGGCAAAATTATGACTCGGAAAAATAACTCGGAACAAGGGGATAGTACCAAAATTTGTAAGGAAATGAGTCCTAGTACCCATTTTCAATGTCCAATATTCTACAAATTATACAACATGGGCAATACGAATGCAAATTATATTAGAAGCGAATAGTCTATGGGAAGCAATTGTACCGCAAGCAACAACAAAGGACGATGAAAAAAGAGATAAAACCGCTATTGCTTATCTCTATCAATCATTACCGGAGGACCAATTGCTTCTCATTTCAAAATACAAAACTGCAAAGGCAGTTTGGGATGCACTGAAAGTCAGACACGTTGGAGTAACCAGTGTCCAAAAGGCGAGATTACAAACACTCAAGACGGAATTTGAGATGTTACACATGAAAGAAAATGAATCCATTGATTCATTCACTACAAAGTTAACGGGTATAATAAACAAAGCAGCAAGCTTGGGACAAACATATGAAGATTCCACTCTCGTTCGGAAGTTACTAAATTCAGTACCCGACCGGTTTCTTCAAATTGTTGCGTCCATTGAACAATACTCGGACCTAGATACCATGTCTCTAGACGAAGCAATCGGGAGACTCAAGACTTTTGAAGAAAGACTTAAATTCAAGAAAGAAAGAGTCGTGGACACTCAAGAAGGATTGATGTTCACACGACATGAACACCGAGGCCAATCTAACAGAGGACGTGGTCGCGGCAGATTTAATCAATCACGAGGTCGAGGGCATAACAGATTCAGATCAGAAAGAAAGAACTGGGAACCTCACAAAATAGTTCCAGAAGGGAAACTATCAGTAATACAACAAAAAAGTTTACTCCTGATAAGAGTAAAGTACAGTGCTTCAAATGCAAGAAGTATGGACATTATGCATCAAGATGTCTAGAAAAAGATCAAGAACCGGAACACTCTAATCTCATTGAAGAAGACTTGGAGCCAACACTACTCATGGCAACTGTTGAAGAGCATCAGAAAGTTTTCTTGAACGAAACCAATCTTGAAGTAAACAAGATGACTACACATGATGAAAGTCTATGGTACTTAGACAATGGTGCAAGCAATCATATGACAGGAGTCAAGGACCATTTCAACGAGATTGACGAGAAAATTACCGGGAACGTAAGATTCGGAGATGGATCATACGTAGAGATCAAAGGAAAAGGATCTATATTGTTGGAGTGCAAGAATGAAGAGCAACGGGTCGTTTCACAAGTATATTACATTCCAAATCTTAAGAGTAATATACTGAGTCTAGGACAACTGACAGAGAACGGTTGTAAAGTAGTCATGGAAGATGACTTACTACTACTATATGACTCAAGCAACGACATTCTATTAAAGGTCACTCGATCAAAGAATCGACTATACAAGGCAAATCTAAAGATAGGCAAACCCGTTTGTTTGTTTGCCAACCCACACGACAAATCATGGTTATGGCATGCAAGACTGGGCATTTGAATTTTGGTTCAATGAAGAATATGGTTTCAAAGAAATTGGTTCATGGAATACCGCCCACCAAGCATACAACGAACATTTGCGACATATGTTTGATAGGAAAGCAAAGTAGAGCTCTGTTTCCACAACAAGCAAATACAAGGTCAGAGACACCATTGGATTTGGTGTTTGGAGATTTGTGTGGTCCAATATCACCACCTACACCGACCGGCAAAAGGTACATATTCCTACTAATTGACGATTACTCACGATATATGTGGGAATACTTTCTAGACTCAAAAGATCAGGCTTTTGAGATCTTCAAAGAATTTAAGCAAAGGGTGGAAAACAAACTTGGAATCAACTTGAAGATGTTTAGAACAGACAGAGGAGGGGAATTCACATCAAATGAATTCCTTCAATACTGCAAGGATAATGGCATCTCAAGACAATTGACTGCACCATACTCACCTCAACAAAACGGAGTCGTTGAACGAAAGAACATGACAATTCTTTCAGCAACAAGATGCATGATGAAGGCAACGAACTTGCCACAAAACTTTTGGGCAGAAGCAGTTAGACACGCCATACGAATACTGAATTGTACACCAACAAAGTCACTTGAAGACATTACACCATATGAAGCATTGAAGGGAAGGAAGCCAAATCTACATCATCTAAGGATTTTTGGCTGCATTGCATATGTAAAGGTACCTTCACAACATTTGACTAAGTTAGATTTATAGAAGTATACGAATGGTATACTTAGGCAGCGAGCCAGGATCAAAGGCATATCGCTTGTTTGATTCATTAAAGAATAGAATTTGCGCCAGTCGAGACGTAAAATTCAAGGAAGATGAAACATGGAATTGGGATGAATACACTAAAGACTACAATCTAGACAGACCAGAATGGACTGATTTCATTATAGGGAATAATGAAACACCTGGCACTCGGAATATCTCGAATGAAAGTGAAGATTTCAAAGATAATGTTACACCTGGTAACAATGATTTTGATGAAGAAGAAGTACCAGCTACACCCAATTCCCAGATATCTACTCATGAGTATAGCCCACAACAATCCACCATCAATCCCCTAGTTTAAGAAGTTGATACACCTTCTACAACAGATTCAAGAATTGATCATACGCCTGTAAGAGGTTACAGGGCTTTAAATGATGTATATGCCAATACAGATAAATTATTACTAGTAGAAGACGAACCAAGAAACTATAAGGAAGCAGCAAAAGATGACAAGTGGATTGAAGCAATGAAAGCAGAGATTGATTCTATCAACAAGAACAACACTTGGAGGCTGACCACCTGTAAACACCCGTAATTTCGGTGTAATAACGACTCTTTGATAAATATGGATTTTTGAATCTTAGATCAAATCATGCGTTCTATGGTCTAATGTGTTAGGAAATCCAATTACGAGTCCAACGGTTCTTTCGGAATCGAAAACGGAGCTATAACGAAGAAGTTATGGCCAAAACAAAATAAGACTAAAAACAATCAGATGCTAGCGATCGCTAGCCACAACCCTAGCGATCGCTAGGCACCAAAACACAAGCTGCTGTTTTCTCTCGCGACCAGGCTAGCGACCACACGAAGAAGGAGGCTAGCGATCGCTAGCTCTCAAGCCTAGCGATCGCTAGGTAGCTGTCCAAGCTATTTCGTATGTGTTACCCCTTACACTTGGATGGTGTTACCCCTTACACGAGATGAAATTACCGTATGCTATTTCGTATGTGTTAAACCTACGGGTTGTATGATAATTGTATTTATGTGAAATGCTCTACATGATACATGACTTGGGATTGTGTAAGAATGGAATTGATACCCGAAATGGGGCATACCCGAAATGATATAAAGGGCTTGAGACCCTCGACACATACCTCTAAAATGATGCTATGCTAAATTCAGTGTCGAGGTTTAGTATGTGATTAATATGGACTAGATGCTATGCTAAATTCAGTATCTAGGTCTTGTGTGGAAATGATATGGACGTGACGCGATGCTAAATTCCGTCTCACGATCCTAAATGATAATGACATGGACGAACCAACGCAATATTTCCACACCAAACAGTCTTGGGGTTTGTACCTATGTCGCCGGCCCTCGGGTTGCTCCTTGGGCGCGGGCCTCGGATGATGTTGCCATGCTAAATTCGGGACATCGAGGTGTTTGGAAGTAACGAATGTCGGGATATTGGTTGGGGGAAATGGGTCGCTCCCATTGTTTCCGAAGATAATAATATACCGGTTTAATATGCTAATTATATTGCTAGTATAATCGTGAATAACTCGCATGTCTTTATATATCCTATGCGCATGATATTAATTGTACAACTCACTAGGCTCCTTTAGCCTAACACTTGCTTGGTGTCGATGTGTCTCTCAGGTACTCGGGACATTGTCCCCAAGTAGGCCTCGGACGTAGAGTGAGGTTGGGGGAATATTGGAGATACCGGTTTGCTATGACCGCGAGACTTACCGTAGAACGATAACCCTTTTGTAGTCTTCTTCTTAGACAGAACTAGACTAGTTTGGTTATTGTATTTCTCCTTTGATTACAAACATTGTAATTAATTGTACATTACTTATACCCCTGTTTTTGGGATGAGCTCACGCCTTGGCGTACATTGTATACCACCTTTTGTGAAATTTTAGAAGTTTTTGTTCGCCCTGATTTTTAGGGTGTTACAAGTTGGTATCAGAGCTTTAGTTTAAGCGAACTAGGTGATCACCGTAGTATGCCTAGACTTAAACTTAGCAAACTAGTAAACACGATACATACCTTGGGTAGAACCTTAGGTGGGGAGAGCAATAGGTTTGCGAATTCACGTTTATTCAAAGTTGTGGTGATGGTAACGAGGATGCTTATGTATGATTAGTTCATAAATCACCTAGCTACTGATCTATGAATGCGTTGTACGCGAGTGTTTGAGTAACTGTTATTATGATGATGATAAATGTTGGAGTTCGTAAGTAGTCTATTCTTATCCTATTCTCGTGCATTTGTGTGTGACAGATTAGTATGGCGAACACCCGTAGTCAGACGGGCGCCGCAAGAGGACCACCCGACCAAACCGCTTCGACCGCCGACCAACATGTTCGGGTCGAGACGGTTGAGAGTCCACCGAGGCTTCCCGTTCTCGGTGGGGGAACGGAGCACGTACCAAGGGTCAATCTCGAGGATCCAAATCCGGTCCTAACCGAGGTGACTCCGGAGATGAGGATGTTTGACAACGTCATGAAGGCCGTAAACGAGGCCATGAGTAAGCAACAAGAGTCCTTCATGAAGATGTTAGAGGATCGGGACACTAGCAACCGTCGTCATGAGACGGTGGGAGAGAACGCCGCTACGGCGTCGGGAGATGCGGAGGTGGTAGTGGTCACCGAGGAGACCCGAGTCACGGGAGAGAAGGAGAAAGGGAAAGGGAAAGCTAAGGGGTGCTCCTACAAGAACTTCTTGGGGTGTAAACCGCCGGAGTTCCGGGGGTGTACCGACCCGGTTGTTTGCTTGTATTGGCTCCGCGAGATGGAGATGGCCTTCGAGGCTAGCGAGTGCGACTCTTCCCAACGAGTCAAGTTTGCATCCCACCTTCTTAAGGGCGAGGCCCTCACTTGGTGGAACTTGACCCGCTCTTCCCTCACGCCGGAGGTGTACGCTAGGCTCTCGTGGGCCGAGTTCAAGAAGAAGATGCTCGAGAAATACTGTAGCGAGCGAGCCCTTGACAAGATCGAGGACGAATTCCGGGGGCTGAAGAAAGGCAACAACCCCATTTCCTTTTACGCAAAGGACTTTATGGAGAAGCTTGGGATGGTGGAGCACTTGGCTCCCGATGAGAAGGCAAAGATCAAGGCCTATTCTCGTGGGTTACCGGCCGAGATAAGATCGGCGGTGAGGATCGCAAGGGTCACCACCCTACATGAGGCGATCGAAGAGTCCTTGCGGATCGAGGATGACATCACCCAAGCCCGGGTAGAGGGCTATCAAGCCGGGCAAAAGAGAAAGTTTGAGGAAGCCGCCGCATCGACTCGACCGAACAAGACCTTCCAAGATGGGAGGCGAAGTGGAAGCCGAAACGAGGCTAAATGGTGCAATGGATGTCGAAGCAAGCACTTTGGGCCGTGTCGCCGCGATTTTCCCCCAACTCCCAATAATTGTGGGAAATGTGGAAGGAGGGGTCATGCGACCCAAGATTGTGCGGCCCGAGTGCCGGTTTGTTATGATTGCAAGGAGCCGGGGCATTATCGGGATGCTTGCACGAAGTTCAAGAAAGCGACTACCGGGGGTCCGAGCGGATCGGTCGCAAAGGGAGGAAACCCGCCGAAGGTGACTAGCCGTGCTTTTCAAATGACGGCCGCGGAGGCGAGGGAGACATCCGATCTTGTATCGGGTACGTTTCTCGTTAACTCCATACCCGCACTAGTTTTGTTTGATACGGGCGCCGAACGCTCCTTTGTGCATGATACACTAGCTAGGAAATTCACTATGCCTACCACTCCCTTATCTGATGCGCTAGTAGTAGAAGTAGCGGGCGGATTCCTTGTGACCGTTCGAGATTGCTTTGAGGGGTGCACTATAGAATTAGATGGGGAACCTTTCTCCGCTACCCTCATACCCATGAATGTCGGTAGTTTCGACGTAGTGTTAGGGATCGATTGGTTGCGCGCACACGACGCCAACATAGGTTGCGGCAAAAAGATGGTCGCGTTACCGGCGCCTAACGGAAAACCGATTACCGTGTATGGGGATAAGAAGAAGGGCGTCTACACGACCATCTCGATGGTTAAGGCAAGGAAGTGCCTAGCCAAGGGATGCACCTCCTTTTTAGCTTACGTCATCGATACTAAGTTAGAGAAGAAAGAGCTCGACGATGTGAATGTGGTGCGGGAATTCCCGGACGTCTTTCCAGAAGAGTTGCCCGGATTACCACCGGAACGCCAAGTGGAGTTCCACATTGACCTTACACCCGGAGCGGCTCCGATAGCGCGCGCTCCGTACCGATTGGCTCCGACCGAAATGAAGGAGATGATGACACAATTGCAAGAGCTCTCCGAGAAGGGATTCATCCGACCGAGTTCGTCACCGTGGGGAGCACCGGTCCTTTTCGTCAAAAAGAAGGACGGCTCCATGAGAATGTGCATCGACTACCGGGAACTAAACAAGAGGACGGTAAAGAACAAATACCCTTTGCCTCGGATCGACGACCTCTTCGATCAACTACAAGGTGCCGGGTGCTTCTCGAAGATTGATCTACGATCCGGGTATCACCAAGTTAGGGTGAAGGAGGACGACGTGCCTAAGACAGCCTTCCGAACGAGATACGGGCACTATGAGTTCTTAGTGATGCCGTTTGGTTTGACCAACGCACCGGCGGTATTCATGGACTTGATCAACCGAGTGTGTAGACCATTCTTAGATAAGTCGGTCATAGTCTTTATCGACGATATCTTGGTCTATTATAAAGATGAGGCCGAGCACGAACGACACTTACGAGACGTATTGAACGTGCTTAGAGACGAGAAGTTGTACGCCAAATTCTCAAAGTGCGAGTTTTGGCTCCACGAGGTACAGTTTCTAGGACATGTGGTGTCGCGAGACGGGATCAAGGTGGATCCGGCGAAGATCGAGGCCATGATGAGTTGGAAGTCGCCAACGAACCCGTCAGAAATAAGAAGCTTCTTAGGCTTAGCGGGTTACTACCGGAGGTTTATCCAAGACTTCTCGAAGATTGCTTCGTCGCTCACGGTGTTAACGAAGAAGAACGCCAAGTTTCTATGGACCGACAAGCAAGAAGAGGCCTTTCAGACACTCAAGAAGAAGTTATGTCAAGCGCCGATTTTATCATTACCGGACGGGACGGAAGACTTCGTGGTCTATAGCGACGCGTCCAAGATGGGACTCGGGTGCGTACTCATGCAAAGAGGCAAGGTGATCTCCTACACATCTCGATAATTGAAGGATCACGAGAGAAATTATCCGGTGCACGATTTGGAACTAACGGCGGTGGTGTTTGCTTTGAAATTGTGGCGACACTACCTTTACGGAACCAAGTGTACACTATACACCGATCACAAGAGTCTCCAACACATTTTCGACCAAAAGGAGCTCAACATGCGGCAAAGGAGATGGCTCGAGCTACTAAAGGACTATGACTGCGACTTGTTGTACCACCCCGGTAAGGCGAACGTAGTCGCCGACGCCTTGAGCCGTAAGAACTATGGTGATAGCGTTGGTGTGACCCTTAACCGGATCAGCGTGGTGTCGAGTTTGATGGAAAGAATCAAGGCGAGTCAAGAGGAAGACCTTCGAGAAGAATACCTCAAGAATGAGGTGATGGTGAAGCAAAAAGAGTTGTTGACCGAGGATAGCCGCGGGCTTAAACTGTTTCAAGGCCGAATTTGGGTGCCGAAGCTGGGTGGCAACCGGGAGTTACTCTTGGACGATGCGCACAAATCCAAGTACTCCATACACCCCGGGAGCACCAAAATGTACCGAGATTTGAAGATGAACTATTGGTGGCCGGTCATGAAACTCGATGTGGCTAGCTATGTCGAGAAGTGTGTCACATGCCTTCAAGTCAAGGCGGAACACCAAAAGCCCTATGGGAGTTTGCAACCTTTGGACATTCCGGAATGGAAATGGGAGCATATTACCATGGACTTCGTGACCAAACTACCGAGAACCTTAAGGGGTCACGACACTATTTGGGTGATCGTGGACCGACTCACGAAGAGTGCTCACTTTCTCGAAATGCGTGAGACCCTACCCATGGACAAGTTGGCCAAGCTCTACATAAAGGAGATTGTGAGAAGGCACGGCGTACCACTATCAATTGTTTCGGATAGAGATAGCCTATTCACTTCCCAATTTTGGCATGGTTTGCAAGAAGGCTTGGGTACGAAACTCAAGTTGAGCACCGCTTACCACCCTCAAACCGACGGACAGAGCGAACGAACGATACAGACCCTAGAAGACATGTTGCGGTCGTGCGTGATTGACTTTGATGGGAATTGGGATACACATCTACCGCTAGTGGAATTTGCCTACAACAATAGCTTCCACTCTAGCATCGGGATGGCACCGTTCGAGGCACTATACGGACGGAAGTGTAGAACACCGACGTGTTGGTTGGAGGCGGGTGAAAAGCAATTTGTGGGACCCGAGATCATACAAGAGACGGCGGATAAAGTAAAGGGTATCCGCGAGCGCTTGAAAGCCGCCCAAGACCGACAAAAGAGCTATGCCGACAAGAAACGTCGCCCCGTAGAATTCCAAGTGGGGGAACGTGTGATGTTGAAAGTGTCCCCTTGGAAGGGAATCATACGGTTCGGGAAACGGGGGAAACTTAGCCCACGCTTCCTAGGACCGTTTACCATTTTGGAAAAGGTTGGACAACAAGCTTATCGGTTAGAGCTACCGCCCGAAATGGATGGGATACATCCCACTTTTCACG
The DNA here is from genome assembly GCA_030169165.1 of Centaurea solstitialis. NCBI lineage: Eukaryota > Viridiplantae > Streptophyta > Magnoliopsida > Asterales > Asteraceae > Centaurea > Centaurea solstitialis. The sequence continues at coordinate 12,726,120 of CM058047.1, read as the reverse complement.
TGTGTTACTTGCGGAAATGCCTAGCCGAAGAAGACAGCGTCATTCCGTTATCGGAGATCCGAGTCGACACCGGCAACCGATGCATAGAAGAACCGGAGGCCATCCTAGAAAGGAAAACGAAGAAACTACGCCATAAAGAGGTGACGATGGTCAAAGTCCAATGGAAGCACCACCGAGGTTCCAATGTCACGTGGGAAGCCGAGGAAGACATGAAGCGGAGATACCCGCGGATGTTCGCGTAGGTGTAACAAATTTCGGGGACGAAATTTCAATTAGGAGGGGAGGATTGTAACACCCGTAATTTCGGTGTAATAACGACTCTTTGATAAATATGGATTTTTGAATCTTAGATCAAATCATGCGTTCTATGGTCTAATGTGTTAGGAAATCCAATTACGAGTCCAACGGTTCTTTCGGAATCGAAAACGGAGCTATAACGAAGAAGTTATGGCCAAAACAAAATAAGACTAAAAACAATCAGATGCTAGCGATCGCTAGCCACAACCCTAGCGATCGCTAGGCACCAAAACACAAGCTGTTGTTTTCTCTCGTGACCAGGCTAGCGACCACACGAAGAAGGAGGCTAGCGATCGCTAGCCCTCAAGCCTAGCGATCGCTAGGTAGCTGTCCAAGCTGAAAAACGGGTTTTTAACCCTTCTTATATTCATTTGACCACCACTCCCTCATTTCACAACCATTTCACCTGATTTTTCTTCCTACTCTCTCTATCTTCAAAGCCCTTCAAAATCTTGAGGTTGGATCTACACTAGGGGCTAACTAGATTGGGGAGCCACCCTTCATCTACTTCATCTTCTCCACTCATCCATTCTCCTCCATTGTTGCTTGAAAAGAGGGAAGCTCAAAACCTAGGGTATCGGTTTGGATCTCACTCGGTAAGCTTCCATTGAACCCTTGTAGGTCGGATCTATGTATATAATAAGGGTTATGAACTAACCTAGGGTTCGATTTACTTGATTTAGGTTCGTGCTCATTATTTGACCTAATCTTGGATTTGGGGGTTTTATCACAAAACCCTAAGGTGAGTTGCTAAAACTATTTTGTTAAAACTGAGAGCACATCATTTTGATGAAGTTTATTCCTTGCTTACTATGTGAATAAATGTGAATTTGGTATAGATTACTTCTCATGTTTAGTTGAGGATACTCATGATATGTATGAAGTGCTATGCTAGTATGAATGACTTGGATGGTGTTACCCCTTACACGAGATGAAATTACCGTATGCTATTTCGTATGTGTTAAACCTACGGGTTGTATGATAATTGTATTTATGTGAAATGCTCTACATGATACATGACTTGGGATTGTGTAAGAATGGAATTGATACCCGAAATGGGGCATACCCGAAATGATATAAAGGGCTTGAGACCCTCGACACATACCTCTAAAATGATGCTATGCTAAATTCAGTGTCGAGGTTTAGTATGTGATTAATATGGACTAGATGCTATGCTAAATTCAGTATCTAGGTCTTGTGTGGAAATGATATGGACGTGACGCGATGCTAAATTCCGTCTCACGATCCTAAATGATAATGACATGGACGAACCAACGCAATATTTCCACACCAAACAGTCTTGGGGTTTGTACCTATGTCGCCGGCCCTCGGGTTGCTCCTTGGGCGCGGGCCTCGGATGATGTTGCCATGCTAAATTCGGGACATCGAGGTGTTTGGAAGTAACGAATGTCGGGATATTGGTTGGGGGAAATGGGTCGCTCCCATTGTTTCCGAAGATAATAATATACCGGTTTAATATGCTAATTATATTGCTAGTATAATCGTGAATAACTCGCATGTCTTTATATATCCTATGCGCATGATATTAATTGTACAACTCACTAGGCTCCTTTAGCCTAACACTTGCTTGGTGTCGATGTGTCTCTCAGGTACTCGGGACATTGTCCCCAAGTAGGCCTCGGACGTAGAGTGAGGTTGGGGGAATATTGGAGATACCGGTCTGCTATGACCGCGAGACTTACCGTAGAACGATAACCCTTTTGTAGTCTTTTTCTTAGACAGAACTAGACTAGTTTGGTTATTGTATTTCTCCTTTGATTACAAACATTGTAATTAATTGTACATTACTTATACCCCTGTTTTTGGGATGAGCTCACGCCTTGGCGTACATTGTATACCACCTTTTGTGAAATTTTAAAAGTTTTTGTTCGCCCTGATTTTTAGGGTGTTACACCACCTTACCAAACCATCACAAAGCAATTGGTTTAAAGTGGGTGTTCAAGATAAAGAGGGATGCTGAAGGAAGGATAGTAAAGTACAAGGCACGACTAGTAGCCAAATGATATATTCAAGAACATGGCATAGACTTTGATGAAGTCTTTGCACCAGTAGCACGAATCGAGACAATACGACTGATATTGGCTCTAGCAGCATATAACAGATGGGAAGTACATCATCTAGATGTAAAGTCAGCATTTCTACAAGGAGAATTGAAGGAAGAAGTTTATGTCTCACAGCCTGAAGGCTTTATAAAAGAAAGAGACAAAGGAAAAGTTTACAAACTCATGAAAGCACTTTACGGACTAAGACAAGCTCCGCGAGCATGGTACACCAAGTTAGACAACACATTGAAAACTCTTGGTTTCAAGAAATGTGCTTTAGAGCAAGCAGTCTACACAAGGACAACTAAAGGATCAACACTTCTAATCGGAGTATACGTTGATGACCTAATAGTTACTGGATCATCAAAGAAAGAGATTGAGACTTTCAAGGACCAGATGAAAAAGAAATTCGAAATGAGTGATCTTGGATTACTTGCTTATTATCTTGGGATTGAGGTTACCCAGAAAGGGGGTGAAATCTCAATAAAGCAAACTAGCTACACAAACAAGATACTTAGTGACACAGGAATGCTAGACTGCAATGATGCAAAGATACCCATGGAACTGGGTTTCAAGCTGACAAAAGTAACCGAAGAAAGATGTGTAGACACCACTGAATATCGAAGCATAATTGGATGTTCAAGGTACTTACTACACACGAGACCTGATCTAAGTTACTCAGTTGGATTACTTAGTCGTTTCATGCAAGAACCGCAAGAACAACATATGAAGGCAATCAAGCAAGTACTACGTTATATCAAAGGAACGAAAGACTATGGTATAACTTATGGACATGAAGGAGGAAACATGATACAAGGCTACAGTGACAGCAGTTACGGTGTAAACACACAAGAGGGAAAAGGCACAACTGGAATAGTTTTCTACTTTGGAAACTCACATATCAGTTGGAGCACTCAAAAGCAAGGAACAGTAGCACTATCCTCGTGCGAATCAGAATTTATCGCAGCAACAGCAGCAGCAACGCAAGCATTATGGTTAAAAAGACTACTCAGCAAAATTACTGATACCAAGGAACAGAAGGTCACGATTTATGTGGATAACAAGTCTGCAATAGCACTAATGAAGAATCCAGTGTTTCATGGAAGAAGCAAGCACATTGATACAAAGTATCACTTTATACGAGAATGCGTCGAGAAAGAAGACCTAGCAGTTGAACACATCAATGGAGATCTACAACGAGCTGATATTTTGACGAAGCCACCACCAAGAATAAGATTCGTCAATATGAGACAACTGCTTGGAGTTAAAGACCTTCTTCAGTATAATCGAGATTAAGGGGGTGAATGTTAGACTAATCTCGATTAAACCTATGTAATTAGTATATATATATATATGTGTATGTTATTTATAGGGTAGTTATAGTTAGTTATTTATGGAAAGGTGTGACCATTCATGAAGAGTTGTGATGCTTCATGAAACACCTATTGACGAACCATCGCAATGGTTCGATGGCACCCTTTGGTGTCTATAAATATGTAACCTATGTACACTTTTCAGTGTGTGAATTCTCAGAAATAAAACTATACTTTGGTTATTTATTGCATAACGATCCAACAACTTATACATGACTATTTGATAGTGGCTTAATGGTATAGGAGGTGGCATTCCCTTTTTACCCTCTTAAGATTACCTAGTTTTTCATTTTTTACGTTATTTATGTTAAATAAACACAAATAAGCATTTTCTTATTCGTTCAGATCATTTACAGCCCTAGCCCAGACTTAATTCGCTTACAGCCCTAGCCCTGACTCATTAAGCACCTCTTACCTAGTAAGAGGCGGTGACATACGATACAGAAGCGTCTTAAAAAATAAGGGGGTGTTTGGTTCGTTTTAGGAAATGGGAATGAAAATGAAAATGAAAATGGGAATGCAGGAGAATGGGAATGAAAATGAGCATTGTATTGATGCTGCTTGGTTAACCCACTATAATCAATGAAAAATTGTTTCATATTAGGAAAATATTTTTCTCCGCTTTGAAAATACAAAAGATGTCCCATTTAACATCAAAAGATGGAATGATATGTGGAAAAAAGAACTAAGTAGAAATAAAATTTTCATTCCCCCCAATTTGGTCAGGAATGGAAATTAATGGATTTGCAGGAATGATTTCATTATATAATATTATAGCAAGCAATTGTTTTCATTATTATTCCCATTCCTGATCCTGCAATACCTACAACCAAGCGCCCCCTAAGATATTCGGAAATACCTCATTCGTTTCTGAACCAATAGCGATATAACCCTCACACACGGATAACCCGACAAAATTCTACATGAAAACACAAAAAATTCCGTCACTTAGACGTTCAAATTAGCAAACAAACAAAAGCGTCTTAAAAAATAAGGGGGTGTTTGGTTCGTTTTAGGAAATGGGAATGAAAATGAAAATGAAAATGGGAATGCAGGAGAATGGGAATGAAAATGAGCATTGTATTGATGCTGCTTGGTTAACCCACTATAATCAATGAAAAATTGTTTCATATTAGGAAAATATTTTTCTCCGCTTTGAAAATACAAAAGATGTCCCATTTAACATCAAAAGATGGAATGATATGTGGAAAAAAGAACTAAGTAGAAATAAAATTTTCATTCCCCCCAATTTGGTCAGGAATGGAAATTAATGGATTTGCAGGAATGATTTCATTATATAATATTATAGCAAGCAATTGTTTTCATTATTATTCCCATTCCTGATCCTGCAATACCTACAACCAAGCGCCCCCTAAGATATTCGGAAATACCTCATTCGTTTCTGAACCAATAGCGATATAACCCTCACACACGGATAACCCGACAAAATTCTACATGAAAACACAAAAAATTCCGTCACTTAGACGTTCAAATTAGCAAACAAACAAAAGCGTCTTAAAAAATAAGGGGGTGTTTGGTTCGTTTTAGGAAATGGGAATGAAAATGAAAATGAAAATGGGAATGCAGGAGAATGGGAATGAAAATGAGCATTGTATTGATGCTGCTTGGTTAACCCACTATAATCAATGAAAAATTGTTTCATATTAGGAAAATATTTTTCTCCGCTTTGAAAATACAAAAGATGTCCCATTTAACATCAAAAGATGGAATGATATGTGGAAAAAAGAACTAAGTAGAAATAAAATTTTCATTCCCCCCAATTTGGTCAGGAATGGAAATTAATGGATTTGCAGGAATGATTTCATTATATAATATTATAGCAAGCAATTGTTTCATTATTATTCCCATTCCTGATCCTGCAATACCTACAACCAAGCGCCCCCTAAGATATTCGGAAATACCTCATTCGTTTCTGAACCAATAGCGATATAACCCTCACACACGGATAACCCGACAAAATTCTACATGAAAACACAAAAAATTCCGTCACTTAGACGTTCAAATTAGCAAACAAACAAAAATCTCGAGTTCATAGATCTAAACAAGAAACATATACCTTCACATTTACGTGGCCGGTAAATGTCTGAATCGGACAGTCGAGAACGCGAGATGTGCAATCTGACAAATCCCAAAGCTTCATCGTGTTATCGGTTGATGATGATACGAGAGTCGTTGAATCTAGAAACTTGACGTACCTCACAGTTTTCTTGTGCCCGGCCAACGTGCAAAGTGGTGCACTCAAATTGCGTAGGTCGTAGTAATAAACATGATAATCTACGGAACCGAATGCGAGAAAATTTCCGGGATCAGGAGGGAACTTAACACAATAGACATTGGCCTTTGTTCCAATGGTGCCGATGCTCGCACCCTGCTTCGGGAATAAGAAAAACGACTTATTGTTATGTGTCCGAATTGTGGATCAGATAAATTGGCTTTACATCGAGTCAAATATTTCTAAATGTTCTGATAGATTTAAGGGTTACAGGACCAAACAATTATGTATCCTATGAAGGCGCGGACCCATGTGGACCCGAGCAGAGTCTTGTCACCCCCCCCCCCCGGTTCAACTGATTTTCATTAGAAAGTTTTTTTTTTGGTATGAAAGGTGCACCTACAGATCTACTAAACTGTAGGAGGTGGTCCCTCGAAATCATCCAAAAAGCAAAAAACTTAGTTCGAAATCAACTACTTAAAAAAATCCCTCGAAATCAGGAAAAAAAATCTAAAAATCATTCGGAAATCGTAATTCGGCTAAAAACACATCTTTGTGGGCCTTTGATCCACCTTCAAAGTGCAACTACTCATAAAAACTCTAGGGTCCATAGTTGGTTTTACGTAAAAGTGTTGCAATAAATTGATAGGATGCTTGTGAGTGTTCAAACAAGTTTTTTAGGACACTTTTAAAACAAAGTATCTAATTAGCCTTTTTATGAGAAATGTCCCGTGAACTTATATTTTTAAAGGACATTTGTTTCTATAACAATTTTCCAAATAATGTCGTATAAAAAGACTAACAAGACACTTTATGTCAAAAAATATCCTAAAAACTTGATAGAACGTCCAAAAACGTTCTATCGACTTATGCTTTTACATAGGACGCACAATTGTTTGGTCTCTTAAACTTAAGTCATATAAAGCAGTTTGTTAGGATATTTAGACATATTTGACGTCCTATAAAGCCGATTTTGCCGTAGTGTATACTTTTAGTTTGAAATGGAATTGCGTGATTGATGTTCCACAGCTTAACGAAACCATCGTCACTGCCACTAGCCAGCAAAGTCGGATCGGCCGAGAAGTCCACCGACCACACTCGTTGCTCGTGCTCCCTCATTTCAGCAGATACTTGATTTTGCGTAACATCCCATATCTGAAAAATCTTCTAATGAACAAACCGACGAATACCATATATTCGAAAATTAGGAAACATAGGGTTATTTAGCTAAATAACCTTCTGTGAGTCCGATAATCGACAAGAATGCAATGTAATGGATCAAGCAATCAAATATGCAAGTAATATGAAGAACACGATAATACGACAAAGCATATGACTAAAGTTGTCAGTTGCAAGAACATTTAATAACGTTAACTATCGACCCCTATATATAGAGCCGAAGTTACAAAATAGCCCCTAGAGTCTATGACTCTTTTAAGAGGCGCACAAAAGTATTGTTTTAAAACTAACTATTACATAATATCAAAAGACGCCCCTGACTTCTTTACAAACGGACCAGTCAGGTTCTAACAATCTCCCCCTTTGGGAAGAAGTCAGAAAGGCGGCGGATACTTCAATGCTGGTTCCCACTGCGAGAGCTGCAGGTACTCGTCCCATTCGCGGATCGATCTCGTACGGAGCTCCATCGCAGTTTCCACTCTTCTCAGCATCAGTCTTTCTTTAAGCTTCACCTCGATCAGATTTAGGGCCTCCTTCAGCTTTCTCTTCCACTGAGTCCCCTTGTACATAGGCATGTTCTCCTCCATCAGACGACGCTTCATCCCGTTGTAAACATACAGCAGAGTGCCGTCACAGAAGCTAGACAGCTCACTGAAGCGCATGAATCTCCTCTGGTTCTTCCTGAAGGTGATGTACACAACACCATGCTCTGGGAGTTCCGTTGGGAAGTAGGGCATGTATTGGTCCAGTAGATTTGCCTCCAGGTTGGGACGGAGAAGATTTACCTTCTGTTGCTTGCTCTCGATCGCCATCTGATAGTCTGTGAGATGCGCGAGGTTGATCGAGTGACGTACATATCTCTTGAGGACTTCCAGACCGTCTCTGAAGTAGCCTGGTTTCAGAATCGGGCCCTCAAGGTGTCTGATCAAAGTGAGAAGATCATCGAGATCTATGCTGTCCAGATCGGCTTCAGTGAACATGAAGTCTCGGAGTTCTCCGTCAGGCTTGCCTGGGTTGTACATACGGACATGGAACTCAAGGAATAACTGGTGTCCAAATTTGTAAGGTCGGACATCAGTTACCTTGGTAAATCTGAGCTTCCGTCTGATCTGCCCATGCTCGCTCCAGCTGAGCTTCCTCTGGTAGATGTACGCGGTACGGCGGCGACGCTTCTTGACATGAGATAGGCCGAAGAAGACTTTCTTGGACCACGAGAAGAGGCTTTCCTGTTGGAAAATCCGTGTGAAGGATTCCTCCAGGAAGGGCCTGAAAATGACGGTGTGGTTCCAACCCAGTCTGATCGGTTGTTGACCTGTGAAAGCTTCTGGCGTCTGTACCGTGGGGAGAAAGGCGTCGTACTCCGCACTTGAAACTATGTCGTCCGATCGTTTCCAAAATCGAAGACTCTTGGCATGCTGGTTCAGGATCTTCCTTGTCTCGTCAGAGATACGAAGCTCAGAAGGATCCATCGGCGCGGTGTTTGGATCGATCAGGTCAATGGCGGGAGTCACCTTCTCGTGAGGAAACTGGACGGGCACACCTTTTGGGATGGCCTCATACCTCCAGTTCGCTGCTTCGGGTGGAAGGTCGTCATCGTCAGAATCGGAGTCTAAAACATCCGTGGGACAACCTTCCGGACTTGCGGGCTGATCTGCTGGAGGGGCCGTGTCGGCCGCTGTATCATCGGCCGCGGTTCCGGAGCCGGAGGGAAGGTCTAGGCGAAGCCTCTTCGACGGTACCTCCCCCTCATGAGGATTTGCGGCATCGTCCGGATCATCATGGGGTCGTTTGGAGGGCTGAGCCTGAGACCTGCAAGTCTCCTCAAGCTCGCGGACCCTCCGCAAGGCAATCTCTAGCTGAAGGTCCCTGGTGGCCACGAGCTGCTTGTACTGAGTCACCTCCCTCTCGAGTGTATCGATCTGAGTGGTGAGAGAGGTGATGATCATCTGGTGCTCGGCTTCTGAAACATAGCCGGGGACAGCTTCAGCGAGTGGTGGTGGTTGTAGACGGAGGACGGGAGTAGGAGAGCGGCGAGTAACAGCGACAGATGGTCGATCTGTTTCAACGAATTTGCCTTTGATTAGGCGTCTCGCTTCTTCCAATTGTATCTCCCTTTCCTCGTCAGCTTTTCTGAGGGCCTCGATCTCAGCACGGCGAGCTTTGTCAGCTTTCTCAAGAGCTTCCAGCCGTTTTGTCTTTGCCTGATTAGTCTTCTCGAGTGCCTCAAACCTGCTTTGGATTTTGCATGAGTTCTGACACAGGTGATCAGAAGTCGTAAAATTGATCATCGGGTCCTGAACTGAAGTATTCAGAAGCCGTACTTCGGTTCTACAACCTGCAAGAAAATTTAGGAATGGTATCCATTGCAGATTGGATCCGAAAGAGTTAGTAACACAACACTTATACAATAGCTCCCCCTAGGTGTATGCAACACCGAGGCTCCCCCTAGGTGTATGCAACACCGAGGCTCCCCCTATGCACATGCATATAAGGAGACTGGTTTTTTAGGAACCCATTGCCACATGGGTTTCCTAGCATTAGACACAGTTAAAACTTCCGATGAAGTGTCCTTTTCGGATTTCTCCTTAGGCTTAGGAGACTTCACAGGAGGCAAAGCACTTTGCTTTGCCATTTTGTTACTTCTTTTCCTGGGAGGACCACTTGACTTGCGATAAGTATTGGCATTACTAGGCAAATCGACACGCATGTAATTATCAAACATTGAACAGATTTGATTTCTAAAAGCTGTAAAATTTTCAAAATTCGCAGAGCGATTAGTGTTTACAGTCTTTGAGTTCAAGTTTAAATTACAACTACGTGGGTTGTAGCCAAGACCAGAATGATCTTGACCTCCCCTTTTAGGAAAAGCAGTAAAAGAGTTCTTCTTCTTGCGATTTCTCCTCCTCCTCCTCCGTGGTTTCACATTTGCTGCCCCATCACCAGTTCTCCCACATGCATGAGTAGCAAATTGTGAGTTGGGTGATGGTTTAGCAAGAGTGGATTGACCACCTTTGATTTGTGGGGCCTTTTGAAAAACAGGTTTTGAAGTATTCAAAGGCTGTTTGGGTTTGGAGTTCTCACCCACATCAAATGAACTAGAATGAAAGTTTAGTCCCTTAATGGGTTTCACCAAGCTACTAGCATCCTTAGTATTTGAATGCTGTGTTTGTGTTACTGTAGGTGTGTGAGGCTTAACTGACTTCCCTTTGTCAGTACCGTCACAAGTTTCACCTTTAGTGTTTATCACAGACACTGATGCGAGTGGCTTGGGAGAACTGATTTGCTTTACAGCAGGTGCCTTTGGCAAAACAGGTTTTCGTGGAATATAACCTGAAGAAGGATCATCAGCATTTAAAAATACCTTCACATCATACACGACATTTGGATCTAATATGAGTTTAGGCTTGGTTGTCCTAAAGTTTGGTGTGAAGGGTGTTCTACTGGTACCTGAGGACCAAGGATCAGATTCTTCTAACAGAGACAATCGATCGTTCAATCGATTGATTTGACAATCCTGATTAGTAAAGTATTGGGCATACATCATTTCCTTTTCGTAAAAGAATTCTTTTTCAATTTTGTTTGAAACAGTTAGGACAATGAGTTGCATCTGGAGATCCGCATATTCAATTTCAAAAGTTGTACCAGTAAAATTTGCGGTCTCACATTGGCTTGACATACCTATCCTTTCAGCATTCGCCTCAAGATAGTTATGTTCCAATGAATTAATCAGGCAGTCTTTTTCAGAGAGAATTGATTCAAGGTTCTTGATCTTATGGTGACAGGCTTTCAGTTCTACAACTTTGGATCTAAGAAGGAACACTTCTCTCTCTAGACATACTGGGGCTGGAGGCTGAGTTGCGGAAGAATCCAAAGATTGGATAACATCAGCATCCAAAGATGTATCTATCTCCCTAGTGTCGTAACTAGAGTTCAGATTTTCATAGTTGATGGGAGGCATGGCTATCTTAGGTGTTCTAGCTTTGATGCCCTCCCAGTCTGAGAAAGTGTTATCAGGATTTCTAGCAGGAGTGAAGATGGGACCGGTTGCAACAGGACTGGAAGGAGGACTATTGGTTGAACTATTTGAAGGACTGGTGGTATAAGACACAACTTTTCCGTCTATGATTTCGGTAAAGGTCACAGTCTGCATCACATAGTTGTCATTGTCTGATCCTCTAACAGTCGGTTTGGAAGCACTCATATTATCAAAATTGTATAGATGTGCAGGTGCTTTTTCAAGAATATGATTATCTAAATGTCCCAACCCAGGTTTGGCATTATAAAAGGGATGTTGAGTGGTTTGCTTGGTAAGTAGACTTAAGGTATGTTCAGATTGTCCTCTCTTTAGATTGTTTTCCTCAAGCTCTTCTATTTTTGTAAACAGTTTTGTTCTTTCCATAGAAAGAATGTGAAATTTGAGCTTGAGTTCCTCACGACTGCTTTCAATTTCGTCATGAGAACTTTGAAGAGAGATGAGCTTGTTTTCCAGGTTAGATTCTCTAATCCCAGATTCAAGCTCTAATCTGTCATAACTCAGGGTAAGGTCCTCCAAGGAACATTTGTAAACAGCACTCTCAATTCTGAATCTTGCGACGAGAGCTCTTTCCATTTGGAGTTGGCTCTCAAGTCTTAGAGTTTCAGATTCTAACAGTTCAACTCTATTTAACAGATTTGAGTTTGAAGTTACCTCTGCTTCTTCCTCAGTTGAATCGTTAGGGGAACCAGATATGCATGGTTCCTCAAAGTCAGCCATGAGGCAGTGTCCTTGCATGGCGGAAGGGCCTTCATCATCTGAGCCCATACTTACGATTTCTTTAGACATTGCGTCCTCGGAAATAGGATCTGTTTTGAGTAGATGGTGATTTCTGATTGGACAGAGCTTCCGCGCTTAAAGCGTTCCTTTTATAGAAATTCGAGAATTTCAAAAAGAAAGGCTAAGGCGGGAAAGACTGCAAGTCCCGATTCGGGAGTTGCAAGTCCCGATACGGGAGTGAGACTGAGTCCCGATTCGGGAGATTAAGCCAAGTCCCGATTCGGGAAATGAGAGTCCCGATTCGGGAGTTCAAATTTCCAATTCGGGAGTGGCAAAAGATCCGATTCGGGGGTTATAAGATCAGATTCGGGAGTTTGAGATTTCCAATTCGGGAAATCAGATGTTCCGAATCGGGACACTTGTGTCCAATTCGGGAACTGATGTTCCGATTCGGGAAATCAGAAACAACGTCAGATTTCTGTCCAAAACTACCAAAACACGAGCTCTGATACCAATTGTGAGTCCGATAATCGACAAGAATGCAATGTAATGGATCAAGCAATCAAATATGCAAGTAATATGAAGAACACGATAATACGACAAAGCATATGACTAAAGTTGTCAGTTGCAAGAACATTTAATAACGTTAACTATCGACCCCTATATATAGAGCCGAAGTTACAAAATAGCCCCTAGAGTCTATGACTCTTTTAAGAGGCGCACAAAAGTATTGTTTTAAAACTAACTATTACATAATATCAAAAGACGCCCCTGACTTCTTTACAAACGGACCAGTCAGGTTCTAACACCTTCCGACAAGTAGTTTTCAAAACCATTACCTGTCTAACAGGTTTTTAGGCATTCTTGTGTTAAGCAGTGAAATTCTTCTATTAATAGTGTCATTCTCACTGCAACAAGATTGAGTTTATAGGACACGAAAAAAATAAAGCATCCTAATAAATAGACCTCTTTATAGGACTTAATTTTAGCACCAAAAAATAAAGTGCAATGTCTAAAGATGTTGTAATAAGATTACAAGACGTTTTTAACCCGGTGCGAAGCCCGGGCCCTTAATAGGTAACCTCCTCTTAAATATTGTTCATAACAACGGACATTTACAATATTAACAAAACTCCCCGTAGTGAAGCACGGACAACCCCTTGCTTTAAACAAATAAAAATTGGACTATTTAAATAGTTTTTTGTTCGATATCTTTTTACTTAAAGCAAATTTAAATATTCTATTACATAAAATTATATTCTATTAATATTGGTCAATATATTTATATCACATTGTATAACCAGAGGCGAATGCAAGTTGAGTCAAATGGGGTGCATTGACCCCCCTTATATAATTTTTTATTGTTACTTACATATATTAAAAAGAAGCGGACCTCCCTAATATTTCAAAATGGACCCCTCATTAATTTGGGATTCAAAACATACCCATCAAAAAGTATAAGAAAAACAAAAATCACAAAAGTAAGATATTTTTTTTTAGTTTACCAGTTTTGTTTGCTAATTCTTTGTTAATTTGTTGATTCCTATTTATTTTTATTTATTTTGTTTAAACTTGTATGTTATACTATATTGAATCATATTTTGCGATTATATTTATATCTAATCAAGCTAAAATGTTGAAGTTCCTTAACTATTAAGCCACTTTTAAACAACTTTATGTAGCTTGTGAGATAGTATTAGTAACGATTTAATTTTAGAAATTTCCGTGGTATGTTTATCGTCGGTATCAATTGTATTGTAAGCACTTTAGGATATTTGTTTTGAATACATGTCTAATTCTGCATTAGTATATGTGATGTCTTTGCTTTATATCATACTACCCGACCCGCAAAATTGTTCTTTCTACCGACCCATCTTGTCACATAAACTATGTTCGACCCCAGTAAGTTTGAATCCTAGATTCGCTACTGTCTATAACTCGGTGCGAAGCCCGGACTTTTAATAAGTTACTTTCTCTAAAATATTGTTCACAACAACGGACCTTTACAATATTAACAAAACCCCCTGCAGCGAAGCGCAGACAACCCCCCTCGTTTTAAACAAATACAAGTTTACTCTTCGCCTTGGTTCCTTTCTTACCCTTCAAACAAAAAATAATTTTTTGTTTGATATCTTTTTACTTAAAGCAAACTTAAATATTCTATTACATAAAATTATATTGTATTAATATTGGTCAATATTTAATAGAGTGATTACGGATTTGGTACCAGGGGTTTGGTGATTTTTACGGATTTGGTCCCTAAATTCTATTTATTACGGATATGGACTTGAGGTATGTCATTTTATAAAAGACAGGTCCCTCTGAGTCTCTGACAAACTACCGTCTAACCCTTTGTTAACTTTGAGAGTACTTTCTTCCTTTTCCATCTTTTGTCTTATGTGAAGGACCAATGTCGTAAATACCACACAAACCACAGGGACCAAATCGGAAATTTTACAGAAAATAATTTTTTTTATTTTTTATTCTTAAATTAATTAACCATTATACTTTACATTTAATTTTATATTTAAATATATTTTCTTTCATAAACAAAAATATTACTATAAATATTTATGATAATATTTATTTATTTTAATCTAATTTATTAATATAACTAACTATTACAATTTAGTGTATATATATATATATTATACTTTAAGTTAAATTTTTACATATAATACAATTTTTAAAAAAAAGTTTATTACGTGTATACACACATATTATGTAACACCCGAAATCCAAAAATACATTTTTAACCAGAAAAGTAACCATCACTTAAAAGAAGTGCGGAAGCTCGACCGAAAACCATTTCTAAGGTAAAACATTGTAACATCCTTATGCGTTCATTAAAAATTAAAACCAAAATGATAGAAATTATATTGATTGTTTCAAAACTAACAACTCAAGTCTAATAACATCAAAAGAAAAATAACTCAACATTTCCAAACCATCATTTGATAATCCTTCTACCGAGACTGAACTGGAATCTTGCCGGAGCTTCAAACTTTCTCTTTTTCCCTTACGGGAAGTACCTGCATCTAAAAGGGTAAACAACAACGGGGTAAGCATAAAGCTTAGTGAGAACACACCTAAACCATCTACCATCATACGTCCTCGATAATGTATACACATAATTATGTACGTGCCTCTTGCACTATCTTCCCTTCGGCTAAACCCGAAACAGGAAGAAAACCACGACTTCCCTAGGGGTATTGCTACCACCTTAGGTCCGCCTATCCCCGAAGGGAACCATACCCCCGAAGGGAACCATACCCCCGAAGGGAACCATACCCCCGAAGGGAAACATATCATCATAAACACAATCACATGCATCATCATCATATCCATACAATAATACATAGCTAGGTGGTGAACTCACCTTAGCAATGCTCACAATAAGCTCTTTGCAAGTACAATACTCAGCCCGTAACACCTAATCATCATCACATACACATACATATCAAAACATGCTCAACCGGGACACTAGACACTCGATACTGAAATACGCGTCGTAGCCATAGCTAGACTAGTCCAATTGTCCCCAAAATCCACCCATAGTCATCTCATAACATCCCTAAGGGAAGCCCAAAGCCAAATCCCGAAAAGAACCGCAAACGGAAAATGTTGAAATTCAAACAGAAAGTTGCGCCACCTGTCCCCGTGACCTCAGGTCGCGGGGCCAGGTCGCGGGGTTTTCCTGATGCCCCAAAAACGCGACTTTTGCTTCGAATTCAGACCACAAACCCACTTTTCGACCTACACCATCCAAATTACGATTTCTACATGAACTAGGGTCGATAACTAACGATTATAAGTGAGTAATTCGACCCCAAAACCTACCAATTACAACAAACGATGATTCTATGATCATCATTCCAACTTCCAAACCCTAACCAACGTTAGACTCCGAATTACGCAACAATTGACATCAAAACTTGCATAGAATTCTTACCTTAAAGCCATACAACATATCACCAACACGATTGTGTAACTAAGCACTTCCAATTGACTCCTTGCCTTGCTTTCTCCAAGTCGCCCTCTCCCTCTCTCTCGGTCGTTTCCTGGAAACTGATTTGGAAGAGGGTTGAGGGTTAACTCTCCTTTATAAAGCTACTAAGCCACACCCTACATTTAGGGAATTAACACTCTAACCCCTTTAACTCCTACAAACACCCATAACGATCAGACCACTAACTGAATATCGTTACGTTCTAAAAACTGAAAACGGGGCGTTACATATTAATTATTATAATTTAATATATATATATATATATATTAATTACTATACTACATGTATTATTTATTATACTTTAAGTTGATTATATATATAGTGAGAATATATAGAAAATAAAGTATATGAACCATTAGAAGGTAAACTGATTTAACGCATATGATTAAATTGGTGTTTACAATAACGTATATAAAAACTGAGTGGAATAAATTACACCAAAAAATCAATCATATTTTCTCACTAATTTGAGATGCGTATTGATATATTTTTATCATCCCTTTTTTTCGTGGACTTTTGGGTTTTACTCGTCTGTTTTTTTTCGTAGTTTTCTATGTTTTGTGTTGAGAGATAAAGAGAGAGAGCTGAGTTTTCGGGGAATCGCTAAAATAACTCTTGTTGTTTACCTTTCAATGCAAAATAAATAAAAACCCAAAAAAACACACACAAAAAAAGAGAAAAATATATCAATGTGTATTAAAATATAAATAATTAGTTATATTAATAGTTTAGAAGTAAAATAAATAAGTATTTTTGTAGATATTTGTGGTAATATTTTTATTTGAAAGAAATATGTTTAAATATAAAATTAAACTTAAAGTATAATACTTAATGTATATTAAAGTAAAAAGAGGTTCAAATGAGAATGATATCTTTTTAAGAGAATGTGAGAATGATTTTTTGTGTACAAAATCACATGTGATTAAGCACTGGTCGAAAAATGGACACGCGTGACCTTTCCCGCGACTTAAGGTCGCGGGGCAAGTCGCGCAGTTGTTAATCACATGTGATTTTCTATATGAATCATATATAATTTTGTACATGTGTTTTGTACCCGAACTTTTCCTTTGTTAATCATATATGATTTTGTACACAAAAGTCATTCTCATATATGATTGGCCTGAGATGATTGGTTGAGATTCATTCTCGTATTCTTTTAAATTGATGTCATTCTCGTTTGAACATTTCTCTATTAAAGTATATTAATTAAGTAATATAAGAATAAAAATAATTTTTTCTAGAAATTATTACGGATTTGGTCCTTGTGGTTTGTGTGGTTTTTACGATATTGGTCCCTCGCATAAGACAAAAGATGGAAAAGGATGAAAGTACCCTCAAGGTTAACAGAGGGGTTAGACGGCTGTTTGTCAGAAGGACCTGTCTGTTATAAACTGACATAACTCGAGTCCATATTTATAATAAATGAAGTTTAGGGACTAAATCAATAAAAACAACCAAACCACGAGGACCAAATCCGTAATTCACTCTATTTAATATTTCGTTATTGATTTGTGATCATTAATATTTATAAGAATATTCTAATTTATAAATGATTATATAATGTTTAAAAATTTGTTGATATATAATAATGGTTCGCAATTTTTGTTTTATTAAAACATTTCAAATTAATTAATTACCAACCAATTAATTTCACATATCTTAAACTAGAAAAATCATACTTTTAAATTTATTATCTTAAAGATATTACCTTTTTACTCTTGATTGACCGTAACCATTGGGCTCAAACTTGAGAAGGGCAATTTCGTAAATGAGACGGTTAAAAAGTTTGTGAAGACGTGTGGTTTGTGGTATACATAATGCCTACAGAAAATCGGTGGGTAACATGGCTAAAAAGTCTCTACCAGGGGTGTGGTACAAATCACTACGATTATTCAAGAGCTTAACGACATTGGAATCGATATCTAATCTTTATTCAAAATCAAAGTTGGGTAAGTATAACACTCTTTTTTGGCTCGATGATTAGGATAGGGGGGGGGGAATCCTTGATGGCAGATTTCCTTTGCTCTTTGACTTAGATAAAAAGAAAAGTTGTTTTGTAGCATATAGGGTGACCCCAAGCAATTTTTTGTGGGCGTGGAAAAAATTCTGCAAAGCTCAGCGGAGGTTACGGAATTGGGCATCTTGTTCGGGCTTATCAACCATAATGTCATCTCGGGGTCTCAAGATAAGTGGAGGTCGAAACTCTTCTGTGATGGTGGAGTGTATTATGTTCGGGATCTTAGACAATTAATTGATTCCAAAGTGACGGCTCAGGTGTCTAATCCAACAGTCTGGTTGCATATGGTTCCTCTGAAAATATTTTGTTTCATGTGGAGAGCTTGTCTGGATAGGATCCCTACTGCGGCGGCTTTGGCCCGTAGACGTATCAATATCGGAAACTCCTATTGCGTGTTTTGTAACTCAGGAATTGATGAAGCTGACCATGTTTAGGTTAATTGTTCTTACACGACGATTGCTTTGGATTGGATTCTCAAATGGTGCGGTTTACAGGCGCAATCCTTCTCCACGATTACATATCTCGTTAATTTCGCGGCTAACTGGGATAATTGTCCTAAGAAGAGGAAGCTCTTTATTGCTATCTGTTATGGTTTACTTTGGTGCACGTGGAAGGCGAGGAATGATGCGGTGTTCAACAAGGTGCGCATTTCCCCCTACTAGTATAGCGGATAGCGTCGTTACTTTGGTGTATGGTTTTGTGGCGCATAGAGGTAATATGGGTAAAGTTAGTTGGGCTAATTGGTTGTGTTGCCCTTTTAATGTCTTATAATTTGTTGTTTGCGTCTTCTTTCCCGGCCTTGTTCCTTTATGGTTGTGGTTAATAAATCCACCTGTTCCAAAAAAAAAAAGACGGTTAAAGTCTACGTTGATTTTGACTTCTCAATATTCCAAACTAGTTATTAAGAGCTTGAGCTTCACGCCAAGTTATAAACTATGATAGATTTTATCATAAGTAGTAACATGGATTTATATGAAACATAAAGTTTGTACATATGTTGTCATACGAAAAGTTTAATAATATAAATAAATAATTTAATAAATTAATAAATAAAAATATTAATTTTAAGATATTTTAACCTAAAACTTTGAAAACAAAATATAATGTACTTATCAGTAGTTTAATGAAATTAGTTGATTAACTTTTTTTATTAAAGTTATAATAGTTTATAATTAACCAATAAAAGAAAATATATTTATAAAATAAATAAAGACAATAAAAAGTAACAAAATGTGAATTATGTATTTTGAGAATAAAGATGGTCTACTATAAGAACCAAAAATGTAATTTAATCAAACAATTTTTGAATGAGTTAATCATTTAATTTAACAAAGTTAGTTGAATGGATGAAAATGAAATGAAAAAAAAATTATAGGAATAAAAAAAAGGGTTAAGTACATGAAAGTGTATCGAACTTGTCACGTTTTATCATTGTATATACTTAACTTTAAAACTAACCGATTAATGTACCGAACTTGCTAAAATTGTCATTGTATGTATCCAATGACAAGTTGGATACACTTTTGTGACAAGTTGGATACATTAAATGATAGGTTTTGATAAAGTTTGATACATACAATGGTAATTTTAGCAAGTTCGGTACATTAAACGGTAAGTTTTAAGGTAGAGTATATACAATGATAAAACGTGACAAGTTAGATACACTCTCGTTATATACTTAACCCTAAAAAAAAGCGGTTTTTAAATATATCGTAACAAATAGTCAAATACCAAAGTACATAAACTAAAGTCGACTTTCCAAATATATTTTTCAATACATACGTGTAAATATATCCCACATGTTTAATTAAGCTTTTAAATAATTAATTAATCTTGTAATCTGAAAAGAATCTCCCAAAATTATACTATAAATAATCAAATCAAATCAGAAAAAACACAGCTGCGTCTTCCTTCTTCTTCTCTCTTCTGCAGCCCACAAAGCTCGGAACTTTTCCTTCATTTTTTGCTTCTTTTTTCACATGGAAGCATGATGTTATTATCTCCGTCGACAGTTTGAATCAAACCCACGTAAGAATTTCTAGAAAAACTCATGGGTTTTGATTTATATGTAAAAGGATTTGCTCAATATGTTTTGAATCAATCGATGGGTTGTTCTTGAAATATCGAGTTTTAATTTCGGTTTTTTCGCGAATTAGTTTAAAGATTTCAACGTGTTATTACGATTGGAGATGAGTGGTGTGTGTGTGTTAAGCTTCGTAATGTATACTGACCAAGGGCGGAGCTAATGTTGGCCTAGTATTAGCACTAGCCCACCCTAAAGTTTTAGTTTTCAATATTTTTATGGGTTTACTTTACGAAAGTGCATCTAACTTGTCATGAAAAGTTATTGTATGTATTGTACTTCCATTTTTATCATTTGATGTATCAAAACTATCAAAATCTATCATTTAATGTATTTTCGTAACAAGTTGGATACATCAAAATAATAGGTTTTGATAAAGTTAGATACATACAATGACCATTTCTTAAACTCTGATATGCCAAATGATAAAATGGAAGTACAATACATACAATAACTTTTTATGACAAGTTGGATACACTTTCATGAAGTAAGCCCTATTTTTATAGGATGTTGTTACCATCACCCCCCCCCCCCCCTCCCCCAACTTATATAACCAATCAAAAGAGTTAAGTTCCGGTGAGACCAAGCCTTTTTGGTGAGACCGGTGAGACCAACATATTTTACTTGAAACTTCACTTCAAAACATTTGTGAAGGTAAAAAAAAATTGAACATTCATCGTTAAAACATACTAAAAAACACTATTGAAAAAAAAATTCAAAAAAAATGTTAAAAAACGAAACCTTCACAGCAGTTTTTTTTTGTGAAGGTTCGCATTATATATATGTAACCTTCACAGAACTTGAGCTGTGAAGGTTTCGTTTTTTAGCTTGTTTTCGATATTTTTTTGCATCGAAAGTGAATTTTAGGTCTGCGTATTCGAGTTTTATGTACATTCACGGTGTTTTTTTGTGAAGTTTCATACGTTAGGTATTGGTCTCACGCGGTCTCACGATAACAGCTTGGTCTCACCTGATCCTAAGTCCCAATCAAAATTATCTAAAAGTTTGAAAAATGTTATTTTAAAATAAAAAGTCAACTTTTTTATAATAAAAAGTTGTCTTGAAAATTGTAAAAATGTCAATTCATAGAGTAGAGGGGGTGGTGTAATGATCTTAACCCATTTTTATATAATCCAACCCTCAAAACTAAAATGCAGACCATATCTCACATAATCACATTCTCACGTAATATGATTATATTCTACTCATCTTAGTTATCTAATAATTTTTTTGTTTAGATTCAGTTTCAATGGAGGGGCTTTGATTATTATTTTGATATTTGGTTTGCTTAAAAAATTAACATTTGCTTTAGTTTTTTTTGTCCTTGACTTAACTGATTTGGTTTGAGCAAAATGAAATATTTGCTACTATAATTGTTTTTCACTCTAGTTTAATAATCATATATTAACGAATCTTTAACCAATGCCTTGTCTAAGTGTGTTTCTAAAAACTATGTACAACTTATAGTGAGCATGAGATCTATACCGTACCAAAATCCCCGATACCAAAAAATGCAGAAAACTAATGCGGAATACAGAACGGATTAGAAGTATACGGTACCAGTATTTTGGTACTAGTATTTCATCAACCCTGATTACACTTTACAAATTCAAAGCAAAATGACAATCGCTAGTAGAGCATGAGACTAATATCATACCAAAAATTCCCGATACCGATATTACCAAATATCGATTATAGGAAAAACATGAAACCGACTATCGTACCGAAATACATGAATCAATCGGGGATCGGTATGGTACCGGTTTGGTATTGGGATTTGAGACTCGTTGCTCACTGCTAGTAGAGCTCCTTTGATTTTTCAAGAGTAGTTACTATAGATTATTTAACGAATTTCTCAGTATTTTTTTCCTGGGTTTGAGGACCCCTCTCGATACAAATCCTGGCTCTGCCCCTGATACTGACACTGTTTTCACTATGTTTTGTTTGAGTTCATATTTGGAAATTGGTAATCTCGACCAGGTGTTTGATTTAATGCTCAAATGATTGAAAGTTGAATTCTTGATTGTTGTTTACTAATGCACTATCTTCATGAAAATGTATCCAACTTTACCCTTATTCCTATTGTGTGTATCCAACTTCTAAATGTGCTATTGTATGTAGTATACTTTCAAAAAGTGCTATTGCATGTACTATACTTTAAAAAATATGTTATTGTATGTACCATACTTTTAAAAAACATGCTATTGCATGTACTATTTCAATAGTAAATAAGGATAATATTACATACAATAACACATTTGAAAGTATAGTACATAAAATAGCACATTTTGTAGTTGGATACACACAATAGGAATAAGGGTAAATTTGGATACATTTTCGTGAAGGTAGTCCTTTACTAATTGGGAACACTTCTTCCAAATGTATCCAACTATCCCCAATATACTATTGTGAACCTAAAAAAGTTCCTTTGTATGTATCAAACTTTATTTTTCAGTCTATTGTGTGTATGGTGACTTGCTCAACCGGTCATCAACCGATTACCGACAGTTGGACGGCGGCTGGAGGTGTTTGCGGTGAAGGCCAGCGGCGGTGGAGGTCGACGGTGATGGTGGAGGTTGGCGGTGGAGTTGTAGGGCCGGTGTCCGGAGAAGAAGAATGGTGGCCGGAGAAGTTCGACGGAGAAGAACGGTGGCCGGAGAAGATCGTCGGAGTTTACCGGCTAACCTGGTTACCGGTCATTTTGACACACAATAGACTCAAAAATATAGTTTGATACATACAAATAAATTTTTTTCGGTTGATACACACAATAGTATATATTGGGGATAGTTGGATACATTTTAAAGAAGTATTCCTTTTACTAATTCATTATGCATCATTCCGTTATTTATAATGAATAAAAGCTAAACTAGTGTTCTTGATTTATAGATTCAAAGGAATCTGATTGAAATAGACGTTGATTCGTATCTAAACTTCTTGTGAGACCAAATTGGTTCATGGGGTTTACAAATTCTTGAAGAAAATGATGTGAATAACAGAAAAGAAAGATGATTAAGCTCATCCCGATCGGGATAACATCAATCGTATCGGTTTTCCTCTTCGCGGCTTGTTTCAACATGGGAACCGTCTCTTCGTTATACCGATTCAACTCGTTCTTCCCAATGTTCAATTCCCGTTCTACCCTCTATCAAACGATCGAAGAAAAATCGTATCTTCGCCTCCTCCCGCCCTTCCGACCGTCCCTCGGTTCGCTTATTTGGTCTCGGGATCGAAAGGGGATTTAAACAAGTTATGGCGGACTCTTCGGGCGCTATACCATCCGTGGAACTATTACGTCGTCCATCTCGACCTCGAATCGCCACCCGAAGAGCGGGAGGAGCTCGCTTCACGGGTAGAAAATGATCCGGTTTTTTCGGTGGTCGGGAACGTTTACATGATCTCGAAAGCCAACATGGTTACGTACCGTGGACCGACGATGGTTTCGAACACGCTTCACGCGTGCGCGATTCTTCTCAAGCGGAATAAAGATTGGGATTGGTTTATAAATTTGAGTGCCTCGGATTACCCTCTCGTCACTCAAGATGGTACGTGTTATAGGGGTGTAAGCGAGCCAAACTGCTCGTGAGCTACTCGGGATCGACTCATTAATAGCTCGATCCAAGCTCGAGTTAAACGAACCCGAGCCGAGCGTGAGCTTCATTTTAGGCTTGTTTAATAAATGAGCTTGAGCTCGAGTGCTCGAGCCTTTATGCTTAAGCTTGAATAGGCTCGCAAGCCTAAACGGGTCTCTATTAATATATAGGGTTAAGTACATGGGGATGTATCGAACTTGTCACGTTTTATCTATGTACCCAACTTTAAAAATTACCAATTGTAACTTGCTAGAATTGCCATTGTGTGTACCCAACTTTAGAATTAAACCACAAATTGGTAATTCTAGCAATGGCAAGAGTACACACAATGGCAATTCTAGCAAGTTCAGTACATTAATTGGTAATTTTTAAAGTTAGGTACATACAATGATAAAACGTGACAAGTTCGATACACTCCCATGTACTTAACCCTAATATATAATATGAGGCATGGGATCATGTGAGAAATGTGAGAAGTGCTTTTAAACCGTTCGATCGCCTTCTCACCAAATTAATGTTCGTACATTTCTCATCCAACTGTTGACTAACACTTCTCATGCTTCTCACCAAATTTGGCACTTCTCACCCGAACGAAACCCTATTGTGTGTGTGTGTGTGTTAAATAATAAATACTATAATAGATAAAAAAAATATTACAGGTAAACGAGTCGAGCTCGAGCCGAGCTTAGGCTCGTCTGACAAACGAGCCGAACCCGAGCATGTTAAACCCTTGACAAGCCGAGCTCGAGCTTGATACATAAGGCTCGAAATGAGTCGAGCTCGAGTTCGAGCTTTATTAACATAAACGAGCCGAGATCGAGCTTAATCTGGCTCGGGCTCAGCTCTTTACACCCCTAGTATGCATTTATTTCTTAGGATCTTAATTAAGACTAATTAAGATCATAGTTCTTGTATTGATTTTATTAAGTCCACAAGGGTACCAAGATTTCTTGAACTTTAATCGCAGATCTTCTTTACACGTTTCGTGATGTGAAGCGGGAGCTGAACTTCATCGAGCACACGAGCGATTTGGGCTGGAAAGAGTAAGCTTCGTCTTATTCTATAAACACGCTTTGTTAAGGTGCAAATGAAAACCGCCGATTGAAAGTGTATATAATTGTGTATGCAGGAACAAAAGGGCAATGCCGTTGATGGTCGACCCTGGACTATATTCTAACAAGAAATCGGATATCTTTTGGGTGCAACCGAGAAGGGCTCTACCGACATCCTTTAAATTGTTTACCGGTATGTGTTATCGCATTTCATTAAGCAAATTGTTAGCCGAAAAACTAGTTGTTGACCGATAGACCAAGTGTTAGATGACAAACTAGTTGTTACTTGAAAATAGTGGCGGATTTAGGATTTGTTTTCCTTGTGGGGCGCCTAATTCCACCGTTTTGAAGTATTTTTAAAGTTCTTTTTATTTCGAGGATTTTTCAGTTTTTTTGTCGATTTTGAGGTTTTTATTTGTTTTTTTGGGGTAAAAAAGTTGTTTTCTTTTGACGGTAATCGTAACTATTAGCACCGTATGACCTAAGGAAGATTAAAGGCCCCAAAAGTTTATCTTTTGTGTTTTTAGCCTAATTCCATCGTTTTGTGAGATTTTAAGTTTTTTGATTGATTTCGAGGGATATATTTTAGTTTTTTAATGATTTCGAGGGAAAGTTTAGATTTTTGTTGATTTCGAGGTTTTTTCACCGATTTTCTGGTTGATTTTTTGAGGGATTTTTAAGTTTTTTTTAGTTGATTTCGAGAGACTTTATTCGGTTTTTGATTGGAACACAACAGAAAATTACTATGGGAACCACGGTAGAAAGTTTTTAAAAAAACTGCTTTTCAACCAAGGTCAAAGAGGGGGTAAAATAATGGGTCCCATCCCCCATCTTTTACTTGAAAAGTTAACCGTAAGCTAATAAAACTAGCTGCTAGCTAATAAACCAGTCATGTTTAGCATTTACACTAACGTTTTACAACGGGCAAAAATCCAACTTTTTGCAGGATCGGCATGGATGATCCTCTCACGATCCTTCGTCGAATACTGCATCTGGGGTTGGGACAATCTTCCGAGAACTCTCCTCATGTACTACACGAACTTCGTCTCCTCTCCCGAAGGCTACTTCCAAACCGTCGTTTGCAACGCGCCCGAGTTCATCCCGACCGTTGTGAACCACGACATGCACTACATCGCGTGGGACAACCCGCCGAAGCAGCACCCGCAAGTGCTGAACGTAAACGACACAAAAAGCATGGTGGCGAGCGGCTTGGCGTTCGCCCGTAAGTTCCGGCAGGACGACCAGGTCTTGGACCGGATCGACCGCGAGCTGCTCCACCGTCAGAACGGGAGTTTCACGCCCGGCGGGTGGTGCAAGGGGGACCCATTGTGCGGGAAGGTCGGGCAGCCCACGAGGCTGAAACCGGGTCCCGGGGCTCAGAGGCTTAGGCAGCTCGTGGGGAAGTTGCTTGAACCAGCTAAGTTTAACGAGAGTCAGTGTCGATAGATTGTTACCGAAGTATAGCAAAAATATTAATGTATATTTCTAATGTATGCTTTAGCATTTTTACTTGTGGATCAAAGGACGAACCTTGATTATATATATACACGAAAGTACGCCTGAAAACTCATCTTTCATTGTGAACGTGAGGATAGCCAAGAGCGCGACACGTGTCCCATTCAGTCTGAATAATACAAGATTATCCGGAACCAATGTTCATGCATTATTCATAATGAATAATTGCATTATTCATAACGAATAATATTGCATCGAGTCTGAATGCTGCAACATCCGGTCTGAATGATGCATTATTTAGATTGAATGTTGTACTATTCATCATGAATAATGCATGAACATTCAGTCTGAATAATCCTCTATTATTTAAACTGAATGGGACACTGTCACACTTTCGGTTGTTCTCACGTTCGAAACGAAGGATGAGTTTTCATTTGAACCCCGTATATATGTATGTATAGCTAGTTCAACCTGCAATGTGCAAACTGAAAAGGGATCATCTTGTATGGAAAGTGCAATGCTTTTTGTTGTTATTTATATTTGGTTTTGCTCGTAGTTTTCTTCTTCAACAGTAACTGTGGATATTTGAACCAGCTTGTATGCACCTTAACTAATGGTCAACACTTGAACCGGCTCTAGGGAGAGGAAGACGGTATATTTGCCACCTTTTTGCTTGTAGTTTTTTTCTTCTGGTATAGTGTACACCCATAATAATCCCGTGACCCTGAAAATTAGAAAATCCCTACCGACAATTTTATTTTTCTAGTAACTATGGGTGTCAGGACTAGCTTGTATGCACCTCAACTAATCCTATGAGACCTTGAAGATAATTGACAATTTTCTTTTTCTAGTAACTGTGGGTGTCAGGACTAGCTAGTATGCACCTCGACTAATCCTATGAAACCCTGAATATAAAAAAATCCCTGGTGGCCCTGAACATACTCGAACCTCGAACCGGTGCAATGGGAAGAGCACAATTTATTTGCCAACATTTTTGCTAGCAATTTTCTTTTTTCTGGTAACTATGGTCTATGGGTGTCTGGACCAGCTTATACACATCTCAACTGATCTCATGGGACCTTGAAAATAAGAAAATCCCTAGTTGTCGGTGGCCCTATGAAGAGTCGAGCCATAAATGTCCATGATGAAAAAGACACATGTTTGAAGACATAATTATTGTACTTTTTAATCAAGTAAATCACAATTGTACTTTTATAAATGAAGAGAGTAATGAATTCCTCATCTTACAAACAAGGATAGAATTGGAGAGTACACATGTTTAGATCCTCATCATTCATCATACCAAGAAAACAGATAAAATCACACTAAAATCTTCCTTGCAACATGGGAACACATTGTATATGCTTATATTACTAAATAAATGTATGTATAACTGCAAAAATGACAATATACATGAATAGATTTTACCTTTCTCTAATGAGTTCTATACACAAAAGACCTTCATACCCCTAGTCCCAAAATTTATTTACTGAGATACCCCTGTTCTACCCAACCTTTTGGGTTCTTGTTTTCCTTCAAAGATTCCCAAAAAATGAGATATTTTCCAAGGAAAACATAACAAAACTTAAACCATCTCCAAGATCTTGATATTTCCCAAAGAATTTGCAGCAATTAAGGTGGAAGATCGATCACGCCAACACATGGATGAGACGAATTGTTCGGTGTCGTCCACTTCATTTCCGGATATTGGATCCGTGGTGCTGAATCGATAAGACAAAGCGGGCATAGGGAAAGCTTTGTGGTAGATAACAACCTGTTTTAATAAGATAAAAAAGAAGCATATGAACACTCAAGGAGGATGAAAAGCTTCTTTCTTTGTGCTTTTGTATGTATGTTAGTTGTTTAGAAAGACCAACCTGCGAACTGGGTAAGCGTTAACAGAGGCTTGTTTGTTAGCAGCTTAATGAGCTTAATGGGACTCGCAACTTATACATGACTATTTCATAGTGGCTTAATGATTTAGGAAGTGGCATTCCCCTTTTACCCTCTTAAGTTTACCTAGTTTTTCATTTTTTATGTTATTTACATTAAATAAACACAAATAAGCATTTTCTTATTCCTTCAGTTCGTTTACAGCCCTTGGCCCGACTTAGGGGCCGTTTACTAAACACTTACCCGTGTAAGCGCCTACCAAATTATTTTACCTTACGGGAAGCATATCGCAAGGATCAAGAATCTTACCTGAGTAAGAGAAAAGGCAAGGATGAGAGTCTTACCCGATAAGTGAGGGTCGTCGTCTCTTACCACGGTTAGCGCGCTTCCCGGGTAAATTGTTGCATACAATATCGTTTTGTGAACTAAAATCTTACCCTGTAAGTAAGCAATAGTGCTGACTTTTGTTGGTAAGCACTTACTGGGGTAAGCGTTTGGTAAAATGGGCCTTAGTCCGTTTACATCCCTAGCCCTGACTCATTAAGCACCTCTTACCCAGTAAGAGGCGGTGACATACGATACAGAAGCGTCTTAAAAAATAAGATTATTCAGAAATACCTCATTCGTTTCAGAACCAGTAGCGATATAACCCTCGGACACGGATAACCCGACAAAATTCTACATGAAAACACAAAAAATTCCGTCACTTACACGTTCAAATTAGCAAACAAACAAAAATCTCAAGTTCATAGAACGAATAAGAAACATATACCTTCACATTTACGTGGCCGGTAAACGTCTGAATCGGACAGTCGGGAACACGAGACGTGCAATCTGACAAATCCCAAAGCTTCATCGTGTTATCGGTTGACGATGATACGAGAGTCGTTGAATCTAGAAACTTGACGTAGCTCACGGTTTTCTTGTGCCCGGCCAACGTGCAAATTGGTGCGCGCAAATTGCGTAGATCGTAGTAATAAACATGATGATCTGCGGAACCGAATGCGAGAAAATTTCCGGGATCAGGAGGGAACTTAACACAACAGACGTTGGCCTTTGTTCTAATGGTGCCGATGCTCGATCCCTGCTTCAGGAATAAGAAAAACGACTTATTGTTATGTGTCGAGATTAATAGATCAGATCATTACAACAAAATCGGCTTTATAGTGTGTCAAACATTTCTAAATGTTCGGATAAATTTAAGGTTTACAGGACCAAACAATTATGTGTCCTATGCAGGGACCGACCTATGTGGACCCGAGCAAAATCTTGTTCCCCCGTTCAAGTGTTAGAATATTTTTTGGGTATGAAAGGTGCACCTACTAAACTTTAGGGGGTGGTCCCGGATTTTATCAAAAACAAGAAAAATCAACCAAAAAGCTAAAAGTTCGGTTCAGAATCAACTACAAAACTTTAAAAAAATCCCTCGAAATCAACCAAAAAACTTTAAAAATCTTTTTGAAAGGTGTAATTTGGCTTAAAACACATTTGTGTGGGCCTTTGATCCACCTTAATAGTCAGAAAAACTCAAGGGGTCCATAGTTGGTTTTATGTAAAAAGTGTTACAATGAGTTGCTAAGACGCTTTGAGCATTTTAAAAAGTTTTTTAGGACACTTTTGAAATAAAACATCTAATTAGCCTTTTTATACGACACTTTTGAGAATTGTCCTGTGAACTTTCTATTTTTACAGGACACTTGTTTTTAGACATATTTGACGTCCTATGAGCCGATTTTGCTGTAGTGGATAATTTTTAGTTTGAACTAGAATTGCCTGATTGATGTTCCAGAGCTTAACGAAACCATCGTCGCCACCACTAGCCAGCAAGGTCGGATCGGCTGAGAAGTCCACCGACCACACACGTCTCTCGTGCTCTCTCATTTCCGCAGATACTTGATTTTGTATAACATCCCATATCTGAAAAATCTTCTAATAAACAAACCAACGTATAACATATATTCGAAAATTAGACTATGTCGAGGGTTATTCAGTTAAATAACCTCCCGACAAGTGGTTTTAAAATCCATGATCTTCTGACAGGTTTCTAGGCATTCTTTTGATAAGCAGTGACATTATTTTATTAAAGAGTCATTCTAGCTACAACAAAATTGAGTTTATAGGACATGGAAAAAATAATACGTCATAATAGACCACTTTATAGGACTTAATTTATAGCACCAAAAATAAAGTGTCATATCTAAAGGCGTCGTAATAAGCTTATAAGACGTTTTTAGGCATCATAATAAGTTTTTTAGAATTATTTAAAAATAACGTTGTACTAGTTATGCTATTTTATAGGACACTGTTTGGAAAAAGTATTCTATAAAATAGCTAATGCGACGCTTTGCATTAAAAGTATTCTTAAAAACTTGTTAAAAAGCTTAAAAGCGTCCTATAAACTTATTACAACGTCTTTAGGCAGGACGGTTTTAGTCTTTGGTCATATAAATTAAGTCCTGTAAAGTGGTCTATTAGAACGCATAGACACTTTGGTGGCGTCCAATAAACCTAATTTTGTTGTAGCATCTTCTGTTGGCATTCTTTTATTGAGCAGTGGCATTCTCAAACTAGTCGAAAGGTCATGAATTTTTTTAAAAACTGACAAAAAGGACCATTTAACGAAAGAACCCGTGACGCCAAATTACCTGCACTACCCCTTCGAAATTACTAGAAGCAATCTGGCTCTTGATGTACCCATTCCAACAAATACTGCTTATCTTCGATCTAGTCGGGATTTCAATGATCGGAAAATGAATCTCTTGATTCCCATTCAGTACCGAATTGTATTCAAACACTTTAATCTTCTTGTTCACACCTGCCGTCGCGAAAAACTCCCCATCGCGATCAAAACCCATCGAGCATATAAGATTTGAAGAATTCAAAAGATCTCCTTGTTTCAAATTTGCTTTCACTTCTAATTTACTAAAGAACATGTATTTAGATAGTCCCTCCAAGAATGGATCCATCCAACCAATTTGACCAATTTTCCCTTCCGAAAGAGAATTAATTACCGACGCTTTCCCGTCACTATATATAGCTTGATTTCTCGCAATCGGTTGGTGGGTTTTGAGCCGGGTCAAAAAGTAAGCGGATTCTAGTTTCTTGAAGTTTTTCATCAATCTAGAACTCACGGGCACAGCATTTTCTAGATTTTCTTGATCGTGGGCGTTGTGGGCCCGCGTTAGGGTTTTGATGCGTTTTCTGGATCCCGAGCTTGAAGAATCGTAGGTTTCAGAAAGATTTGTGGAAGGAAGAGTGTTTATTCTAATAGACGTTTGCAATTTCGTGACTTCTTGTAAATCCGAAGATAGAAAAGAAACATTCCGTTTCAAGAAATCGGCAGCTTCCTGTCGTCGTTGTTGGAGGACGTATAGAAATTCTAGTAACGACTCCTGCTCGATGATCTTTTCTTCGAGCTCAATCACGGCTTCTCGTTCTTCGAGATTTTGTCTCGGTTCGTTTAGTAATTCGCTTTCCAACACTTCACTGATAGAACGTAAAAGAAAGTCCGCGTAAGATCGTGGGAATAGAGATAAACCGGCTTTATAGGACGCCAAAAATGTCTAAAAAATGTTACAATAAGATGTTAGAATGAATTTGAAAATCTTAATTAAAAATTTTTGAAAAGTTTTCAAAATAAAGTGTTCTGTTAGATTTTTTACCACTTCTTTTAGAAAGTTAATGATAAATTATGACACATATATTTATTACTTTATCATTTTACAATATAATCATTTTTAACGTATACTAATTTGATTAAGTATTTACATATTTTATTTAGCTATAACAAATTGTTTATTTAGTTTTACAACTTCTTAAACTATTATATTTTCAACCAATTAAAACAATAAGTATATCAAAATTAAAATTTTAATTGAGGTAAAACGAGATTCATCAAAATGTGTTCAACAAATGTTAGAGATGGCCATCTGTAATACCTTTTTGACAAGTGTCTCAAAACTATCTTTTTATAGGTCACTTGTTTTTATAAGATATTTTTTTAAATAATGTCATATAAAAAGATTAATAAAATGTCTTATTTCATAATTGTCATAAAAGAACTTGTTAGGATTTTCAAAAACGTCCTATAACACATGATTTGTTTGGT
Organism: Centaurea solstitialis; assembly: GCA_030169165.1. Classification (NCBI taxonomy): domain Eukaryota; kingdom Viridiplantae; phylum Streptophyta; class Magnoliopsida; order Asterales; family Asteraceae; genus Centaurea; species Centaurea solstitialis. Next base: position 12,694,012 of record CM058047.1, on the reverse strand, counting down.
CCTGTAAACTTAAGTCTTATAAATTAGTAGTCTATTACAGGTGTAAGCAAGACTAGACAACTAGCAAGTTACTCGAGATTGACTCGGTCAAATCTCGACTCAAGTAGACCGACTCCGGCTCGAGCTCAACAAACTCGACTCTAGTCGAGTTTGGATTTACTCTACTCGTGAGTTTTGGAGTCGAGTTCGAGCCTGGAAATAGCTATAGAAATCTGAGTCGAGTATATTGATACAATGATACTCGAGCTCGACTCATATAATGGTGAAAGATCATGTAAGAAGTTGAGTTTAACATGAGAAACGTGAGAAGTGGATCTGAAGCGTTAATCACTTTCAATCTCAAGCCCACCCATGAATTGAACTTTAGAGGGGAATTGATCTGGTGCATCTTGTCCACCTTATCCTAATGTGAATCCACTTCTTATCCAACGGTTGATAACCACTTCTCACGTTTCTCACGCTAACCTAAACTTCTCATTGGAGCCTAATCCTTGATATCATTTACTCCCCTGGTCTATTATAGCATTTAGACATTTTTGGCGTCCAATAAAATCTGATCTTGTTAAGGAAAATGTTGGAAGGGGAAGCACTCACTTTATCTTTGGTCGGCTGGCGGGATCGGGATGCAATAATCGCATAGAAAAGAAGGCTTCTTTCGGCCACTTCATATGCAACCGAGGCGGAAAGAGACGATGTCGAAGGTTCGACATAGTTGCGTTCTTTTCGGGTGATGAACTACAAGGGCAATATAACTGTTCATGGAAATAAACCCAAGTGGGTTATAGAAGACGATAACCCAATTGTGTAACTTGATGCTTCAGATAGTTCTCTGATTCAACATTCGGAACAAGAAGGCGGAAATTAAGCGAAAAAACGAGAACCATATGAAGCAGAAATCGAAAGTAGACGTAAATACAATGGAAATTGTCGAAAGTAGCCAATTGAGCCTCTTTTTCCAATAAAATAATCAGAAAAAATAGGCGTTAACCAAGTTGCGTAAGTGCTACTTATGTAATGTCTTTAAAGGTATAGGTTGTATAAGTGCTATTTGCATGATATCTATAAAGGTGGTTATAAGTTGTGTAAGTGCTACTTGTGTAATGTCTTTAAAGGTAGCTATAAGTTGAGTAAGTGCTACTTGTGTAACGTCTATAAAAGTGGCTATAAGTTGAGCAAGGGAATGTTTGATAGCAGCTTAACGAGCTAAATGGGACTCGCAACTTATTATTATTTTTAATAAGGTTCTTCCAAGCTTTGCCTAGGCTACATCTTTGGCAATTTTGGAAATTAAATTACGGTCATGTGAGACACAGTCTGGCCACAGAATGCTAGCATATGGACTCAACCCCAACCCCGGGGTAGATGGGATATTTCACTACATCCCCCTAAGTCTTTTGCCAGTACGCCACACAAATGCCACCACCCTTGTGGTGGTTAGACTCGCAATTCATTTGGTCAGCAACTATATATAAGTGTTTGGTAGTCGCCTAATGATTAGAAAGTAGCCTATTCAGTAAACTTTCAGGGGAGAGCTTTATGCATAAACTCAAGTTTTTCTCCTAATTAGAAAAATGTCCTCCTTCCATCTATGAAAAAGACCTTAACACAAAACCTTTTCAATCTATTGTATAAATTAATCCATAAAAAAACTTTATCCATTCAAGACTTAATTAAAAAGCAACCAACTAGTCCCCAAGTACTTGTGGAGTGTGTATAAAGGTGGCTATAAATTGTGTAAGTACTACTTGCATAATGTTTGTAAAGGTGACTATAAAGTCAAAAAGAGAAGAATCTGATTGGCTATTTTGGACAATTTTCTGAAATACAAACCTCGAAAAGAAGAACCCCTAATCGATAAACGTCCGAAGCACAAGAACTCGGACCACCCGCTGCCTCTTCCGGGCTCGTATACCACTTCATTTCCATTTCAAGTACCGGTTTCATCGGAAAGCGGTCTTTGTTTTCTTCGGTTTCCTCAACATGGTCCGAACCTGGTTCGGACCAAGGGTTCCCTGCTCGGGAACCGCGAATTTCCACACCGTTTTCCGGTTTCGAGCACGTTTCCCGGATGCAACTCGTTACATCCGGGAAACAGTCCGAACCAGAATCTGAACCCGAACCCGACACCGATTCTATAAACGCAACACGGTTAAACGACGACATAACGAAGCACGACGGCCGAACGTTGTGAACGATGATCCCTTGCGCGTGCGCTAAGCTCACGATCTTTACGATTTGCGTAAAGATATGCAAGCACTCGAGCCGATCGACGGACCGTTGGCCGTTATCTAACCATTGTCTCAAGCTAACATCTTTGATTCCTGATGGGCCGAAAACCCGATGTGGTTTGGTGGCATGATCGCGATCGAGACCACCGGAAAATCCACCGCCGGCGGTGGTGGTGGCCGGAATTGATCTCTGCCCACCATTTTCAGGCGAGTTATCCATTTCGTCCACCTATTTCGTCATTGATCAAAACCCTTTTAGTTCTAGAACATGAAATCACTCCCAAAAAAGCCATCTTTAATCATAATACGATTTCAAGAATCAAGAACCATGATCCAATTCTTAGTATCTGAACAAAACCCAGATGGAAATCATCAATAAATCATCAAGATTTAGGAAACCCATGTGGAAAAAGCAAAAAAAGAAGTGTTTGTAATACCAGAAATCGCCATTAATAGAGGTTAAGATCGACTTTTTGTGAAGAAGAAGCATAAAAATCAAATCTTTAATTGGGAAATTATGCTTTGTTGCCACACTGGAAGAAATACAAAATGAAAATGGAATCTTCTCAGATAAGCGCCGTCGTCTACTCGTTTATAAATCAACATGTTTTCTGATCTGAAATATAGTATTTGGATATAAATGATCAAATAAATAAATGAAATAAAAAAGAGTAAGGTATACTTTTGGTCCTTGTGGTTTATATGGATCTTTAAAAATGGCTCCTAAACATAGGTTGCTTTGAAAATGATTATGCTCATTAACTTTGTTAAATATCTTTGTTCGGTAAGGACATCCATGTCTTTTATCTGTAACATCTTAGATAAATCTCATATTATCATAGACAAGAAAGATGTTGGGTTAATAAGTGAAACACTGGACTTACAAGACAACAACGTGTTTTGGAGCCACAAGCATGACTGATTCTTAAAACACTATAGTTGAGTGTGCCTGAGTAAGAGTAGTACAAGGATGGGTAACCTTCTGGGAAATCCTCGTCATGTCGCCAAAATCAAAGCAGTGAGTCAGTGGGACAAAACGGACATCGAACAATATTGTGTCGTGGGAGCGAAGTGTTAGAAGTGGTATCAGAGCCGCTTATGTGTCATTCGGGGTATGGGGCAAACCTCGTCGAGGGTAACGAGTCCAAGATGGTGTTTGTAACACCTTAGGCAAATCTCATATCATCATGAAAAAGAGAGATATTGGGTTCATAAGTAAAACAACGATCTTACAAAACAACAACCCGTTTTAGGCCACAAGCATGACAAGTTCTTGGAGCACTGCAGTTAAACGTGTTTGGGTTATGACGGGTCCAGAAAGAAAGTTTTATTATTAGGGCCACATTCAAAGAGTTATGTGTATCAAAAAAATGAAACCGAATAATTCATCCAAACCCAATATGATTTTAGATTATTCAGTTTTCGCCTTAAACTGTTCAGTTTAAGATTTAGAAATCAGGGATATTAAAGTTTAATTAATGATTAAGTTGGTAATTTATTTATATGAAATGATATGAAAGTTCATGCTTTAGCAGTCGGGCTTCGGTCCAAAATTGTCGAGGATTAGTATGGGACCAATGTAGTCTGGGATACCTCTTCTAAAAAAAATGATATGAAAGTTATAAGATAATAGAAATTAGACTTGGGATTTTTATTGTTGGGGGGTATTATTAATTGTATGTTTAAAAAATTATTTTAAAGACATAAGACATGTTTTTTTTTTGTCGATTTCTTAGTGGCTTATTGGGGGCCTAACATCCCTACGGCTCACAAGTGTATCCGTACCTGTTTGGGTGGGAGTAGTACCATGATGGGGTGATCTGCTGGAAAGTCCACGTCACATCGCTAAAAACAAAGTCATAAACCAATAGGGGGAAATGAACAATATTGTGTTGCGGTAGGCGGAATGCTACGTTTTTTTGTCTTTACTTCAAAGACCAAAAATTATAATTTATCTGATTTCTTTACTCACCCCTACTTAAAACAAGTAATAAACTAAGGATAAAAACAACATGAATGTCCTTTACTTAAACGAAGACTCTTGACAAATTTATTGATCATATACCATATTCAAAGTATTAAAGTCAAGAGATCGCTTTTAATAATTCATATAAACTATAGGGACTAAGATTGTAGTTTACTTAAAAAAAAGTAGAATTGATGAATGATGATAATGATGATATTGTTAAATTCAAGATTCTTTTGAAGCCCTAAACTGACCTATCGGTTTGCAAACCCACTCGTTTGATTTTCCACCTTTTGTTTTATATTGATGACGTGGCACGTCCATGTCCTCATGTTGTTCATATGATCGAAAACAATAACACGACAAGACTACTGGTGTTTCATGGCATTTTTTGCTATAAAAATACCACGCCAAACCTAACACGATTGGTCGATAAAAGTACTGGATTAGACTGGACTGAACTATATTGAATTATATTGGATGGGATGGGATTGAATTGAACTGGACAGGTGTAAACGGTTAGACAGAGAGGTAGACATGTGAATTTGTTCAAGTGAACTGAACTGGATCGTATTGGATTAGACTGAACTAACGTAGAAAGCCAGACAGAGAGGTAGGCGCAATTTTTTCACTTGGTGACATTAGTTAACCATGAGAAACGAAGTAATGGATATTTGGACAAAATCGTCACTTGTATGTTGGTTAGTTTCTTGTTATTCATATGATATAAATGAGATTGGAACTCGTGCTTGAAAGGGTGGAAAAAGGGTCATGTAAATCAACTATGCCAATAGGGAACCTATGTAATTATTGTGGTTATAAGGCCATCCTTAGCCAGGCCTAGTAGGAGACCGGTACCAACCGGTACCGGTGGTGAACACCAAAAAGGATGAAGTGGTACCAAGAAACCCGATACCCTCTTACTGGTTGAAAATCCACCCCACCCCACATTCTCTCTCCTTTATCTCTATCTCTCTCTTCTTTCTCTTTTTTTTTCTTTTTTTTAATTAATTATTTAGATTGATATGGAATTGGTATGGGTGTGGATGAATTGGTATGGAATTGATGGTATTAGTAAGGTGGTGGTAAGATAATGAAAAACTGATGTTACGCTGAAGTGACAACTGATAAATGTGATACCATTAAGGATGACCTAATGAATATATGGGTGCACCCAACAAAATAAGGTGGCATGTTTTAAGACTATAAGCTTTTTACAAATAGAGAACAAAGAGGCGGATCGTGCACTTACTACAACAAGATTTAGTTAATAGAATACCTAAAATAAATAAAAATCCTAATAGATTGTTTTATAAGATCTAAGTTTATATGATCAAAAGAAGTCTTATCTACAAGTGTTACATTAATAAGTTTATATAACACTTTTGAACATCGTAACAAGATTTTTTTGGGGGGTTTTTTAAATAAATTGTTGCATTGACTAGTTTTATACGATGCTTTTGAGAAGTGTCCTATAAACCGAATTTTTAAAGGATGATTCTGTTTATAGAACACTTTATTTGAAAATTGTTATAAAAAAAACTTGTTACAGTGTTTAAAAGCATCCTATAAACCTATTGCAACACTTTTAGATATATGTTTTCTTTTTGTTTGGTTCTATAAACTTGGGTCATACTAATACTCTACTATAATGTTTATTTATTTTATACATCCTATAAGCTCAATTTTGTTGTAGTGATTGTATGGACCATAGTCGGTGCGCCCCTATCTAGACACGGGTGAGAGGGGGATAAGCTTGTAAACAAATTTTAGCTAGAAAATATCACGATTTTAATTTGTTATTAGTATTTTAGTAACTTATCAGTCATCTCTTATCTTGTAATTTTTGTTTCATCTATTTTGGTGGTTCGTAGAAAATAATTTTTGCCTTGCTCAGGGCATGCCATATTCTCGTGAAATTAATATGTGATGACAAGATTTTGTATTGTATCTTCTTATCTTGTATATTTAGACATGCAAATGGTATACTAGAAACTTGTTATTTACTCCTATAAAGAAAATTTTTTATTTTCATGAAAAAAGATTAAAAAAAAGGACTAAGATTGAAAAATTAAAGACAAAGGAAGAAAAACAATATTTAGGCTATGTTTGTCAAGCATAAGCTAGCTGATAAGCTAGTCCATCCAAACATGTATCAGAAGCTAGCTTATAAGAGTTTCCCCAACAGTATCCCCAAAATGGAGAAAAGTGGGAAAAATAGAGATTTTGGTTGATTTACTACTCCAACATCATCCCCAAACTTATCCCCAAAATGGAGAAAATTGGAGAGAGAAGGTTTTTTTCTCCATATTTGGAGATCACTCTAAAAATGATTACACTTTAGAAGACCCAATAGAAATCCTTGAAAAGTTATAATTTAGAGAGAGAAATAGTTTTTTAATAGATAGATGTAATATTTTAATATTAAAATTAATGTTGAAATCTCTAAAATGGAGATGCTGTTGGAGATGAATGCAATTTTTTTTAGAGATTTTGGTTTTTGATGCTCCATTTTGAAGAAAATATAGGGAAGCTGTTGGAGATGCTCTAAGTTAGCTTTTTGAAATGTTATTTTAAGTAGCTTATGAGGAGCTTATTGTAACTTTTTCCGATTATACCCTTATTAATATTAATTATTAAATTTAAAGATACCCTTTTTGATCATTTTACATACTCATAAGCTAGTTTTTGCCAAACATAATTTGTTCATAAGCTAGTTTATCAGCTACTAGCAAGCTTATCAATCAACAGCTAGCTTATCAGCTATCAGCTAGCTTGTAAGCTACCAGTAGCTTGTAAGCCACGTTTGCCAAACATAGCCTTAGGCATTGTTTGGTAAAAATAAGTTAGCTTATAAGGTGACTTATAAGCTAGCTTATTTTCTGTGTACATGCTTGGTAAGACCAAAAGTAGCTTATAAGCTAGCTTCTTGATAAGCTACTTTGAGTAGCTTATGAGAAGCTTTTTCTGACTTTTTCCAATTATACCCCTTATTAATAATTAACTATTATCAATTAAAATTATATATTAATTATTAATAAATAATAATCTTTAATTTTAATAAATATTGATTTTTAATAATTAAAATTAATTATTAATTAAATTAAACTATACATTATACATTATTTATTTTTAAAAGTTATTAATTATATTATATATTATTTAATATGTTTAACTATTAAAAGATAAATATAATTATTTTGAAAATGTTATATAACTAAAACATGTCAAATATTTTAATTAAAAAAATCTATATTTAATTCTTAATTTTATTTTTATTTTTATTATATTTAATAGTAATTTAAATTATAAGTTAATGTAGATTTTTTCTAAAGTTTGTTTTAACAAATTTTAAATTTGTAGTGTGTATATATAATAATAATCAACTCTATATTATTTTAATATATTATACTATTTTTTTTATTGTTTGTATTATTTAACATATTATATATTAGAAATTTATTTTAATTATATTACAAAAATTTTGTCTTAATTATATTATAAAATACTTGTAATTAATTATTTATTAAGGTTATCCTTTTTGGTCATTTTACATACTCATAAGCTAGTTTTTACCAAACATGATTTGTTCATAAGTTAGATTATCAGCTACCAGCTAGCTTATCAGCTATCAGCTAGCTTATCAACTAGTTTACCAAACATAGCTTTAAGTAAAGAAAATTAGACAACATCCATTGACGTTGGATAAAGAAAATACATGCATTATTTAAGTGTCATTGGGTCCTAGGGGTGTGCATGGTTCGGTTTGGTTCGGTTTTGATGTAAAACCGAAACCAAACCGAAAATTTCGGTTTTTAGAAAAACCAAAACCAATCAGTTTTTCGGTTTTTGGTTTTCGGTTTTAAGTTCGGTTTTTGGTTCGGTTTTTGGTTCGGTTTTCGGTTTTTAATTCGGTTTTTGGTTTTTGGTTTTCGGATTTCAATTTTGTCTAAAAATCAAAATCCAAGATCATCATTTCCTGTTTATCTCATCTGAATGTTTAAAAGATAGAGTTGGTGTTTTATAAAACTATGACTTCAATTTAATATTGAATAATTTACATTATTAATCGTTATCATCATCATAGAATGACTTCAATTTATTATTTGTTTTATCATTTTTTAATATAAATGTTTTCTATGTGATGTGAAGTCATCCATGGACTCAAATAATTATGAGAAGGAGAATGCAAATGGTAAAATTATTAATTCGTCGAAAACTAAAAGAAAATTAGCAGAGCACTAGAGATAAATAAAAACTCCTAAACAAGAAAATTATGAGAGAACTGGAGATAAATAAGAACTCAACAAAATCTTCCAGTATTTACTAAATAACTAGGGTAAAACTAAAGAAGTATTTATTCGGTTCGGTTCGGTTTTTTCGGTTTGGTTTGAATCATAAAATCAAACCAAACCGAAAAAATCGGTTTTTGAAATTTTAAAAACCAAAACCAATGGTTTTGGTATTGGTTCAGTTTTTTCGGTTTCGGTTTCGGTTTTTTCCTGCTCACCCCTATTAGGTCCGACCAGTAGTTAAGTAAATAACTATCTTGATCCATGCATATTTTGTTGAAATGTTTGTTCAAAATACATATATTCAAACAATGTATGGGTTTTTGTTGCACAAGGATGAAGCCAAACAGGAAAAAACGAGTATGATGATAGTTTCAAGCATTTCTCCTCGTGACAATTTAGGAAAAACCTATACTTTTTTATAGTTTTATGCAAATGGATAATGTGCAATCTCATGTTTTTCCTATAAGACAACGATAACACTGATGATGACAATAATGGGCAAAGATTGGTTTGGACCACACATACTTACAAAGATTATTGTGTTTTACATAATTACGTAAACTGTCCTCAAACTTAATACTATAAGATTCGTTATTTTTTATGACATTTAACATGGAAAACGACAAAAATACTCCAAGTGGGCCAAAGTGCTTAGCACATATTACTGTCTTGTTTGATACGAAAATCAACGAAGTCAAACCTAAGAGCATCCACAATGGTGGAACCTCCAAAACCCTCACTTGCCATATTTACTCTTGCCACATCATTGACACATCAACCAAAGAAGAACCTCAAGAAACTCCACTATGGAGGTTCTTACAAAATCTTACTTTTCATATTTTGAATGTATAAAACGGTTAAGAAATAACAAAAATAATAAATGAAATAATAACACAAAAGGAAAGCATATACAAGAACCCGGGTTCTTGTTCAAGCACCTGGGTTCCAATAAGAACCTGTGACTGGACAGAAACCTCTATCCCACAGGGGAGGTTCCTGAAAAAACCTCAAAAAGAACCCCAAGAGAAACCTCCATTGTGGATGCTCTAAGAACCTGATTGATACAATATTGGAGTAAATTATGAATTCCATTTTTATCACGACCCTTCAACCAAACAATCCACTCACCGACCTTTATTAACACATGGGCATTTCAATCATTCGTTTTATCCATCTCAATAAAGTTTTATTTAGTTTTATAATTGAATGTTTATCATCTCAAAAACATCACAACAATTTACATATTGTTTCCAAAAAGTTTCCAAGTAAAAGAACATGAATTGTACTTTACATAAAAAACATAAATGAAACTACAAATCAAATTCTAAAGCTAATCCTAAACGCTCATTCTGTATAGTTATTTTAAGGGAAAATTGCCGAAAAAGGTAACGTAAATACCCAAAAAATTCAATGTAGGTAACGTACATTTTTTTTTTGCCAAGAAAGGATTATGAATTCAATTTTGTTAAAAATAAGGGAAGGTGACCTGATTAACCTAATAACCCGCTTAGTCAGCAGGTAACTTGCTGACGTGTATGTCGAAGTGGCAGTTCAGTCAGCGTTACCTGCTGACGTGTCCGTCTAGATGGCAGTCTAGTCAACACTGTCTCACCGTTGACCGGCGTTGACCGGCGTTGACCGGCTAGGCCACCACCCACTGCCACCAATATCACCACCATTTACTACCACCACTATCACCACCACCACCAACACCACCACCACCTCCAAACCACCACCCACCACCACCAACACCACCACCACCTCCAAACCACCATCCACCACCACCACAGCCACCTCCAACAGCCACTACCCACCACCACCATAACCACCAAACTACCACCACACACACACACAGACCTGCACACACACACACACACACACACACCTGCACATACACAACCACAACCAAACACCTGCACATACACACACAACGTTGCTCACACACACACACACACACCCACCGCCGCACACACCCACCGCCGCACATAGATCTGCACATACACACACACACACACCGTCGCACACCCACCGACGCACATAGATCTGCACACACACACGTAGATCGATTTAGGGTTTGGGGGAAATGGGAAGGAGTTCGATTTAGGGTTTGAGGAAAGGGGGAAGATGATTGGCCGCCGGTGGTTGCAGATCTGAGATGGTGGTTGTGGTGGTGGCTGTAGTGGTGGTTTGGAGGTGGGGGATGTGGTGGTGGTTGCAGATCTGAGGATGGCGATGATGAAGATGATTGGTGGTGGTGTTAAGGTGGTAGTGGTGCTGGTGGTGGTGGGGGCGGTGATGGTGGTGGTGGAGGCTGCTGATGGTGATGGTGATGGTGGGGGTGGTGATGATGGTGGTAGGAGTGGTCATGGTGGTGGTGGAGGTGGTGGTGGAGATTGATAGAGAAGATGGTGGTGGAAGTCTAAAAGAGAGAGTGAGAGTGAGAGTGAGAGGGTGAGGGTGACAGAAAAGGGAAGGGGTAACCTGTTGTACAGGTTACCGGTTTCTGTTACCCTGTTTTTAACAAAATCGAATTCATGCTCCTTTCTTGGCAAAAAAAAATGTACGTTACCTTGATTGGATTTTTTGGGTATTTACGTTACCTTTTTCGGCAATTTTCCCTTATTTTAATGATAGTTTAAAACTTTTTAAATATTATAATGATATAACTATAGGCTTGTTCACATTTAAAATATTCTAAATATATAAAGGATATAATTATGTGCTTATTTAATCTGTTTAGTAACTTATTAATAATTTACTGAAAGTTAAAATGGTTTGGCTATTTAAAAATGCAAATAATCACATAAAATAAGTATATGAAATAACCTATTACCTTTATGGTTATTTTTACATGTAGTGACAGATCTAAGATTTTTGTTTAGTGGGGATCCCTATTAACAAAGTTGTCCGGTTTGATTGTATCCAAATTCCACATTTTTAAGTTTGAAGGCTTGTTTGAGGAATTTTTTTAAGTCTTTTGTTAATTTTGAAAAACTTTTTATGTTTTTAGTTGATTTGAAGAGGTTTTTTTTTTTTTTTTTTTTTTGAGTTAAAGTATTTTATTTGGTTTTTTAGTTTACGGAGGATACGTAAAAAATGATCCGAGGAAAAAATTACTGAATGTTAAGAAAAGTTTGTATTTGAGCATTTCAATAAAATCAATTAGTTAAACTCGTATTTTTTAATAAAATTAATTACTTAAAATATTTTTTATATGCAATGTAAAGAATAATTTAATTAGTCAAACTTAAGTTTTTTATAAAATTAGTTAGTTAAAATGTTTTTTATATGTAATGCAAAGATTAATTTAATTAGTTTTTAATAAAATTAGTTAGTTAAAATAGTTTTTTTATATACAATATAAAAATTAACTTGAACAATTATCTTGATTATTTTATACTTTTGATATTTAAAATAAATTAGTGAGATAACTTGAACAATTCAAATTTTAATAATTATTTTAGTTATATTTTATATTTTCTTATATTTAACAGATTTATTTAATAAAATAGTACATGTCAATGAAACCTAAATCAATATATATATATTAAAAGTAAAACCCAAAGATTCTTATGTGGCACTCCCTCCATCAAGATAATTGGTTTTTCTTTTTTCTCTTTTTTCTCATTTTATTGATTTTTCTTTTTTATCACATTTAATTCATATGTCTTTTCATTTTCCCAAACGTCTAAGGATAATGAATAAAACATCTATATTTATATATAAAATAATAAATAATAAAGAGAATTAATTATTTGTTTTATTACAATTTATGTTAATTAGTTATTTGTTTAACTTCTTTATGTTATAAACCATTCATTTTCATTCATTTATTTTCATTAATCATACATCTTCTCTTATTTAAGCACAATTGATTGTTTTGTTTTTGTTGCATATGTTATTGATTCTTCCATTTATTTGTCATACAACATACTTCTCATTCTTTTGCTCAAACACATTTTTTCTCTAAAAAAGATTTTGAGTATTTAAAATTTGTTTATAATTAAGTTTTTCTGCCATTATGTAATTTGTGTTGACTTCATATGATCTTTATGATGTTTTGTTGTTGCAAGTGACATAAACAGGATTAAACTCTAAAGATCGTCGAATATGTGGAAGAGCATCAAAACTTCAACACCATGCTACACAAAGAAAAGTTCTACATGTAAGGCTTTCATTCATTCACCTACTATTTCAATTCAAGTGTTTTTGTTGGATATATTATTAGTTTTTGTTCATTTCTTTGTACATGCAACAACATACGTCTTATTCTTTTTTCAAACAAATTTTTACTCACAAAAAAAATTGATTTAGGATATGAACTTTTATTTATAATCTTTCTGTTGCCATTGGTTTCATATGAGTTTTATGTTGTGTTTTTTCTTTGTAGCAAGTGACACAATCATGAATAAACTCTAAAGATCATCGAACGTATGGAAGATCATTAAAGCTTTATCATCATGTTATACAAAGAAATTTTTTTCATGTATGGCTTTTATTCAACTACTTTATAATTTCGTGATGTATATTTTATAATTTCGTGATGTATTTTTACCTAAATTCTCATTTGTATATATTTTTTCACATGAGCATAACCCAATACGCTAAAAAAACATATGTGTATTGTTTATCTGTGTATTAAATTGTTACTCACAAATGGGTCATAAATATTTAATTATTGTATCATGTTTAAAACTAGACCAACTTTATTTATGAATATTTTTTTTTTCAATTCATACAATTTAAGAGAGCCAACCATGAAACTATGCTACGTTCTAATAAGATCTCTATCATCGTTAACAATGTTATTAAAGACAATTAATTTAGAAAATGAAGTTGGTGAATTACCTCCATACAAAAAAAAGTGACAAAACTGATAGTATTTGACAATGTTACATAATTGGGTTCAAGTGGAATATGCATCAATTCAAATTTTGACCAAGATCGTAAAATAAATAAAAATCGAAAAAAATCGTTAAAAAGAAAAAAGTATTAAAAGAAAATAACTTTGCAATAAACAAAAAATGATGTGGGCCCTTGATATTTCTCTAAGACACCTAAGTATTTTTTTATAAAAAATATAATAGTTATGATTAAGATAAACACTTTTTGTATCATATTTAATTAAATATTATTGCTTTTTAAAATGATTATTGTTTTTATATATTCTATATATTCTAAATTTATAATTTTCTTTTTGACTATGGTGGTGCTGATTTGTTAAAAATAAATTGATAGAAAAATAACACAAAAAATGACATCAATAAATATTAATAAATATTTAAACTATGTTTTTTATTAAATAATTTTAATTACGTATCCAACATATTTCATAACTCAATTAATTGAATAGGTGTATAACCAAATTTTGTATAAAATAAAGTATTTATATAAAAATGGCCAATTAACATAAATTGTAATAATATGTGAAATCACTAAAAAACTTCACTTATGAGCTATAATTTTGATATGGACATAGAAAAGTTGTTAACATACTCACAATTTAAAAAATCAAAAATTTAGGAAAAAGAATAAGAGAGTTTATAAGTATAAGAAGATGCTACATTATTACATTTACAAAGTTGAAGTTTAATGAAAACCCTACTTATATACCACCATAGCCACAACGAGTCCTACGAAGGTCTATAAATGTGATAGATTGATTACCTTTTGTCAAACATTTCGCAACAACAATACATGTTGTTTTGTTTTAAAGAGTATAACCAAAAAATATTAACGATGTATTTCAAACTATTCATAACAACAAAATGATAATAAATATATGAAAATGAATCAACTATTCATTTTAATTTGGATATTACTAATTAATAACAGAAAAACTACGTTGTATCTAAATTCGGGTTTATGTTTATTTAAAATATATTTTACTACCGCGCAACGCGCTGGCCAAACACTAGTGAATTGAAAGTATAAACTATATTTAGAAAAAAACATGCTCATTCTAACTCACAAGTCACAAGAGACCACATATGGCAAATTATATATTGATATAGATTTAATATGTTTATAACATAAATAAATAAAGAAAAAATGAATTTCAATCTTACGATAACACTCACGTGTTTACCACCGTGCGTTTAAACACGATTTCAAACCGGATCCGGGTCTCCTACGTGGCAAAATCCATCCAATCCGACCCCACGACCTCCTAACCACAACCGTCCACGTGGCTCACAACAACTGAAACCTAATCCAACGGCCACAAAATCATTCCCATTTCAATCGTACGTGACACTCCCCACCGTAGCTATCGTAGGGTGCCAGCCATGGTGAGAAGAAGGTACTTATATACATATATAGTATATATATATATATATGACCTAAGATCTTCTGAGTAAACCTCAAACCCTCAATTCGACAAATAATCGGGCCATAAAAAGGCTCTCAAATTCGCCATTATTGAAGAACGAGAAAACCAAGGGTTTTTTTGCCCCAAATTAAGCGGTATCTGATAGTGATCGTAGTGAAGGAAACCCTAGAAAAGAGGGGTTTTATAGCCCAAGAACCCCCATTCTTTTCTGTTGCTTTTAATCCACTCAATTGATACTTCCGAGAATGGATTCATCGGCGATTGCGTTATACATCCCTCAGAAATCGAAGTAAAAATGTTCTTATTTTGAATTATTATGGGGTTATCTATCGTCATTTTTATGTGTATTTATGAAAATTTTGATGATTTTATAGGAAAAGAGTGTTTATGGGGAGTAGTTCAGCGTGTATGGAGCCAGAAGTGATCGAGATTCCTCCTCCATCGATGAATAATCGGACCCCTAAATCGAAGAATAAGGCGATTGAATCAAAGGAGGTAGAAAAATTGTTGATTATTAATGCAATTGATTTGAAGTTTGATTGTGTTATTTGTGGTTTGATTGTGTTATTTGAAGTCTAGAATGGTTCTATTTTTGATTTGTGTTCTTGATGTGTAACCCTAATGCAAAATTGAAATGTATTTTTAACCAAAATACATTTGATTTTTTTTTTTAATGGATGGTTTTTCTGGAGTCATGCTCTCATTTTATGTTATCTTCATGTTGTATTGAATATTGATTTTGTGAGAAGTTAATGTTTTTGTCAGTGATAATGTTGAAGTCAGTTAATTAGTGTGTTTGTTTAATAGAATTTATGTTGAGTTGTACCTTTTATTAATTTGATTCTTGTACTTGGGGTTCATTTCTTTCAAATATAAGCATGTTATTGACATAGTACTTGTGTCATTATAAAGTTTGCTATGAAATTATGAGCAATTACATGCATACAATATATGTCTGCATAGATTTGAATGGTGCCATCCTTAGACTTCAGAAAATGGGAAATTTAGTAATTTACCTTCTTTGATGAAGTTGATGGTGATGATTATGAAAGATAATTAGATGGGTTAAATTCAAATGTCAGAAAAGAGAACTAGATATGTGATTAAACATGAATGTAATTCTTTGTAGCCTGGTTTAAATTATGTGAGTGGGCTATTTGGTAACCTTTGAAATTGATCAATCTACCGTTCCGTATTCTTGCAACCACTTGCTATAATGCAGAAAGAGGCTTTGCTCTAGAAAAATGTTAAAAGTTGTATAGTGGATGCATTTCTTTGGTTACTTTTCAATTATTTATTTATGTGTTCATGTTGCATTAAACACTTAAGGGTCGTTTGTTTTTTATAGGTTACCTCTTAAAACCTTTTAGGTCTGAAAATTAAGAGGTTTGCAGTCTACTATTTGTTTTACTTTTAAGAAAAGGACTAAGAACCTCTTATTGTCCTCTAAAATTTTAAGAGGTGCACCATCCACTTCTTATTTTTTAGACGTGAAATTAGATTTCAGACTTCAGATCTCTTAAAAAACAAAAGATACCTAAGTTAATGGATTTGATATTAGGGTGGAATTGGGTTTTGATTTCTGAGGTGAAAGAGTTTATACTAAAGCAGAAAGAAGATAAGAAGTATACTTATCACAAAGAAGAGTATTTCATCTTATTTTGTTTTTAACTTTTTATATCCTAAGTTTTCCGGGGTACTGTCCCCTTTTCTAAAAAAAAACTTTTTATATCCTATTGTCATTTCCAAGTTTCACTGCTTTATAAGGTCTCTAGGGTCCGTTCTTAGCCTATTCCATTAACTTGTGACAAAAGGTTGTTAGTTGTTTCTAATTGTCTATCAAGTGGAGTTTTGATTTAAAACCAAAATAGCAACTTGGGGGCGTGAAGACAAAAAAGTAAATGGGAAATGATTTTTTTTCGAGCCATAGAAGCTTTAATTTTCCCATAACTCTGTTGCAATGCTGGTGTAAGCATTCTTTTAAATTAGAATCATATTTATTGATTGGTGAATGATTCATCCTATAGCACTTGTCATGATAGCTCACATTTCTTTTCTTGAGTTTTATATGTGTTGGTATTATTTTGTGGAAAATTTCGTGCTTATTTAGTCACTCAATTGTGGCAGGCCGTCTACCATGAAATCATTGATGTTGACATGGATGAAGATCGCAATGATGTAGTCTTTGTTGAAGGGAAAGTTGAGTCGAACAAAAAGATGAAGGTTTGATACATGAATTATTTTCTTTGCTTGTGTTTGTTTATTTTGGTTTATGGTTTTTCTGGTTTATTGCTGTTAAGCCTAAGTTTGTAATCCTAGATTCTATTTGTTCTTAGGGTACTAGTAGTGCAACAAGTTTAGAGCCAAGGGACATGGTTCACTCGGCGAAGAAGGACAAGTCCAATAAGGGGAAGGTATAAGCTTTTCCCCCTTTATTGTGATTGAATATAATATGCTTGTATGTTGATTTCTGGTGAGTTGTTGCGAATAATCTTATAGGGTTAGGTTCAGGGGAAAATCGCCAAAAAATGGAAGATTGTGGAACACCCAGGTAACCATTCATTTGGACAATATGCATATGTGCATACAAGAAATTTGTAAGCAATTTGTTTGGTATGCACACGTGCATAAAAACCAAGAAAAAGCCTCAATTGCTTGTATTCACATGTGCATACTATCTAGATGAATGGTTACACCATGGTGCTTCTCAGTTTTTCATTTTTGGGGTTTCTCTGGAACCTCCCTTTAATTATATATATATATATATATATATAGAGAGAGAGAGAGAGAGAGAGAGAGGAAAGTTCAAATGTGAACTCATCTTTCATTGTAAACGTGAGTACCAACAAAACTGCGCCACGTGGCAATCTAAATCGGTATCTAAGTTTTATTTTGACTGAATAAAGCTCTATTCATTCAGTGTGAATATTCATACTGAATACAAGCTTTATTTAGTCTGAATAAAGCATGAAATTTCAAACTGAATATTGCCACGTAGCGCGATACTAGTGGTCCTCACGTTCACAATGAAAGATGAGTTCACATTTGAACCTGAGAGTCAAGTTCATTTAGAAACCAAAAAAAGAGTAAAAACCGTAGAAACTCATGGTTTCATAGCTTAAATCAACGAAAACTTTTTGTAGAGTTGTTTAATATGATGCAAATGTTTCATATAATTCATTTTTTGATGTTTTTTTTTGTAAAAATAACAAGGTTTCATAGGATTAAAGAAAATACATATAACAGTTTCATAAACATAGAAAAATGTATGAAACCTTTTCATTTTTATATAAAAAACACTAAAATATGAAACAATTTCATCAAAAAATAAATTATATGAAACATTTGCATCATAATAAATAACTTTACGAAGAGTTTTCGTTGATTTAAACCAAAAAACCATTGGTTTGTAAGTTTTTACTCTTTTTTTGGTTTCTAAATGAACTTCCCTCTCTCTCTCTCTATATATATATATATATATATATATGTTTATATAAATACTTATATAGTTTTTCTCTGGTTTAGGATGTCGTTCCAAACATCTCATCGAAACCAAGCAGCTTTGGCTTAGGAGTGAATAACTTTTTTGATTTGGATGGTGTGGGTTCTGATTCATTCGCAACTAATGCGTATGCTGGTGATTATGTTTTCGAGGATGATTATTTGACCTTGCAATCCCATTTCGATAACATGGACCTCCCTTCCGGAATCGAAGTCCAGATTCCCTGGTTGCCCGATACAGCCAAAATGGAAAATCGGGGCTCTGCGAATCAATCGGTAACTTCACATACACCTTTGAACCCATCGGGATCATCCACCAGGCTTTCTAGGCGTAGGAAGAATTTGGCTGCCGGAAGGTCGAGTGATGGGATGCCGAAGACCAAAATCCAGCATCCAATGTATGACAAATTCGGTGGTATGAACATGGATGCTACCGGTTCTTCTTTTTCTAATGTTACTAACGGTATAGTTGGCAACGTCAATTCTTCGAGTTTTTCCTTGTTGCCTCCTCTAGGAGTAGAAACACCGGTTTCTGGATGGCATAATGCTGATATGTATCACATGGAAAATATGTTAGCGGGCCCGGATGCTGTAATTAGCCCGAGAAGTTCGAGTTTAGTTGGGAGTTCTTCTAGCATGGTGAGGCATCATAATGAAGATGTTTTGAAGAAGTATGAAAGCTTCAAGAAGTTTGATACTGTTTCGGATTATTCGGATCATCATTTTTCGTCGCAACGTTCGGCGGTGAAACAGGTAAGTGTTATTTGTGTAGGCTCACTTATATATGTATATATACATACATACATACATACACATATGCTTGATATTCTAAGTTGTTTGGTTTTATACACGTATGTTTGATATCTTTCAGCCTCCAAAAAATTGGGCTAAAAAGATACAAGATGAGTGGAGGATTCTTGAGAAAGATTTGCCTGGTATGTTTTACAATGCGTAGATTTTGTTGCAAGTTTTCCATTTTTTATTGTTCTTTCATTAGAGGCGGTTACATCCGTTGGATCACCCCAAGCTAATGGTTTCAAGGGGTTCTTTTAATAGAACCACATAACTAGTTATTGTAGTGTGTATTCATTGATAAATATGCACTATACTAATTTTGTCGAGTTATGCATACTTTCAATGAGCATATAGAAAAGCGTATATAATAACACAAATTTTGGAGTCAATACTTGGTATGTTTCTTGAAAATTGACGTTTGTTCTTCTATGTGGGTGTAGACACGATATTCGTTAGGGTTTATGAAGAAAGAATGGATCTTCTAAGAGCTGTAATTATCGGAGCAGAGGGAACTCCGTATCATGATGGTCTCTTTTTCTTCGATATATTTTTTCCAAGCAACTATCCTAGCGTCCCACCGGTACCAAACTTCCCCCCCTTTTTTAATTCAGTCGATGTTAAATTCATGTGTAAATTACGCTTTTTGTCCCCCTGTGGTTTGTAAAAAAATGTAATTTCGTTCTTATGGATTAGAGATTGCAGTTGTCATCTTTTTGGTCTTTAATTCATTGCTATTATTGTCTTTTCTGATTTACATTTTATTGTTTTTTTGGTCCTTGTGGTAATGTGGTTTACAAATCTTTACTATTTTGGTCCCTTTTATTTAAGGGATTATTTTATCTATATTCTTCAAAACTTCCTATATTATGCATATATTCTTGTAAAGTTTGAAATTACCTATATGGACTCCTTCTACACCTTTAAAACTCACACATATGTACTCCTCGATTTAATTATAATTTAAACATTTAAAAAGTACAAAACATTATCATGGATGGGTATTCAAATTGTTCATGACTTCATGGGTCTCCTACAATTCAATTTAAAGACAATGTTTTGTATTTTTTAAATGTTTAAATTATAATTAAATTACAGAGGACATATATGTGAGTTTTAGAGGTTTAGAAGGATACATACATAGTTTCAAATTTTACAAGGATATATACGTAATATAGGAGGTTTTGAAAGATATAGATGAAATTATCTCATTTTTGTTCTTCAAGGACGAAAAGGGCAATAAGTTGCAAACCATAGGGACGAAAATGTAATTTTTAAACCACAGGGACGGAAATCGCAATTTTTTACAAACCAGAGGGACGAAAATTGTAATTTACTCTAATTTATTAATGCATATGCGGGTCGTTTTTTTTCCAGCTTGTGCATTATCATTCTGGCGGCCTTCGTATAAATCCGAATCTATACAATTGTGGGAAAGTTTGTTTGAGTCTTATAAACACGTGGACTGGTGGCCCGAAGGAGAGGTGGATACCCGGGACTTCAACGATGCTCCAAGTTCTTGTTTCGATTCAGGGTCTGATCTTGAACACGAATCCGTATTTCAACGAGCCCGGGTATGCGAATACGAATGGATCTGCATATGGAGAAAAGCGGTCATTTGATTACAACGAGAGGACCCTCATCTTGTCGCTTAAAACAATGGTGTATACTATGAAAAACCCACCCAAGGTAAAGTTGCTTGCTTTTCGATTAAGGTGCTTTGGTACATATTACAACCTCACAAGTTATGTAAAATTACTAAATTACCCTTGTCAAATTAAAAGTTTTATCGGCCTACCTTGCTTTTGTTGTAACATCGCGCCCAATCATGCCAGATATTTGATATTTTTCACTTTATACCCATGAATTTAAAATGCACTTGATAGAGGAGGTATCTAGTCTACGGGTGTGCAAAACCCGAATGGCCTGACATTCGAATCGGAAATAAGCTGCTTGTGAAAAATTCGAATGGCCTGAAATCTGAAAATTTAAAACAAGACTTTTGATGGATATTTTGGATTTGGGTTGGGTTTGATTTTTGGCCATCCGACCCTATAGGGATGGTTTCTTTTACAAACCACTGTAATTTGTGCAAACTGTCGATTTCATTGGTGAAATTAATGAACCTGTTTCATAAAATTGTTTAATTTGATGAAATTGTTTCATATAATTCTTTTCTTGATGAAATTGTTTCACATATGTGTTTTTTATGTCAAAATGACAGTTTAGTAAATTAGTTAGAATGAGAAGATAGATGAAATACGAAAACAGTTTTATTTTTACATAAAAAACACAAATATATAAAACGATTTCATCAAGTTAAATAATTTTTAATTAACCAATAAAATCAATGGTTTACATAGTTTTCACATGTTAGAGTGGTTTGCATAGGATCTCTCCCCCATTTATATTGAATATTTATATATCTAA
The DNA here is from genome assembly GCA_030169165.1 of Centaurea solstitialis. Classification (NCBI taxonomy): domain Eukaryota; kingdom Viridiplantae; phylum Streptophyta; class Magnoliopsida; order Asterales; family Asteraceae; genus Centaurea; species Centaurea solstitialis. The sequence continues at coordinate 12,672,469 of CM058047.1, read as the reverse complement.
TCCTAGTTGGTGAACAAATGTTGCCTTACAACGGACTTGATACTTTGTGAGCATAAAAAGGACAATATCCGGTGTGGTTGACTAGGGGGTGTTAGTGTGTTACACCTGCCGTTCCAATCATTTTCAATTTACCAAATTACCCCCAGGCTTTGTTTCTTGTTTCTTTCGAGTTTGTATTCCTAAATTTTTAATGATGACGACAATGGTGATTCTCAGAACTTTGAGGACTTGGTGGTCGGGCATTTCTGCAACCGGGTGCGCGATATCCTGATGGCGTGCAAAGCGTACACGGAAGGCGTGCAGGTCGGGTGCCTCGTGAAAGGAGGCGTACAAGACGTGGACGAGGACGGCAAGAGCTGCTCGGCCGAGTTCAAGAACAACGTGGCCTCCTACGTTAAGGTTCTCATAGGTGCGTTTAAGAAAATCGGGGCAAAAGAAGCCGAAGAGTTCATCGGATTAAGCAAAAAGATAAGCCAACCGGGTCCACCACCACCGGCACTGGCACCGACTCCTTTTCCTCCTGCTGCTGTTGTTCATCCTTCTGCTGCTTTTTCTGCATTTCCATTTGCACCCATAAATGCTGCTGCTTCTGCTGCTGCTGCTGCTTTTAATCATTTTTGGTAAAGAAAAAAAAGATAAAAAAGGGTGTTGATGTGATTATGGATGGATGGATTTATGATTGGAACTGATTAAGTATGTTTATGTATATAGGGGTGGAGGGAAGGATGACTAGGGAGGGGGAAGGTAGATATTTTGACCATTTTTTTTGGTTTCTTGACTTATTTAGGTGAATATTTGATTTCTGAAAGAAATCACATTGGAAATGGAGGGTTTTTTTGGGATTTTTCTCCGTTGGTTTTTTGCATCTTGTTTTGTTGGTGATTGGTGAAGGTGGTTGGATGGTTTTCTTTTAAAGTAGTACTGAGTTTGGCTTAAAATAATTGGAGCTTGAACTTGGTTAACTTTTATAAGTTGGGTTCGAACCCAAGCATATCTTTTCGAACCCGAGCATATCTTTTCAATGTATGAACTAAGCGCGATGTCAGTTTATGAGCTTGAGTTCGAGATCAAACTTTTTATCTATTTTAGATAGATGAGTTTTATGTTCTTAGTATTTAATTTGTAAATATATGAATTTCTTTAGTTTGAAAAAGTGTATGCTCGAATGGTTAGAGTCGGCTCTACTTGTAAAATTTTATTGAGCTTTCGAACACAAGTCCGACATTGGTGTTATGAAGTTTGACTTGTTGAGTTAAACAAGCTGTATTTGATGCTTGGGATCGAGTCAAGCTCGATAATCATCTAGCTTGTTAAAAGCTTTGTTTTTGAAGAGTGTCTGAGTCTATGGTCCGACTAATTCCTGACAAGATCAGGGCTAAAGCATGTCTCTTTGTAAATGTCCACAAGTTGCACATGTTGGGACTCGAACCCGGGTTGGGCGCTATGAACTCTCCAAGCCTTATCTATTGCACCACAATACTGATGGACTAGCTCGTTAAGGCTTGGAGAGTTCATTTTCCGGTAAGTGTTAAATTTGGTGAGAAGTGTGATAAATGGTTATCAATCGTTGTATGAGAAATAGACGAACATTATGATGGGATACATCGAAATAAAAGGCACCGAAAATGCGTGGAATCAATTTCTTTTTAAGCCACAATTCTTGGGATAGTATTTGATTAAAAACGATCAATGATTTAAAAGCATTTCCTATATTTAATCTATTTATCTCCTAAAACAAACACTACAACCAACTTTAGGCTGTTTGGTAAAAAAAAAGCTAGGGTACAACCGTACAAGTCACCTTAGGCCATCCACAGCCGTACATGTGGTACAGGTCATACAGGTTGCCGCCTTACCACTACCATACCATTTCATCCTTACCCGTACCACTCATACCACCTATTTTATTTAAATACTAAAATATTCTCTTTATATATATAGATTATATGTATATACATGTGTGTGTGTTTGAGATCATTGCCGAACGGTACGCGAGTACCGGCCTCCCTCCATACCGGTACCGTACCGGTTAACCGCGCTGGTGTTACCGGCGGTACCGTACCGGTACCGTCTCCATACAGGTGCGTCGCGGATGGCCTTATAAGCTAATACATGTTTGTATGGACCATAACCTTATAAGCTAATACATGTTTGTATGGACCATAAGCTAGTTTTTTTGTAAAACTAGGAAGAGTAACATCTAGTGATTTATAATATTTTTTTTATTTTTTTATTCCAAATATAACCTTGCTACTTTTTACACTACAAATTTTTAAACATGTCTTTTTTGTTGTTGTCATTTTACCATCATAAGCTACATTATCAACTAGTTTTTGTTAAACCCATCTTATTAATCAGCCAACTTATCAGTAACCAACTACCTTATCAGCTAGTTTGCCAAACATGACCTTAACGATAATAAATAAATGTCCGAAGAAGAAGAAGAAAGTGTTTCTGTCAAAAGTATAGGGGGTTAAACTGTTAAATTACAATTCTCATCAACTAAGGTTTCTTCTTCTCCAAAAACCCTTGAAATCAACCGCTTAACCCTAATTTTTTGCAGACCTTCCGGCCATGGAAATCGACGGTTTTCTCTATGAAACCCTATCTCCCCTATCAACCACCGGTCTCTCCGTTCCTGCAACGCCACCGTCACCGCCACCGCCACCGCCACCGGCATCCTCCGATGAATCCGTACCTAACCTTGTGCTGCGTAATCATATCCCTATATCTTCGAACGATACGCCGTTGCCGGAAACTACTGCTCCTGACTTCTTCTCTCTCGACGTCGATGCTGATGACGACGACGACGAATGGAGAACTCCGACGCCGCCGCTGAAACGTTCGCGATTGGCGGTCGCTCCGGCGGCGGATGAGGAACCGAAGAGGAGCCTTGAAGCTGGTTGGTTTCGTGCTAATTGTCGGTTTAAGAGCCCCATGCTTCAGCTTCACAAAGGTGAATTTCTTCTTGTTTTGATTTGAATTTGACGTTTATGTGATTAATTAGGTTTACCTCTTTTAGGTCAACGTGATTGAATGAATTCTAACCTTTTTTAAAGATGATTTTATGAACTGCAATCAATTTTGTATTGAAATACTGCAAATAGGATTATGTTAATGTTAAATTTGCATACAATCACATACTGATTGTTTTGGGAAGCTTAACACATTCTTATAATGATATTGTCAGATGGAGTATTTTTCATCCTTAGTATTGAATGAATTCTAACCTTTTTTAAAGATACTTTAATGAACTGCATTCAATTTTGTATCGAAATACTGCAAATAGGATTATTTTGATGTTAAATTTGCTTACAATCCCATACTAATGGTTTTGGGAAGCTTAACACATTCTTATAATGATTTTCTTCATGAGCTGTGTAATACTTGTGTATGTATTGTGTGCAGGGATTTATCAGAGACATTGTTCTCTTGATACAAATATGATGAAAAATATGTAATCATGATTCCATTTTGAAGACACTTATTCGGTTTTAATTGGTTTGGGTTGTAAAGTATATCTGGATGCATATATGTTTGCTGTTGTTAAATATACCAAGATGACTTTGTTGCATACTTCATTACTAGAGTTGTCTTGATTCCAGTAATGAGATATGGAAAATCTTGTTTTTTCTGCGTAAAAAGTTCATTTACACTTTTAGAAATGCAGCTTAGAGATGTCTTCCTATGATTGATGGTAGTAAAAAGGTTATTGTGGCTTGCTATTAACATCTGTATTTGCAGAGATATTGGATTTCTGTGACTTCCTCTCCCCGACTTCCGAGGAGCAAGTGTCGCGTAACACAGCGGTTGAAAGTGTTTCAGATGTTATAAAGTATATCTGGCCTAAGTGCAAGGTATACATGTTGATATGCTATATATATGCATATATATATATATGTGTGTGTGTGTGTGTGTGTGCGCGCGCGCGCTAGAAAGTGGCACGTTTTGATGGTATATAATTGCTTTGCAGGTAGAAGTTTTCGGTTCCTTCAAAACAGGTCTGTTTCTACCAAGCAGCGATGTGGATGTAAGAACATCTCTTCTTTTAGTTAATCATTGGAATGTATATTTGGAATCAATAATTCTCGAATGTGTTACTTATTAGAACTTATGGTTTCTTGCACCGCAGATGGTGATACTAGACTCAAATATACGAACTCCTCAGATGGGTTTGCATGCTCTTTCTAGAGCTTTGTCACAACGAGGTGTTGCAAAAAAGATTCAGGTATTTCTACAATTTGGTCAATGTATCATCAGTTCCATCAATTATTCATCAAATTTATATGTATGGATAATGGGTATATGTACATTATATGAAATATATAGGTGATTGCCAAGGCCCGTGTGCCGATCATTAAATTTGTGGAGAGAAGAAGTGGGATCTCATTTGATGTAAGGTTAGACAACCAAACCTTTTGGGGCCTTTTGTTGATCCAAAAATAAATAATCGAATCTTTTGGTGCCTTTCTATTTGCATATGCTCTTTGGTCATTTCATGTTGTTTTCGTTGTATGGATTCATATTTATAATGTTAGAGTAACATGGTTTTTTCCTTCCCAACAGTTTTGATATGGAAAATGGACCAAAAGCTGCTGAATATATACAGGTTTGTTCAGACATCTTCAATTAATGGACAATTTTTTTGATGAGATAATAATATATCAGAAACACTATCTTGTTGTTGGTGATATTGTGCAATCACTTTAATGAATATAATGCTCTCATGTATTAACTTTTTCACATACATTTCTTTCCAGGAAGCGATATCTAAATGGCCCCCTTTAAGGCCATTGTGTCTGATCTTGAAAGTTTTTCTGCAACAACGGGAATTAAATGAGGTGTGTGATACTTTTCTGGTCTGTATTCAATAATCTTTTCTTCCAAATTTATTATTAATCAGCTATTTATTAGTGCAGGTGTATTCTGGCGGAATTGGATCATATGCGCTTCTAGCTATGTTAATAGCAATGCTGCGGGTACATATTATAAAGCACTTACCACATGGGTACTTGTTTCATTTCTAGTTATATATGATTGTTTACATTAAGTAGTCACATGTTCTTGATTTAATGTCACTTAATCACCTTCCCATCTGAACCTCTGTTTCTAAACAAAAAAAAAAAAAGATGGTAAGACCTTTTGGACATAATGTAGAATTTTGACAAAGAGGGGATTAAAGAGGAAGAGAGGAAGTTTTTTGACAGAAAATTGACAAAGAAGTAATGGAATAACTAAGGCATACCCTGAACCTAAAAAACAAATAACAGGATAATAGGATATTGATCACCAATGGAGGGTAATCTGCCATTATGCTCGCATATCTTTCAGTTCCAACTTATGTCTGTATTTCATCGTGGGTTTCGTTATCAATATTTGACTACCATTTGGTTTAGCTTCATATCATAAATCTAGTTATTTGTTTTTCTCTTATACATAGGCATGGTCATTCTTTGCTATTTTACTATTTTGATTTTTTATTGAAATTATTGTTCTTTTGTGCTCTCTTTTGTTGTACAGAACTCACTCGAAACCCAGGCTTATCCAGAGCATAATCTTGGAGTTCTCCTGGTATGATTTCTTTTTTCTCCATCGAAGGAACATGTTTTCATCATTACCCCTCTTTTCCATGAAGGATATTTCGTTTGTTTCAAGTGCTGTAAAGTTGAAATCTTCATGTTGCAAGCTGTTTGTTTCTATGAGAATCATCCGATATCATTAACATCTATTTGTGTAAAGTTATATATAAGATATATGTTCTCTTTTTGTGATCCAAATTGGAACATCATTCAGAAATTAGTTCTATTAGATGGTAATTATTCTGATCTTTCTGGAAGCAGGTAACCTTTTTTGATATGTATGGGCGTAAGTTGAATACTTCTGATGTCGGTATATCTTGCAATGATGGAGGCACGTTCTTTTCTAAGAAGAGCAAAGGGTGAGGAATTTCTCTGCTTAACGTACGTCTGTTCACATTTAACATGAATTTCTCTGCTTAAGGGATGCTCAAAGTTAACATGGCTATTTTAGAATCACCATATAGTCGATCAATTTAGCATAAGGGAAATTTAACTTACCATTTAATGGTTGTTATCTCCTTTAAAAGTTCTTAGAAATTCTTGACCTTTAATTATATGTTTATACTTTCAGGTTCTTAAATGCAAATAGGCGGTCACTAATTTCCATCCAGGATCCACAGGTAACCTAAGAGACTTTTTCTTGAAGTATATTTTATTCATATACTGTAAATACTCACCCAGACCTTTCACTTTTGGTGAGATTTGAACCCTTGACCTCCTGAGATGCTGGGTTCTACCTATAACCCGTGTACCGTTGAGCCAAGTACCCTTTGGTTATCTTCCCATGAGACTTATGTTATTGATTTTTAGCTTTATCAAGTTATGAACACTCAAATGAAGGCGAATGAGGTTTCAAGTTGATTGTTTACTTTGGTTCTTATGAAGCTATAATTGATTTTTTTTTTTTTTTGTATATGGTGACAGGCTCCGGAGAACGATATAGGAAAAAACTCTTTCAACTATTTCCAGGTTAGTTGGTGTTCTAACTTTTAAGATGCTGCATTTATTTAACATCACTGTAAGTGTTTGAGAACTATTTAGCTAAATGACCTTGACAAGTGCCTTTTAAATCCAAACCTTTTTTTTACAAGTTTCTAGGCGTTCTTGTTTGGAAGTGGCATTCCTTTGTTAAGTAGTGACATTGTCAAACCTGTCAGAAGGCCATGGATTTAAAAGAAACTTGACAGAGGTCATTTAACCAAAGGATCCACAGGCCACAGGGCATGACAAAATGAAAACTTGTCCTATGTTTGGTGCGACATTTAAGGAATGCTCGGTTAGAGGTATTAAGAAATAATTAATGGGATTAAAAATAAAAGAAGCTGTTTGGTTTTATATAATACAACTGGTCCATTCCCATGACGGCATGGAATCATGTGAGAAGTGCTTTTAAACTTTTGATCACTTTTAATCAAATGCCTTCCCATGAATTGCGGCTTAAAAGGAAATTGATCCGGCACATATCGGTGCATCTCATCCTAATGTTCGTTCATTTTTCATCCAACAGTTGATAACCACTTCTCACATCTCACAAAATTTGGCACTTCTCACTGAAACACAACCCTTTCTCTTGACCTCCTTAAGTCCAAATTTTCGTTCTAGATTAAACTGGGGGAAGAAAAGTTGGGGAAACTAGACAAGATTGGTAAATTACTTAACTACCCATGTCAGATTAACACCCTAAAACCTCACTGAGCCGCGTTTTGTCCATTCTCTCCAGTCCCATCTGTGTACCAAAAATATTCTTGGTGAAATGTCTGAAATAACCTAAAATTATTTCACTGCTGAAGATCAAATCCGCGTTTGGAATGGCATGCTCAACGTTGACAAACACAAAACTCATCATGGGTCTAGGCCCCAACCGAAGCATCCTCGGGACCATTATAAGACCCGATAAAGTCTTACTGGAGCGAAAAGGTGGTCTGAATGGTGATGTGACCTTCACCAACCTACTCCCAGGGGCCGGAGAGCCGCTGCAGAAAGACTTTGGCGAACACGAGGGGCTTTATTGTAATTGGAACCTTGATGATGAAGAAGAACCGCTGCCACGCGGGAAAGAGGTCGTTGGCGGCGATGATGGCGGTGGCAGTGCTGCGACAGAGTCGGGAAAAAAGAAGAAGAAAGGGGTGAAGGTGAAGAAGACACTAAGACTTAAAAAAGTCAAGAAGGTGACGACGGTCAAGAAACGAAAGAGAACGGGATCCGAGGCCGAAAGCTGAATGTTTCCATCGTGGAGATACGTTTGCTGAGTTATTCAAGCGAAAATACCCCCCAAACCGAAATACGACCGAAACCCAAAATGGGGTTCATGCATACACTTTGATTTTGGTTAGTTTTCTTGCTAAAAGTTATGATATTGAGGGCAAAAGATGCAATGGGGGACTTGTTTGTTTTTGGTTATTAAGGGTTATTTTGTAATTTGTACAACTAAAATATGTGATCTCCAACGGATCTCGACTTTGATAGTTTTCGGGTTTTATAAATTCAGATTCGATTTTGTGTTCGACTTGAATTTATTTTGTGAGGTGAGTTTAAGGGTGTTTGGGATTACTTATTAAAACTTTTTATTTACTTATTGCTGGTCGAATAGCAAATAAATAGTTTTGGTGTTCGGATCGAGAAAAAAGAAAGCTTATATTGATTTCAACTAGCTAATACTTTTCCAAACAACGTATACACATTTAAAGAAAAAAGCATAATTTATTTTACTTGGAGGTAGGGTTTACCTTTGCCCCCTATTGTTTTTAAAAATTTGAAACGTAATTATCAAGTACCAAGTCCAAGAACACGAAAAATGGATAAATAGTAGAATATTGTTTTTAAAAATTTTAAACGTAATCATCACGTACCCTGAACACGAAAAATGGATAAATAATATATTAAGAATAAGAATGGTAAGTTAAAGAGAATAAATAATTGTTTTAATTTGTTTTTCTTTTTTTTTTTCAATTTTAATCATATTTATTCTTTGCTTTTTTATATTCAAAGATTATTTTGGAATACGATGTCTATTTATATTGACATCAAAATCAAGTTATTTTGTATGCTTAGAGTTTAAAAGGTTGGTTGTGATGATATGTATACTATATATAAAAGCAAATAACTCAATATGACAGTTTCTTTTGTTCAACATTTCATTTTACACATTTACACTTTGTACCCCCATAATCTTATTTAGTCATTTACTTTTTCATTTTCTATTTTAAACCCTTATCATATAAGATTTTAGCTTGTAAGAGTCCATTTAACAATTATAGGGGTGCAATTAGCATCTTCTTTACCTATTATCTTTCCCATCATGCATGTCAATATTAAGATTTTTTTTAACTTTTAATGCATGAATTGGTTTGATTTTGACATAATAGAAAGTGGACAAATACATTCCTTTTCATTTTAATCCCCAAATTGTAAAAACAATGTATTTTTATAGGGAAATTGACTCAAATAGGCATTTTATGCATTGAAGTTCGTCTCATAGCAATTTCACACTTGGATTTACCTTAATGTGACCATTCTAGGTCCGTAATCTGTGAGCCTTGCTAAAAACACACACACACAAGAAACATATCTAGTCAACTTGCCTTATAAAAAATTTACGGACCTAAATTTGCAATTGTGAACTTTTCCCAAGGAAATTGACAATCATATTTTTTCTGTCTTTTAGGTCGATCTAATAATCATATTTTTTTTTCTTTGTCTTTTAGCTCGATCTGATAATCACATTTGGATAAAAATTCAATAGACAAATAATCTGAAAACCAATTTAGATGTAGTAAGGCTATCAGTACCACCTTGCAGTTTCGTGGCGATTTCAATCAGTGGGCTTGGCGGGATGCGGTACGCGAGAGGCAGGCTCGACAGTCGGTTTCCCCAAACTGATTGAACTGCTCCTCTCCCTCTCTCACACTCTCTTTTTCTTCTTTTTTTAATTGAAATATATATATATATATATATGTATGTATTAGGTATTCGGTATGGTAGGTTGTGGTACTTGACAGAGTGGGATTGGTAGGCTTATTATAGATTTGTAGATGAAATTAATGTAGCACTGATGTAGTAGAGTGGGCTCGTGAGATTCGTGGGGGTATGTTACGTATAGTCTTATTTGAGTCAATTTCCGTTTTTATTATTTTTTTAAGGTGCCAGTTAAGAGTTGGTTTGACTAATAAAGAAACGATAACTTGCTATCTATGATCATATCATCTTGTGCATTAGAATTGGAACATCTGAATCAAATCGCATATTTCTCTACACACTCCAACAGCAATGGACTTGAACTCCATCTGTACTCCATCATCATCATCTTCTTCTTCTTCTTCCTCTTCAGCTAAGTTATTGCTTCTCCACGGCGTCGCTGCAGCCGTCGCTGTTGCCGTCGGTGCACACGCTTACGTTTATTACCACCGTCGATCCGCCGCCAAGTTCCGTAGTCGAGTGGTAGGCATAATTCCAGCGCGCTTTGCTTCTTCTCGATTTGAAGGAAAACCTCTCGTTATGATCCTCGGCAAGCCTATGATCCAGGTTAGTTATCAGTTCATCTTTCCTTTTAACGGTTTGATTTTTGTAATTACTTTGATTTTGAATTTGTATTTCGTTTCGGTTGATTTGGATTTGGATCAAATTGGCAGAGAACTTGGGAGAGAGCAAAATTGGCTACCACATTGGATCATGTTGGTAAGTCCTTTTGATTTCAATTTCAATTTAGTTTTTATTTTATGATTTTTATAAAAACAAATCATTTTTTTTTTTTTAGATATAAAATGCATGTTGTTCATGAACTATGTTGGATATAGGAATTGCTTGATGTTTTCTACTTTTCTATTTAAAGCTTGTTTTATATAGATTCTAAAATTTTTGTACCTTCTATTGTGTTAGAAGAGTTAAAAAGAAATCATCTTCAACAAATTTTTTAAAATCAGAAAAATTAAGAATTTAAGAGAAAATATAACAGCTTTCTCCAAACATAGAGAAAACGGCAAAGATAGCATAAAATTCCTAAATTTGGATAACTCGTAATCTCCTATAAAGATATTACCAATATCAGAGAAACATTTGTTTTCATTATATTTCCACTATAAAAAGTTTTCATCTTAAATTTGAATATTCAAATAGAGAAATAATATTTTGATAAATGAATGAAATATTTTAATATTATAGTTAATGTTGGCTTATTTAAAAAAATAAGAATCAGTCGGAGATAAATGTATTTTTTTTAAAATATATATTGACTTTTGGCTCTATAATATTAAGAAATTTTAGGAATTTTGTTGGAGATGCTCTTCAAATAATCATTATATTAGGCAACATTAACTTCAAGATTGTCAAACCAAGCAGGATTTGTAGCTAAATATGCATCATTCTTGTTGTAGTTGTGGCAACGGATGATGAAAAGATTGCAGATTGTTGTCGGGGATTTGGTGCCGATGTGATAATGACATCAGAATCCTGTCGAAATGGTAAGAGTTTTTGTTATTGAAAGCAAATGGATTTTAAAGACCCGTTTTGTTGTTAGCAACATTGCTTCTATCGATTGTAGGAGCTGAGCGGTGTAGTGAAGCACTTGAAAAGCTTGAGAAAGAGTACGATATTGTTGTCAATATCCAGGGAGACGAGCCTCTTATCGAACCCGAAGTAATAGATGGAATTGTTAAAGCTCTTCAGGTAAGGATCACTTTGTTGGAAGTACATGATATTTTATATTTATATACTACAAAACTCACACGCTCGACTTACCACAAAAACCTAAAGAAATGTCAGAAAAATCTCCAATGACCTCTGAAAAGGATCTTAAAAGACCAAACTTTATTGTCAGTTGAGCTAACCTAATTAAGGTACAACCGGTTCACTTGGCCCACCCATTCTTTATTTGTCATGCTTTCTATGAAAGATTATTTGTGTGGAACCCACAAAAAAGTAGATGAGACTGAAATACAATGTGGGGTAACATTGATGTTAAATGAATGCTGACATAAACATGAGTTGGGTATTCAAGAATCTTGCATGGTGGCAAAATGTAAAAGTTAAAAATGACCACCTAACTTAGATTGTGGTTACAGGGGATTAACTAAGGATAGCATATTAGCATGCTTTAGCTACTGGTGAATCTTGCCGGGATTACTCGGGGTAAATGACCACCTATTGGCCCTAAATGATAAGGAGTGTAGTAAACCATCCACTCAAGTGCCTAGAAGGCCTAGATGCCGTTTACCATCACAAATTGGGTAAGCATTAACCGGGTAAGAATATAGTCTGGATCAACACTAAAGATTACAGTCTAGATCAACACTTTGATCTATGGCATCAACACTTTGATTTTGATTCTTGCAGACCACCCCCGATGCAGTGTTCAGCACCGCGGTCACATCCTTGAAACCCGAGGATGCATTTGATCCGAATCGTGTGAAATGTGTGGTCGATAGCCATGGTTATGCGGTCTACTTCTCTCGAGGAGTAATCCCTTTTAACAAGTTTGTACTTCCGCCACAATCTAGCCGCTTTCCACAGTTTCACGAGTTACCCTCGATAATTATTGGCTTCATTTTTTCGCCAAATGCAGGTCGGGGAAGTTCAATAGCAAATTCCCGTATAATCTTCATCTTGGTATTCAGGTACTTTTAGAACTAAAGCAGAATTCTTTGTTATTTCCCGTTGTTATAAAAGCATCTCTAACAAATTCCTCAAAATTTCTCCAAAATAGAGAACCTGAAGTCAAAATCTCCAAAAGAGTTGCACTCATCTCCACCAGATCCCCCATCGTAGAGAATTCAATATTGATTATAATATTAAAATATTTTATTCATCCATTAAAATATTGTTTGTTGAGCATAACCCTTTTATTTTCAAAGTTTTCTATTGGTGCTCTCATTTGGTAATTTTTTTGGGGGTTGTTTCATAAATGGAGAAAAAACTTTCATTCTCTTACTTTCTCCATTTTCGAGATAGTTTTGGCCTTTGGGAAGCTATTGGAGCAAAATATTAGCTCAAAATCCTCAGATTCTCCATTTAGAGAAGCTGTTGGAAATGCTTTAAGGATTTTTGCGGGTTTGAGTAAAACTGTTAGTAAATTCCGTGCAGAGTTATGATACAAAATTTTTGAAGATATATCCGAAGCTGACCCCGACACCTCTGCAACTAGAGGAAGATTTAGAGCAACTTAAAGTTCTTGAAAATGGATACAAGATGAAGGTGCCTTCTTGTTCACTTTACAAAACAAACAAACTTGTGTATGAAGAAGAGTTAAGGTGAAAAGGGTAACAAGGGATCTGGACCATTGATCACTTTCAATCTCAAAATCATCTCATAAATTGTGTTAGACAGGGAATTGATCCAGTGCATCTGATCCTATTGTGCATCCGAGGATGAAGATCCCTTCTTACCCCTTCTCATTATAACTCGACTTCTCACCACAACGCAACCCTTACAAAACCACTTTGAAAAATACAAATGAAAATACCCAAGTGTTTTGACACCTTGCTTGATGCATTGCAGGTTATACATGTTAATCATGATGCTCATGGTGTCGACACACCGGAAGATGTGGCAAAGATCGAAAGCTTTATGCGTGAAAAGAACTTGGCGTAGTTTCATGGTTGATTCTGTTGTTTCTTTGTTCCATGGTAATCTATTGGGGTATAGATGTCAGGTCTGCGTATATCTTATAGTTGAGTGGGGGGCTTGCTTGTTTAGGAATTGCTTATATAAATTCATGTTGTATGTATAATTAGCATATGGGCTTGCTTGTTTAGGAATTGTTTGTATACGGTCATGTTGTATGTTGTTTTGGGGTCATAGTTGGAAGTCAAAGATTTGGTTATATGAAGCTTATTGCTTCTGTTTATCAAAGAAAAACCTCAAACTCGTCCGGTCGGACCAGGTTCATCGGAAACTAAGGGTGCATTTATCAAACACTTGCCGGATAACTTATTGGCAACAATCACCGTCTTTTCGTACTCTATCAGGTAACATTCTCGGTTATCATAATGGATTCTTGGTAAGCTTTTTCTATGGTTTTATCTCATAGGTACTTAGTAGGTGCTGATCAAGCAATGGGCCGTTTACTAAACGCTTACCCGGATAAGCGTTTACCAAGTTAAATTACCTTACAGGATGAATATGACAATGACCAAGAATCTTACCCGGTAAGAGCCAAGACAAGAATTGAGTCTTACCTGGCAAGTAATGGCGAAGACTCTTATAGCACTAACCAGGAAAATTATAGCATAGGATACCATTTTGGTGGACTAAAATCTTATCTTGTAAGTGATGGTGTTGAATTTTACCCGTAAACGCTTACCAGAGTAAGCGTTTGGTAAACATCTCCTAGGGGTCCGTTTATCAAATACTTACTAGGTAAATGCTTATAGATAGGTCACCACCCTTATCTATTTAACATTCTAAACCATTAAATACATTGTTGGTAAGTGTCTTTGACCTTGCAAGTGTTTACCGGGAAAAAGAGTTTTTTCCTCTTTACTAGGTAATATCCTTAGGGGGCTTTTTTTTATAAGTTACCTCTTAATTTTGAAAATTAAGAAGTTTGCGGACTTAAGACCGTTTGTTTTATTTTTAAGAAACAATGCTTAAAACATCCTACCGTCCTTTGAAAATTTAAGAGATGCATCATTCACCTCTTATTTTTTAGACATGAGTTTAGACTCAACACTTTAGACCTCTTAAAACAACAAATGACACCAGTCTTTATGCCCAACGAGTAAGATTCTCGATTCTTTATCATGCTCACTGGTAAGGTAAGTCACCCTATAAGTGTTTAACTAAATATTTAATAAACAACAAAAAAATTTCTTTTCTTTCATTAACCAGGTAAGATTCTAGGTCCCTTACCATGCTAACAGGGTAAACAACCCTTAAATAACCCAAAAACCAATTAAATCAACCTTATTTTATTTAGTTATCTGCTAGTTTGGTGAATGTACAAAATAAACCAAGTTAAACACCTTACAAGAATGAATTCAAGATGTCCATAACCCAAGAACCAAAACAAGCGCCAAAAAGCACAAGATTTTCACCGTTGCCCATAAGCTTTAGAATTTAGATTATGGTGACTTCTATCCAAATTTACTTCAAGCTCCCTATGTTTTGTTAAAGCTTAAACGTTTCGGATTGATCTTATCGATACGGATAGCCATTACTTGTCCATCCTGTTCTTCGGTCCAACTGATCGAGTCCCTCTCGAGCAGCTTACTTATCTGCATCCACCAATCACAAAACTTCCAATTCATTTCTTCCATTTTGTATTGATCTTTTTCGCATCGTAAATGATGCCCAAAATGACATTTTCATTTCCTTAGTTTTCCAATTTTTTTGAGGTTTTCCTTTGGCTCGTAAACGATACCCAAAATAGTATTTTGTTGTGAAGTTTCAAGTGTGAAAATGTGGTCTCGCAAGTTTCACGAAAACAGTTTGGTCTCACATGATCCCAAGTTTCACGACTACGAACTCAAATTTCATTGCTAACATGAGGACAGCTGAGAAAGCGCTACATGGCATATTCACTCGTGAATATCACATTGTTCAGTGTTATTCAGAGTGAATAATACATGATTATTCAGAGTGAATATGCCAGGTGGCGAGCTCTCGGTTGTCCTCAAGTTCAATTTGAGTTTTCATTTGAACCTAACCCTATATATATATAAACATTAGTAAAAACCGTAAAAACTCATGGTTTCATAGCTTAAATCAACGAAAACTCTTCGTGAAGTTGTTTAATATGATGCAAATGTTTCATATAATTATTTTTCGGTGTTCCTTTTTGTAAAAATGACAAGTTTTCATAGGATTAAAAAAATATTTGAAACAGTTTCATAAGAATAAAAAAAGTGTGAAACATTTTCATTTTACATAAAAAAACACCGAAGTATGAAACAATTTCATCAAAAAATGAATTATATGAAACATTTGCATCATATTAAACAACTTCACGTTGATTTAAGCCAAAATGCCATGAGTTTTTACTAATGTTTTGGTTTTTAAATGAACTTCCCTCTCTCTCTCTAGAGGTGAGTTTAAATGTGAACCACTTTTTGGTTGTGAACGTGAAGACAGCCGAGAGCGCGACACGTGGCGGAGACTAGTCAACAAAGGCGGCTTTGAGTGTGGTCCCCCCCCCCCTTTTAATTCAATGCCCTCCCATGAATCGCGCCTAGTCATCCGCCGTGGACCTGACGTGGCGCTTAGTCATCCGCCACGTGTCGCGCTCTCGGCTGTCTTCACGTTCACAACCAAAAAGTGGTTCACATTCGAACCCAACCCTATATATATATATAGAGGAAAGTTCAAATGTGAACCACGTTTTGGTTGTGAACGTGAGGACAACCGAGAGCGCGACACGTGGCGGCTTTGAGTGTGGTCCCCCTCTTTAATTCAATGCCCTCCCATGAATCGCGCCTAGTCATCCGCCGTGGACTTGACGTGGCGCCTAGTCATCCGCCACGTGTCGCGCTCTCGGTTGTCCTCACGTTCACAACCAAAAAGTGGTTCACATTTGAACCCACCCCTATATATATATATATGAATCATGGGAAAGACGATTCTTACCAGACGTTTGCGGGGCTTTTGTTTAGATACATCATCTTCGGTTCCAACCATAACTTTCAGATAATGTATAGCTGCAAAATACCAGCAAACGTAAACGAATCACATAGTTTACAACTTCCACAAGTTACAGAAAACAAGATACGAGAATGACGACGTACATGGTATGCCAGACATGGATTTCAATTGCATTTTCAAAAGACGAATTGCGTCTTTAGGATCGTAACCGGTTAGGTCAATAGATATTACTTCCCCGTCATCTCTGAAACAAAATCCAGCATAAACGATAACACACCAAATAAAGAGTTATCTGGGATAAAAAAAAGCTTTCATAAAAGATGTATGAAAGATGTTAGCATTTCATTGTGGGTTAACTATCGTAGGCAAAGAATCGTGTGAGAAGTTAGATTAAATGTAAGAAATAGATCTGAACCGTTGATTACTCTTAATCTCATGCCTTCCCATGATTGCTTTTAATCTTAATGTGCATCCATTTCTCATCCAATGGTTGGTAACACTTTTCATGCTTCTCACGTTAACCTCGACTTCTCACCAGAACCCAACCCAACTGCCAACTAGGTTATTTAACTTTAATGGCATTCTTAGGGAAAATTTAAAAATGCAATTCAATGAAGGTAAAAGAAGAGACATCCAAACTTGGGGTTCTATTGGAAAGTAATCCAATGGTCATAAATGTATCAAAAATTACGGTTTTACTAATTGGTTATTTGGTTTTATGCTTGAAAGATCGACAAAAGAAGCATTTGCATATAATTTTCGTCAATCTAGCAAAGATGTACGAGAAGGTCTAATTCACACTTTCTTGAGAAAAATGTGACAACGGATATGTAAAACTAATAATCGTGTAATTTTGTAAGTACAGAAGCTATTCCGTTACCTGGTTTGAGTAAGCATTTTGGCAGATGTCTCATTTGCCTCTTGAGCCTTAGCCATAAAAAAGTGTCCCTGCATGACCCAACATATTTCAACTAAATAAATGCGAGGAAAAATAAAACTTCAAGCTTATAATATTTACTAAAGAAATTGGGAAATAAAAAATTATAAAAAATGGGTATTCCGACCTCTTTGATGAGCTTATCCGCAAGCTCATAGCTACCTGTAGCGTATGCATCAGCGGCCTGCCACATATGAGAACACATTAAAGATCATAAATATAGAATATATATACAATCAACTCATCGTAAATGAAACCCGAAAAGTTCCTGCTTACAGCTCTATAGTATTTCTTCATTGTAATCCAAAATTCCATCGCAGCTTCCCTTAGGGTCTCGTAGTTATCCTCACTCTGTTCATTTCCTGTTTCATCAAACGATTACGATTGTTGTATCCAGCTCTTGGTATGTGGAATGAACTAGATGGAATCCTTTGATATCACAATTTAAGGAATCCATCATTCCTTGGCTTATGGGAAGGAATTGAATTCCTACCAACCAAGCATATGGTCAAATTACATTCCATCTCCTTCAAAGTCAAATTCCTTCGATGGATTCCGATTCCATCAAATTTCATTCCGCAAACCAACTGTCCGCTAAATGTTTTCAAATAATATAAACGTCCTAGCAAGAAGTAGAAAGAGAATATACAAGAATGAGCACGTTACGAGTTCATACCATCTCCGTTAACTTCCTTCTTTACAATCGGAGTCTGAAACTCTGGTACCCGATCTTCTAACGGTCCGGTTACTAAACCATATTTACGTGTCCTTGGTTCTCTTCTAGGAAGGATTTTTCTTGGTTCAACTTCAGTTCTTTCAGGAGCAGTGAAGAGGTTGCACAGAACTTCTCTTTCAAGATGTTCCCTGCCACTGTCAAGAGTTTAAACAAGAAGCATATTTGACATTTAGGCCATGATAAAACGGCAAAGAATTGTGTGAGAAGTTGAGTTAACGGTGAGAAGGTGAGAAGTGGATCTGAAACGTTGATCACTTATAATCTCATGAATTGTGCTTTAGAAGGAAATCGATCCAGTGCATCTCGATGCATCTTATCAGGGTGCATCTCATCCTAATGTGCATCCATTTTTCATCCAACTGTTGATAACCACTTCCGACACTTCTCATGTTAACCTTAACTTCTCACGGGAACCCAACCCATGATAAAAATAGAGCCTTTTGTTTTCTCAATTAACATCTACACTCAAGGAGGAATAGACGCCCAAAACAGGAAGCTTCATACCTTCCTGCAGGATCGCTGAATTGCAGTTTCTCTTCACGCTTGATGTCCAGGTCTCGATAAGTTTCCATAGATTTCTATTATAAAATAAAATATAGAAAAGTTAAGAATATGAAAGCACAGAACCGAAAGCTCCTAGCTGCTACAGTCATTGAGTAACATAGCATCCCAGTGTTAGATTCTATCATCATAAGCATATACATGAAAAAGATTTCAACCAAATTCATACTTTCAGAAATCAAAACTTCGTTGTTGGCCTGGTCCTTTTGGAAGATCCTATCTATAGACTATAGCTATTTGGCTAACAATACTTCTCTTTTGCAGTTGTATTTTTATACAGTATCATTTTCAGGTTTAGTTGATTTTTTGAATAAGCACAGGATGGTAATCATGAATAAATCATCACAAGAAGAAAGTAACAGAAGTGAACCATTTAAATTCTTTCTGATCTAGAGAGGATTCTTTTAGTAATGCTCGAAATTTATAGCTAACCTACTAGTATCTTTCTATGAAACTTAGATCTTACAGTTTCGTCGACCATGGTTGAAGGGACGCCTGGCAAATCCAAAGTGGGGGACGACATGTCCATCAGTTTCTCCATGCTCTGCATAAGCATATCAAGTAAAAAGATCATGGAACGCTTGAATAAAAACACTGAAAGTTGATATACAAACAAGAAATATGAACATTGAAGAGAAGATCAGAGTTCAAAACTTTATACCAATCAACTAGATTAAACAAAACCAGAGATTTTCGAAAACATAAACTGCAATATGCTACACCATCCAGATTGCCATGAAATATTTTTAATCATTAAGCATAGCTTTATTAATATATCTATATATATAGGCGAAGGATCCTGTGAGAAGGTGAGGTTTATGTGAGAAGCGAATCTGAACCATTGATCACTTTTAATCTCATGCGCTCCCAAAATTGCGCTGTTAAAAGGGAATTTATCCGGTACATCTCGGTGCATCTCATGCTAATGTGCATCCACTTCTCACGCTTCTCACTGGAACCCTTATATTACACACACACACACACACACACACACACATATATATATATATATAAACATCAATGATTTTGACACGTGACATCAATAACATGTGAACTCCACTCTCATCTATATATTGAATACAAAGAACATCTTAAACTCCTCCATTTTTGGTACATTGGGGCTCTATTCTTTTAAACAATAAGTGATTCATTGCCACTAATAGAAAGCTAAGAAAGATATGGAAAAGCGATGATAACCTACCTCTCGGACGTCATATCCACAACCACCTGGAATACCAAAAAGCATGCAAAGTATTAACAAATAATGTTTATATGAAAAAAAATTGAAGAGTGTCCTAACATAACAGAACACAATTAACACAAATTGGCAGAGCTTGCTGCACCGAGGAAAAAAGTAACAAGATGTAAAAGATGATTAATCCCTATGGATAAGAAAAGAAAAACTCTTTGCATGAAATGCATAATAATTCCAACCATACAAATAATCACATACTGTTGTTTAATCAAATACTCAAAAATACGAAAAACTAAATAATTGGGTTCTCACCGACGACTTCTTTGATGACTCCCATGTCTAATTTGAATCCATCGCCTAACATCTTAAGCAGAAACTGTTCGATTTCCTTGTTCATTGTTTCTGTTTTCTCATTGGCTGGTTTCGGTTTTTCAACCCATACCTGAGAGACAGGATGCTTATTTGCCATTATCTTTACGGGTTTGTTAGTTTCACGGGCTTCTTTGGTTGAAGCCCTTGACTTCCCGTAGTTGGCGCCAATTATTCCCGACACGGTACCGACTGATATGCCGGAATTTTTCTGCTTCGATCGAGAAAGATTTCGAGGTTCACTAATTAAAGTCGCGGATGCTGGTGCAGTAGTCAAATCATTTGTTGGTATATTGCTGCTGGAAGAGCTTCCCAGCATATTACAGAGTATTTCGCTGGCTTTATGCAGGTCATGTCCTGCTTCGCAGTAGGCGGACGCCATGTCATCAACGGATACTTTTGAGCCAAAAGCCTCAAACAGCCATTCCAAGTTTTTATCGTCATCGTTGGAAGAAGTTGAACTGGAAGAAGGTCCACTCATCCTCGTCCTTCCAGGCATTCAAAAAAAAGAATAAAAATCATCTTTAACAGTTGATGAAATAATGAATTAAAAGAACTCCGAGTTGACTATGATTAACGAGCAAAAAACTTCAAATATAGTTTTCTGCACAATGTTATACAAAGATAACTTCTCTATACTGACCCTAAGGATTGAAATGTTCCTTCCAAAAATCCGAAAACTATTGGTTAGGGTTTCAATCCCAATAAGGCCAACTTAACTGTTCCATCCTCCTTGATGTAGCCTAACTTATGCATGCATACACAACACAATTTCAGTTTCTAATCATTTTCTCTTGTAGCTATTAAGTTCATTCAGTAATCGTCAACACATATTAGCATAGTACATACTTTCAAATCTAAACACAATGCTTATAAATACACCTCTGGAAGAGCAATAAGCAGCAATGTACTTAACCAACAAGCTCAATCTACATCTAACACATCATACTCGTAAGCCGTAACTACATATGTTCTTATGAAATCTTCCAAAATTTAAAGCAGCATGCAAGTTTAATCACAAAAATGACTATATTATAGGCATAAACATCAATAACCATCTAGTTAAACTAGGTCAGTTTTTGCAATATAACAACCTGAAACCAATCTAACTTCATGAAAAGTAAATATATATCCGATTCACATTTCACGCCATAAAATCAAATATCTATAAGTAACAAAAAGATCTTAGTATCTTAACCTAATTGAACACAAAACACAATCGATACCACAACAATCATACTCAAATCGTCTACTACAAACACAATCGAACACAAAATCAACAATAGAGTTAACCTAGGGCAAAATATACTTACTTACAAGTGAATGCATACAAATTTCATCAACAATTTAACACATATTACACACCAAAACGCAATCAAACAACTAAATGCAAATAATCGGCGATGCTTAAAAAACTGTACGATTAACGAAATGCTAGATTATAAAGTTTGAATCTATATACATGGCATTTACGGATGATTTAGGCGATTGTTGAGCAAAATTTGAGATGATCGTCGATTGATTTCTTCCTATAATCGTCGTCGTGTTTGTTGATTTGAGCGATGATGATTATTATGATGAAATTGTTGATAATTTGGGGGAGAATTTGGATTTGGAGGATGAAATTGTTGAGTGTATTATGAAGCAGGTCAGGGGGACACACTCTCCTTCTCTGAGAAACTTCCCTTCCAAGAGAGAAAAGAAGGTGACCAAGTGACAAAAAAGGGGTCTTTACATATTTATAGGGTTTATCTGCCAATTTTCTTTTGGGTTTTATGGGTCAATTCAATGTTAGTATGTTACCCATTTGAGATTTAAAAATGGGCCCGGCCCGGCCCGAAATGAATGGATGTAACACCTCACCTACCACGACATAAAATTATCCTGTTTTGCTTCATCGGATGGTTTTGTTTTTGGCGACCTGACGAGAACTTCCCAATGGGTTATTATTCTGGTTTGATACTGCTTTCATCCAAGCACGCTTAACTGCAGAGTTTCAAGAAGATGTCATACGTGTGGCCCCAAAATGTGTTGTTGTCTTGGGAAATCAAAGTTTACTTATGAACCTAACATCTTTTTGTCCACGACGATAATTTACCTATGGTGTTACAAAATGGGCCATGCTAGTTTTGATCTATTGGTTTTTAATCGGTTACGTATTATTTTTTTCTTTCTAAAACAAGGTTTGTTTTAGTGTGATTTGGGACCGATCATATATAGGCCCTTCTTCAGAAAATAGGTTTTTGTAAAATAAACATAAGGTTTTTCAAGATTTCCATGTTCCATTTTAAGTATTTCAAGTTTTTGTAAGTGTTTAAATACACTTTTATCATTTCAATATATATATTTTTTTAATTTTATATGAAACGAGGGGGTTTACCCGCGCTTCGCTGCGGGGAGTTTTGTTGGTATTGTAAAGGTTCGTTGTTGTGAACAATATTTTAGAGGAAATTACCTATTAAGTGCCCGGGCTTTCCATCGTGTTATAAATTGTGGTAGATTTGATCGTAAGTAGTAACATGAATTTTATGTTAATATTTTAGATGAAGTTACCTATTAAGAGACCGGGTTTCACGCCGTGTTATAAATTATGGTAGATTTGATCGTAAGTAGTAACATGAATTTTTATGAAACATAAAGTTTGTACAAATGTTGTCATACGAAAGGTTTAATAAAATAAATAAAAGACTTAAAAAATCAAAAATCAAAAAAATTTAATTTTAGAAGATTTTAATAATACTAACAATTATTAGGAAGTCAAAAGACTGTTCATGAACAGTAGGTACCGACACTTTAACATATTTCAGTCAATATACGATATATGACTAAAACACAAAATGAAATATAGAAAACTAAAAGATATAAAGTTGATAAATATTATAAGTTTAAGGGGGTAAAATGTAATTTCTCCAAATGTCAGTAGCTGTTGTTTATGAACAGTGTTTTGGCTTCATATAATCGTACTATATATACTATATAATAAAATAATTACATCAAAAAATATTCAATATTAGGCTCATTTCGATCGTATCGACGATACGATTATAATGATGTAATTTGTTAAAATCATAACGGAATTTTTAACATATTTGAGCAAATATACAATATATGAGTAAAGCATAAAATGAAATATTGAAAAGTAAAAGGTATAAAGTGAATAAATATCATAAGTTTAGGGGGCTAATATGTAAATTTGAAAACGGGTATAAGATTTGGGTCGGTTGGAGCGTATACATAGTATATAATAAAATAATTACATCAAAAAATATTCAATATTAGACTCATTTCGATCGTGTCGACGATACGATTATAATAGCGTAATTTGTTAAAATTAAAACGTATTTTTTAAACATATTTTAGCCAATATACGATATATGACTAAAACGTAAAATAAAATATTGAAAAGTAAAAGAAATAAAGTGAATAAATATTATTAGTTGAGGGGCCTAATATGTAAATATAAAACTAAATATAGGGTGGATTTTGGATTTGTGGCGGGTCGCACCGGCGGGTCGGGCCGGTGCGCCTGTTAAATGTATTAGTTATATAATAATGATAAATCATTTTATTGGTGGAAATAAATACACAAATCATTTTTCTCTTCCCATCAAGTTTTAGAACACTTTTTTTAAACGGCAAGTAAACAAGCACACGTTTCTGGGGTATTCATGATTCAAAGACACCCGATAATCCCCGTCAACCATGACCCAGCCAAATTAAGGGCACCACTATATGGCAGGTCTATGATCTAGATATCACCACATGATCTCCGCTCTCCATGGGGTTCGCACCTAGGTAGCCAAAGATACCAGCCACTAACCTATATTACTATCGAGCTAGACATGCTTTGAACTCTTTAGCATGCCAAAAGAAATATTTATACATGTATCATCGATGTTACGCATGGAATACTTGTAGGTTAATATAGGTAAGTATACAAACTAGGGGGGGTGCCTGGTTCGTTTCAGGTGATAAAAATTAAAGTAGGAATGAATATGTTACGGAATAATAACCACTAATCTTAAACGTTAATTTTCTTTCATACTGGGATGGTAGCCCAAGTTCAGTTAGGCCCGATATACATTATTGCAAAAGCCTCTATACTACTATATCAGATCAACATAGCACTTCTTCCTTAAATATTGTTCCACATAGACCTTTAAGCAACGTTTTTATGCTATACACATGTGTGTATACAAATGCAATGTTTTACAAACTTGTTTCCAACACTATGATATGATCTAGTTGCACTTTTTTCTTATATTCCCGTAAAAGGAAGGTTTGTATACTTAAATTATTCTAAATTATGTACCTTTAAAAATTGTTTCAACGTAACTCACCAATCTTATTACTGACTGACGTGTATGTCAAAAGAATGTACTATCTTTAACACCAAGAAAACGAAAAGGTCTAGTTACGTACCAGACAAAATTTTAGTAATGCAATATTCCCACTGGTATTAGTTATTTCATATATTCCCAAATACATAGTTTGACAACATGTTGAGGACCAACTATATTAGATCCAGCCGATAATAAGTCAACTAACTCTCAGTTTTGATTTTCAATATATAAAGATTTCCACCGTATATGCTTGGGTTAAAGGTGATTTACATTCATAAGGTAAGTTATAACATGTCTTCACACCGTGTACAAGCTAGCAAGTACAGGGTCTGACATGCTCAAAATGACCATTTTGACCCGTTAATCAAACTCGTCCGTTGACACAAAGGGTTGGTCTGAACAACCAAAGTTTGACAGCCAAACTTTGGTTGTTCAGATCGTATTTGTTCGAGGTCAACATTATGCCGACCTTTGAATATTTGATGTTGATGAACAATTGAACATCAATTCAACTATTAGCACCATTAACGTCATATGATCTCCAAATTCCGATACAGGAAAAGCCGAAAATGGCGCAAAACAAGATGCAAGATTGTGCCTTTCCTCAATCGAGCAGGGAAAGTTTCAATCTTGTGTATTTTCTTATCGTAAAAACGGGATCCATGTCTACATTTACACTGTGTAAAGTATCAAATATCGTTATGTAATTACTTTCCTATATAGATTATAACCGATCACTAACATATTAACACGAAAAAAGAAAAAAAAAACTATAAAACGTGTCGATCTTTACCCTTATTCTCTCGGAGCGGGCAACGACGATGATCTCGTGATAGTTTCCGGCACAAAGCTTGGTGAAGCCGAAGAAGACACAGAGGCACAAGGTCGAAGGAGTGGTGTACCGGCCCGACTTGAATTCTCGTTAGCAACAAAGGGGGAATCAGTGTTGATTATGATGCTACGTGATGGTAACTCGATTTCGAGACCCTCACCGCCCGTCATTCCGGCCCGTGGGCTATCGAGTTCATGGTGGTCGAATTCCTCTACGGATATCACAGTGCTCGTATCCGTGTGAACGGTTGAATCGTCGCCATACATGCCGAGCCTTCTTCTCCTCCTCCTAGCTTCCTTTCCCCATCCATGGATCGTATCTCTTATCCTTTGTGGAATTAAGGCCGCCTTGTAATTTGTACCCATCTGTAGAACATGTGGAGCCACATTAGATTTCTCTCTATATATATAAC
The DNA here is from genome assembly GCA_030169165.1 of Centaurea solstitialis. Taxonomy (NCBI): domain Eukaryota; kingdom Viridiplantae; phylum Streptophyta; class Magnoliopsida; order Asterales; family Asteraceae; genus Centaurea; species Centaurea solstitialis. Next base: position 12,646,936 of record CM058047.1, on the reverse strand, counting down.
TAATGAACACCCCTGGTATACACACACACACACACACACATATATATATATATATATGGAGGGAGAGAGAGAGAGAGAGAGAGAGAGAGAGAGAGAGAGAGAGAGAGAGAGGAGAGAGGAGAGAGGGGAGGTTCAACGAAAAACCTTAAACAACAGAAAAATAAGGAATACCCTCGTAGCCATTCATCCGGACCATATGCATTTGTGCATAGAAGAAAATTAAGTTGTTTTTGGTTTAAATGCATGTATGCATATTACAAATTTCTTCTATGTAGAAGTGCATACGGGTCTGGATGAAAGACTGGGTGTTCACAAGGTTCCAAATAGCGTGAGGCGTGGCGTGGCGGCAAGGCCAAGCCTCAAGCCTCAAGCCTTGGAAGCCACGGCGAGGTTGCGGCGTTTTTCAAGGCGTGACTTATGGCGGCAAATCTCTATATTATATATAATATTATACACATTAACATGCGTTTTCCTACTATTGTTCAATGAATAAGTTATAATAAACAGTTTAAAGTAAGATATATATCATAAACTAACAAATAAGACATTAAAAAGATAAGTTACATCAAAATATTGTGTTGCAAAAACCGCCCATTACCCCATGGCGTGCCTCAGGCATAACGTGGCGTGAGACACAAGCCTTAAGCCACGGCGCGCCATGGCGGCCGTTGCGGCGAGCTTTTTCGAACATTGGGTGTTCATCAGTTTTCCATTTTTTTGAGGTTTTTCCTTGAACCTTACCCTCTATATTATATACAAAGACCAGGGGAGAGGATCAAACGAGAACAATAACTATTTAAAATAACACGTGAGTTTTCAAGTCGAGTCCAAAGTCACCCACATGGCTTTTTTCGAAAGTTAATGCAAAATCATATATGTAACTTTGTTGGTTGTCGTGTTCTTTTAAATAGGTATTGTTCTCGTTTGATCCCGACTCTCTCTCTCTCTATATATACACACACCCCCCCCCCATGTGTGAGATATGTGAAACTCTGGGTTATTCTCCAAAAGAGCCCTTACAAAGTTACGTTTTCTACATTGATACACATTTGATGATCTATGCCTACCCAATAAGGGACAACAATTACTTATCAGCCAAAATTCATAAGAACTTACAGTATCTCTTTCATGAATAAACTACAATTTCTAGGAACGAACGATCTTTTTGGTTGTAAATCATACCTGTGTGACGAGTGCATACAACGGTAGGGTGCTATAGCTGCATAAGAACTGCCCGACAAACCTGAATAACAATTTTAAGACAAATACGAATAGTGACGGATGGCTCGTGAAAGCAATAAATACGAAGTCCAATCCAAATGAAATGTTATGCATACCCCAAAATCAGCCGAATATACACGAGCATGTGGTTTGTTATAAAACAAGAATTATACCCGAATTGCCACTGTAATAGAAAACAACACAAACCTCATATAACTCAAACTTTCAAGATCAAAATATGGGTATACGAAATCAGTGCCGGGTTCCAGTAAGAAGTTGAGGTTAACATGAGAAGTGGTTATCACTGTTGGATGAGATGCACCGGATCAATTCCCTTCTAAAGTGCAATTCATGGGAGGACAAGTGATCAACGGTTCAAACCCACTTCTTACGTTAACCTCAACTTCTCACACGATCCTTTGCATACGAATTCCAAGTAGAAAAAATTACCCAAAACCAAAAGAACGAAGCTAACTCAAACGCGTTCTGCATAAAAGTTGGTCACAAGTTAGAAGCGCGTAAAACTAATGATAATGAATTTTTAATATAAAAATAAAATAAAATACAATGCTAACCTGAAAAAGAATAAAATGGATTAAGGAGAGCAATAGTTCTGGCTTCTTAAACCAAAAAAGCTCATCTCGAGGCTTTAGCCTCGTTTCAGCAAAATATCCGGTAATTCCCGCACTCTCAAGCGCCAAAGTAGCGATAACGTGTTGCAATTTTGTTCCCACAAGTAGGACAAGCTAAACATCAACACGTTACACATATACGCCATCAGAACAACAATCAAATAGGGGTGTTCACAGTTCAGTTCAGCTCAGTTAGTAGGAAAATATAAAATGTGAACCGAATCGCATGAAGCCGATACCTGGTTACTTGAACTGAAACTGAACCGAAGTTAGCTGGTTAGTCGGTCAACCGCGGTTCGATTCATGGTTACCCGAATTTATAGGAAAATATCGTTTGCAATTTAAAAATACTGTAAATTACAGATTTGGTCCCTTTTCTTTATTTATTACAAAAGAAACCTCCAACTATGCAGTTTTTTTTTTCGAAAATTTAAGCCTATTACATGAGTAAAAATGTAAAATACATAAAAATAATTCAAGAACAGGAAATTAAAATATAAGTTTTATCGCTTAACACTGTCCACTATTAGGTTGATGACTATTTATAAATTAAATAGTTAATATTGAATATAATATTTATTAACTGTACTAAATATATATAGGTTCGGTTCGGTTACCTGCAATACCTATAACTTAAAACCGAAACCGACCAGTGAATATCTGGTTTTCCAGTTTTCAATTATTCGGTTTCAGATCAAATGGTTCGGCTTGGTTTCTCGGTTTTCCAGTTTTTTTAACACCACTACAATCAACATTCTCGAAAGGATAAGAACGAGTACTTACAGTGATCGGAATAATGGCGATCCAGAAATAAAGATTTGATCCTGAAAGCACGATATACAAGTTCGATTTGTAATGAAGTTCATTTCCCGTTCATCAGTAATCAAGACTCGAGAAGTAAAACGCCTACCTTTTATATTAAAGAGCATAAAACCAACCACAAATCCCCAAAGTGGGCCACTGTAAGGAACCGAAAAAAGCAAAAATTTCAGCAACTTTCTTGATGGTAATAATATTCATAAAACGTAAAGCCAACAAAAACAAGAGGATCCCGTACCTTACGCCAACTATTCTTTGAAATTCTTCTTCCATAGAACGGATCATATAACTGTGAAAATCGTATTTTGATGTGAGGTGGTGGTTCTGCCAAGAAAAAGAAAAAGAAACGGTAAACGATATGCACAAGTTTATGGCATAAGTGCATAACTCAACCAAAAATATATAAATTACAAAAGGTAGTTCACAGGTTGGGTTCTAGTGAGAAGTTGAGCTTAACGTGAGAAGTGGTTATCAACCGTTGGATGCACATGAGAATGAGATGCACTGAGATAAGATGTACCCAAATGCACAAGATCGGTCCCTGTATCAAGCGCGATTCATGGGTTTAACTCAAGGGTTTAGATCCATTTCTCACACTTCTCAGGTTAACTCAACTTCTCACACGATCCTTCCCCTATAAATCGGTTACCAATTAACTTTAGTTAAATTTGAAATATAAATATAAATATATAGGGATAAAACCATAATAAATCTACTACATAAATTAGTGATTTGGGTTAGCTCAATGTTTCATACCGTGATGAAGGCTTTCCGCAGGGTAAGATAATCTGCACGAACAACGGAACGCCCAAATTGTCGAAAGAAACAAATCTGTAAAGCAAATATATATTTATGATCAGATATATATATATATATATATATATATGATCAAATAAAACATCTGAACCATATATTTGCTGAAACATGATTTCATGATACATTGATATTGGATGTAAGAAGCTAGCAATGCAAATGAACCTACCATCCACGTAAAGAAACCGTTCCTAACTAAAGGATTTGATGCGTGGAATTTGACCATAGTTGACTGTCTCCGCATTGTCTCATTTCTTGATATTTCTGCCGTAAGATAATAAGTTACCAAACAACAACATAGTAAGATGCACTTATTTGAGGTCCATTTGGTTTCCAGGATATGGTGGGATTTGGAATTAGATTCCATGTTTAAAGGGAAGTCTGGGATTGAAATCCCACAAACATTGGATCTAGAAATCCCATGGTGTAGGGACTTCATAGGATTTGTTTGTAATAATGTTATAAAACACGTGTTTTGTAATGATCATATAATAAAAAGTTAACTTAATTATTTCTATAACTTATTTATAGAAAACATAATTCAATTCCATTCCAAATCCCTTGAAAACATTCCATCAAACAAAACACCCCTAATATCACTAAACAACTTCTGCAATGAAGCTTAGAAGTTCTCCTATAATCCCTAATTAACTTACGGAATGATTCAATTAGACTATAGATATAGAATAATACCAGTTAGCACATCATGCCGATCCACTTGAGCCTCATCCTCCCATCTCCTCCAACTATGAATCTGACAACATTGCAACAAACATGAGATTTAACAAGACCACCAAGGCACCAACACCTTATAATTTCATTATTTTCTTCTCATTTAGAAAAAAACAGTTACTAACTAATCTTAACAACCAACACCACCACCCTTTGACTATGGGACTTGATACCTCCTATATCAGATGAGTCCATGTGTGTGGACAAAGCGAACAATATCTGGTACAGTAAAGAATTTAACAATTAAGAGTAAAGATAAGTATGTAACCTTCACTACGGCCAGAAGCATCGTTAAGCAGCTGTAAGAGACGTGAGTAATCGCCATGACAAATATAAAGCGGTGCAATTGCTCAAGACCTTCATATGATACAAAAGGCTCGTGATCCTGTAAAAAGGATAAATAAATGACAACTAGCAAGAGAAGATTTAACCGAAATAAATAAAAAAAAACATTAAAATGATGCAAGAAATGTGAAACGTTAACGTGACTCACCTTTGGACATGTGTTCTCGTTCAATTCGTTCAAAACCCTCCTGACTGAATGAGGATTAACGATCATCAAAAGCCTACGCTTACCGTTTTCCATTTCTTCGTCGACCTCGGACCTGGTGCACGGAGCAAATGCGCTATTGTAGTACTTTGACGGGATACATATATTCGATATGATGCTAGATGTGGCTGTAAGAAGGAGAGATATGAAGCCAAGAAGCATCAACTCTGCAAACAAACAACCAAATAACAACCATCAGAAAAGGTGAACACTATTTTAAAGAGTTTTACGTTTCTTTCGATCGGTTTCGCCATATCAAACTAACTACCTTCTTTCATTTTCTCCACGGCAGCAAGCAACGGCTTGCGATTTGTTTTCTTCAACCACTGGCATAATCATAGAAATTGTCAGAAACAAATAAAACCCCTTTTCACCTTATTGTTAATCGAAGTAACAGATGATAAATTACGAGCATAGAAAGACATAAAGACGATTCAAATTTAAATGTGCATACAAGTTCTAAAGAACCTTTCAAAATTTTGTGTCAAACTAGGGGGTGTTTGGTTCACAGAATGGAATTTGATGGAATTGGAATCCATTGAATAGAAAGAATTTGACTTTGAAGGAACTGGAATGGAATGTGTTGGGATTTGACCATAGTCAGCAGCAAGCGAGTGGGGGCGAGCTATCTACAGCTTAAGGCGATCGCGTTTGGTTGGTAGGAACTCAATCCATTCCCTTAAGCCAATGAAATGATGAATCCCTTAAGTTGTGGAATTTCAAAGGATTCCATCGAGTTCATTTTTCAAACCAAACATCACTAAGGAATTTGGTCAAAGGAATTTGTCATTCCAATTCCATCAAATTTCTTTAAATCTGTGAACCAAACACCCCCTAGGTGTCATCGGCATTACACAAGAATACAATTTTGTCCATTGGTTAAAAATAAGAAGACTCAAGTATAGTGAGAAGGTCCGGAGGGAAGGTTCATGTGTGAATCAGGGCCATTCTTTAGCATGTTAAATGTGTGATTTTGAACACAGAGGTAGGGTTCCCGTGAGAAGCTGAGGGTTGACATGAGAAATGGTTATCAACCGTTGGATGAGAAGTGGATGCACCGAATCAATTCCCTTCTAAAGCGCAAACTCATAGGAGGGCATGAGACTAAAAGTGATCCAATGGTTCACATACACTTCTCACAGTAACCTCAACTTCTCACATGATCCTTCGCCTTGAACATGACTCCTAAATATTTTGTGCTCAATTTTACATTGTTTAGGGCCTTTTATCAACGAATGTAAAAATTGTAGCCCACCTCAGTGGCTCTCTAATTTCTATCAAAAGACAAAAAGTAATTAGCCTTGTCATCGCCTCTATAATTCATATGTATGTATACTTGCCGTCTCATTTGGTGGTGTAATCAAAAGTTTCACGAGGTGTAACAGAGGCTCCAAAAAGATTGGACCGTTCCCTAACATGAATCATTGAAAAATCCCAAAAATTTATAGTCAAAGATGCATATAATAAACAAGATTACAAATTATTCATATAAATTCACATATGCATCTTCAAATGGATTTTTTCAACGATTCACATATGAAACCACTACTGGATAAATATTCATATATTGCACACGGTTGGATTAAGCACAAAACAGTATCTCAATATGGTGTTATTCGAGCCAAAAAAAAAACATAAATTTAACTTGATCTTGACTCTCAAAGTGGAATATTTAACTATATGAAACCAAATAATTAGAAAAATAAAAATAACACTTACATTGCTCAAACGATGAATCGATCGCTCGACAAGCAACGAAACCACAACGAAGATGGTCAACACTGTAGCCACAGACCATGTTGGAGTCAAAGCCAAAGATCTTGATTCTTCTCTGGCATCCTCCGAAGACATTTTTCGAACAAAATTCTTACTTTTTTACCCAATTTGTCCACAAACCCACTTTCTAAAACACACACAACATCCAAAAAAAAAACCTTTCTTGATTCCTTCTTCTTTTTACCCGAAATAAAGAAATCTTGATCACCTAAAACCCACCATCATTACCTCCTTTTCAGTGTCTCCAAACCCAAATCTCACACTTCAAAACGCAATATTTACGCTTTTTCCTTGAAAAACTTCACACCCAAAACCGATCTCTCTCCACACACATTTCGTCGAACAGGTGGTGTGCACACAGAAATCAAAACATACTCTCCAAATGCGAAACCCCCCTTAGTAACACAAAAATTCACAAGTGAATACAATGCATTCTTGAATAAATCAAGATCATTTGTATCAAGATTCAAAAACAAAAATGGCTTTCAAAAGAATCTTCACTGGTTCCAAGATACCCAACTCTCTTTCTTTTTTTACTGTGTAAAAGAAGTATTAAAAAAATATAGAAAAATAAACAGGCTCTCAGACTCAGCTTTCTTGCTGTAATAAAGAAATATACAAAGTACGCTTAAGAGATGAATGATTAATAGATGATTGGGGGTTTCTTCTTAGCAGCTTCTGAATGGATTTCTTTTCAATAATCCCTCCAACTGAATGAAACAGCTTTCTTTTCTTTTCTTTTTTTCTCTTCTGGTTATCTTTCATAATATATATATATAGGAAGTAATAAATACGTAATAAAAAAGGGTGAAATGAGGGCCGGTCCAAAATTGCGCGTAATTGGCGGAAACGACGTCGGTTGTCAGACAGCAATTTCAAAAGGAGAAAAAAAGTGAACTAAATTCTTGTATTTTTATTATTTATGCTTGTTTTATATTAAATTCCTATTTTTAAAATAAATTAAAAATATATGTTTTTATATATTTTAAAGGTAAACACCGTTAAAAAATGAAAATTTGAGGAATGTTAAACGTTGTATTTGGTATATGGGACATGATAATTTTAGTATGACATTTATTTTAGTAGTCACCACCATTAGTCATGACTGCTACGACGATACCCCTACCATCTATGGCCTATGTCACAATCACCACTACCGTTGGCCACCTCTACCATCTTCCCTACCACAACAACCTCCACCACCATCCCGATAACCACCGTCGACCACCGACAATTGCCACCACGGTAACCACGGGAGTCCAACATTCATCAACGTCGTCGCCACCACTACTACCATTGGCCTCCTACACCTCCTCCTCGCCACAACCACCACCGTTCACTGCCACCACCACTACAATTGTGGGCCACTTTACTTTTACCATAACCGCCACTAGCATTGGTTGCCCCTACCCACCAACATCATTAGCTACCACTACCAGTCTAACACTATCTATCGCTAACTTCACTAGTATCATTGACCATTACCACTCCACCATAGCTACCACCACTGCTACTAACTACCATCTTCACATTCTCTACAGCTACCGCCCAGCCACCCACCATCACCTCCCATCGTCACCATAAATAGTATCGTCGTCCAATACATCTACCATAACCACCACCATTAGTTATATTTTAAAAAAATCATATTTGGTCTTATTGTATATGTTATGTGTTTGTGTTTTTGCGAAAATTGTGTAAAAACATCATGTATTAGATTAATTACTTTATTTGTTTTGATTACAACTATTTTATGATACATAAAATCATCAAATAAATTTTGAGGGAACTTGTTTAGTTCAGTCATGCGCTGTTTTGGTCGTACTAAACATCAAACATACACTTGTTCTGTCCAATCATACTCTCCTGTTATGTCCCGTCTAATCATGTCCAATCATGTTTCGGCGTACCAAAAACTACATTGGTTAGCGTTTCATACGGACGATATGCACATGTATATATAAAAAATTGCGACACGATATGTGTATAATATACATGCACGAAAAAACCAAAAAACAACTTAATTTACTTACATACATAATTAAATAACGTTCAAATAAGGACTGTTATGATATTTCTCAGTTTTTCATTTTTCTGTTGTATTCATAGACCTCTCTCTTCTCCTTTATTGCATAAATTATAAATATCTTAAAATTGATTTTATTTGGTTAACTAAATAATTATATTTTCCTGTAACTATATGTCATTTATTCTTAATTAGTGTGCAATTTTGTTTCATCCACAATACCAAAAGCAATATCTAAAATTGGTTTTATTTAACTCAAAAGTCAAAACCTTTTGACCATTTGTGGTAAAAATGTGTTTTTTTTTCCTCTATAATTAGTTTTTCTTAAGTATTTATCAAAAAAAAATTATTTAAAAATCAAACATAATATACGTCCATTTTGAAGGTTCCTTGTAGTAGATTCAATTATTTAATTGATGCCTAAACAACATAATGACTTATGATGAAATGTAGAATTAACGCTAACGTTTCAATTTATTTGAACCCCACGGTTTTTACTACAGATTTAGGTTGAGTTTGGTAAAAATAAGGTAGATTAGAGCATCTTCAAGAGGTTCTCTATAATTTTTCTAAAATGAAGAACCAAAAATCAAGATTGCTAAATAAAATTACATATCACTTCAACAGATTCTCTATTTTACAGACTTTAACATCAATTATATTATTAAAATATTATATAATTTTATCATTCCAATGCACTTTGTTTAAAAAATTATATAAAACAATAATAGTTTAATACTATTGGTGAAAATGTATAAAATAATAATTTCTCTCACCTCCAACCAAATTTTAGAGAATTCTTTAAACTAAGATGGCGTTTGGTTCGCAAAATGTTTTTTGATGGAATGGAATCTGTAAAAGGAATTTGACTTTGAAGGAATTGGAATGGAATATTGTTAGGTTTGACTACCTGTTTGGTTGACAGAATTAGAATGAAATCTGCTAAAGGAATTGGAATGTGTTTGTTTGGTTCATAGAATGTGGCTTTGGAATTGGAATGAAATTTTGGTAAATGACCAAAATACCCTTTTATGTTTTTTTCATTTATGGCGGGTGGTGGTGGTTGTCAGTGGCGGTGGTGGCCAGAAGTGGTGGTGACCGTTGGTGGTGTTGGCCGGAGGTAGTGGCGGTGGCCGGAGGTGGTGGTCGGTGGCCGGAGGTGGTGGTCGGTGGCGGGGGCGGTGGTGGTCAGTGGCGAAGGCGGTAGTGGTGGTCGACAGTGGTGGTCGGTGGCCGGAGGCGGTGGTGGTGGTCGGTGGCCGGAGGTGGTGGTGGTGGTCGGTGACCGGAGCCGAAGGAGGTGGTGGTGGCCGGAGGCAGTGGTGGTGCATAACATGGTGAGGGGTAATTTTGTCCAATTTTTTGACATTCCATTCCAACCAAATCCTTACCCTTTGTCATGGAATGACCAATTCCTTTACTTAAGGATTTTGATGGAATTCAGACATTCCATTCTATCAAAATCCATGAACCAAACAATGGAAAGGAATTTGATCAAAGGAATTCAGGACTCCAATTCCATTCCATTCCATCAGAATCCATGAACCAAACGCCACCTAAGAGTTTTTTTTGTTTTCTCTAATTTAGAAAACATTATAGAGAAGCTATTGGAGCAATATAGAGAACAAAACCTTCATTTTCTCTATTTTATAGAAGCTGTTGGAGATGCTCTTATAAGATATTACATCTAAACATGTACCATAAGCTCGCTTTTTAAAATGCTACTTTGAGTAGCTTTTTGGGAGGTTCTTGTAGCTTTTTCCAATTACACTTATTAATATTAATTATTAAATTCATATATATCATTTTTTGTCATTTTACATACTCCTAAGTTAGTTTTCAACAAACATAATTTGTTCATAAGCTAGCTTATCACTAAGCTTATCAATCAACAACTAGCTTATTAGCTATCAACTAGTTTGCCAAACATAACTTTAGAATAGTTTTTTTAGAACTTTTTGTATAATTTTAATTAATACTAATTATTATATCCCAATATACCTTTTCTGGTCATTTTACATACTTATAAGCTAGTTTCTGTCAAACATAGTTTATTCATGAAGTAAATTATCAACTACTAGATAGCTTATCAGCTAACAATTAACTTATCAACTAGTTTGCTAAACATAGTCTAACATCATTTTATTTTGACTCAAAACTCATTTTAACTTGATACCCAATTCATTCTATTATTTTGTATAATCAAATCAAATCAAATATTGCAAATAAAAATGCTAAAAAATGGCATTGACTTTTATGATAATCAAAATAGTTAAGATGATCAGTTGGTTTGGGGATCTGAGATGTATATCATCATATACTTTTTATTTTATTGTTTTTCTTAATGATGGATTTAACCATGTATTTGCACACCCACATGTGCATTTTGGGAAAATAAAATTATTCAACGTATCATGTTAAAATGTATTAAAATACTATAAGTATATTTAATACATCAGACTTTTAATTCGTGACTGCAAAAGTGAAACAGCGATTTTTATAATTGAAATTTGTTTTATTTTTATCTTATGTTGATTATTTTGTGTCTTACCATAATTTTCTTTGGATTTGTCTTAAGCATAAAAGGCCGACTACGAGTTGTAACAAGACATTGAATACATCATCTATCAAGCGTGTTTCTAAAACTGATAGTTAACTTGTGAATAAAATGAACAATATCTGGTATGATGGTCTGGGATGTTACACATGGTATCAAAGTCGAAAATTGGATTTATGTGCCATTGAGGACGTTGGGCTCTTTGAAGGGGTGGACTCTGAGATCCCGCATCTAGAACAAAGATTACCCTGTAAATGATTGGATATCTTCTCTATCAGACGCGTTTGAAAACCGCACAATTCATGTGCAGACAGTGATGGGTAGTATATGTAATGTTGGCTTTAGATGTTACAATTAAGAAGCGAAATTATACCATATTCAAGACCGACTTTGACCTTGTCAAAGCTTGAGTTGTGAAAGTCCGGATGTCAATTTTAAGCAATAGCGACAATGAAATTAAAATAAATCAGTTTGAACAATTCAGTTGATACCAGATCGTCATGGTTTTCATTCCAATGAATATAATATTTTTTGTAACAATTGGAATGAAGCATATGAGGATCATATTTTGTGACGTCTTCAAGGCTATAATGTTATTGAGATACATCGATAACTAAATACTGCTAGATTTTTATTAACAATCATTTATATATATTAAAGGAAGAACCTCACATAATGATGTGGCATCCTCCTAGAGTAGGATTCATTGCTAGAAATTTTGTGGTTTTTTTGAATTTTTAAAATACTAAATATATGAAAGACTTTAATGCCCCTCTATGAAAGATATGTTTTTCCATTGCAAGAAGGTTATTTTGGTAATTTTGACACTACTTTAATTAACTTTTAATGCATAAACCATCCAAATTCTTATAATTAATTATTTTACTCTTTCTATCTTTTAAATTATTTTACTTAAGAAAATTAATCGTATATTTTAATGTATTTATGTTAGTTAATCATTTATTTTCACTTCTTTAGGTTATTAACCATTCATTTTCCTTCATTTATTATAATTAATCACTCATTCACTTATTTAAACACAAGTAAGTTTTGTTTGTTGGCAATGCTATTAACTTATCAAGTCTTTTTCATACAATAACTTACCTCTCATTCTTTTTCTTTTCTACCACATTCTCTTACTAAAAGATGGATCTAGAGTATGTATTTTTGTTTATAGTCAAGTTCTTTAAAAGTGACTTGATTTCATATGATCTTTATATGTGTTTTTTGTAGCAAGTGACACGAAGGGAAACAAGCTCTAAAGATCATCAAATATGCGGAAAAACATCAAAACTTCATCACCATCATATACGTATACATTACTATATGTAAGTCTCTTTCATTCAAGTACTCCTTTAATTTCAATATATTTTTTATTTTCTCTATTTTATTACTTCATGATGTATTATAACCTTATTTTCATTTTTATATTTTTTCTTTCAGAAGCATAACCTACAACGCAAAAGATATACTTGTGATTGTGTATTCAAAGATTACTTTGTTACACACAATGGGGTCATAAATCAACGTTTTGATATTCACTTATTGTTTGATATATATACTAATGTATTTTTAGTGTTACATTTGAGAAATCAAAGTTTTATAAGAATGTAAGTCCACTAATATTATCCAAAGATTGTTTTCTTAACATTCAATTATTGAATCATTTTTAAAAATAGATTAATTTTTATTTATGGATTTACCTTTTTAGTTCATAGAACTTAAGAGTTTTAACCATGAAACTTTGCTACAATCTAATGAGATTTATACATACCATCAACAGTGTTACCGATGACTATCAATTTAAAAAATAAAGTTAGTCAATCATCTCAACACATGAAAAAAAAAATGATGGTGTTTGACAATGCTATGAAATCATGTTCGAGTGGTGCACATGCACCAATTAGAATTTTGACTGAAATTACAAAAGCAAAAGCTAATTCAAATAATTACTTTCGAAAAAATATAAATATTGAAAGAAATTAATCATCCGACTAAATTAAAGAGAAAGTTAGCCCCTTTTTCTCTTCTATTTGAATAAGATTTTAAAAATGAATAAGATCTTAAAGACTTTTACAACTTTTTTTTATAAAAAAGATTTTAACTATGATAAAAATAAATACTTTTTACGTTACATTTAATCATAAATTATTATATTTTTTAAAGATCATTATAAATTAAAAACATTATAATATCAGGTTATTTTTTTATACAAGTATTAATTAACTTATATATTTTAATGATAATATTGATGATAATAAGACAAAGAATATAAATAAATAAATAAGTTTAATAGAAGTATTATATAATAATCAAAGGGGGTCTACATAACAACACTCTTAATAATATAGCTTAATTAAGTAATTATTGATATTTTTTGTTTATGTACTATTTCTATTCATTGTAAATTCTTATAACTTTAGCTATTATGGTGTTGAGTTTTAGTTTCTGTTTTAAAATTTTCACAATGTTAAAGTATTTTGACTAAACTTTTCACTTTTATGTTATTTGTTGTGTTAATCTATTTTAAACAATAACAATAAATGTTACATTTAAATATTAAAATTGTGTTTGTTATTAATAGTTTCATTGCACATTCAACATATAGATTAACATTATTAATTAAAATGGCTCAAATTAATATTTATTAAAACTAAAGTATCTTATATGGACTAACACGTAATATGTAATTAAAATGGTTGATAAACATAAATTACATAAATATGTGAAATTTACCATATTACTAAAAACGAACTACTTTTAATAAAAATATATAATTTATAAATGAACATGGAGAAGTTTTTTAACATGTTCAACAATCAATATTTAAAAAATAAAAAAATAAGTAAAAATGATACGATATTCTATGTTACATAATCTCTTAAGACCTCTTTTATATATAAACTTAGGATCATACGAGACCATGTTGATTTGTGAGAGCTCTAAGATCGCCTAATGATAGTTCAAATATTGATCGAATGATGAATTGCGAAGATTTTTGATTGTTCCACATTGGTGAGAAAGAATATTTCATGCAATATTTATATATTTTATTTTTTTTCATTTTATATAAACTAAAGTTATATGAAAATATCTCGAATATATAACAATTTTTTTGGACTAATACAATGAACGATAGTGACAATCTACATATTTTTAAAGAGTTACACATGCTACCGCGCAACGCACGGTTTTGCCACTGGTTTCTAAGTATAAGAAGATACTACATTATCTATTTAAAACCTTTCTTATATATAGAATGATATAGATTTGATCATGTAAGACTATGTTGTTTTTGTGAGACCACATAATAACATTGGCATTTCACAATAAAATATTGTGAAGGTATAAACATCACATTTTTTTCCTATAAAGGTTCAAAATTAATACCTTTACAAAGTTGAAGTTTTAATATAAATAAATTTGATAGGTTGATTACCTTTTGTCGAACATTTCGTAAAATGATGATATAGTTGTATGACATGTTATTTGTGTTTTAAAAAGTATAACCACAAAATTATTAACTATGAATTTTAAACTATTCATAACAAAAAAACGATAATAAATAATTAAATATATAAAATGTATCACCAATGAAAATACATTCTTTATTTTAATTGGATATTATTAATTAATAACTGAAAATTTACGTTATATGTAAATTCAAAGAAATATATTTTTAAAATACATTTCGCTACCGCGCAACGCGCGGTTCATCGACTAGTTATTGTTATATCTCTTACAAGCCTTGCTTTATACCAAGTTGTTCTCATTGAATGAGCCACTTCACCAAAGTAGATTTTCCCCAACCCAAAATCGTGCCCTAGTATTATGACTTGTCTGAAGGGAATAAACATTTTAAAATGAGAGTTTGGTATATTTACAGCTACACCAAATAATTTTAGCCTTTCACTACACTGGTTGTTGCAAATAAATGCTCCAACATATTCTTAAAATGGATTTTTAGAAAACTTTATTTCAGGATATTACTTTCTACAAAATGGAGAACATGAAGGAAAAATAATGAAAATCTTTTAATTCAGAGAGTTCTTAAAAAAATGATTACATATGAAAGAAAGTTACTTTTTGATCGTTTTACTTTGACAATCCTTAAAAAAAATATATTAGAGAGTAATAATTTTTTTTAAATTGTATTAAATATTTTAATTACATAAATACCAATTTAATTCAACTCTATTCTTCCTGACTTGGATGACCTTTTCAATTGGAGATCCCAAATGCAGCTTAAAAAAACAATTGGCTTCTTATGTTCTAAGTGGTAATCTACACTTATTTTTGGCTATTGTGGAATCATAGGAATGGTGTGTGTTTCTTGAACACCAAAGCTTCTTCTAAATTTCGGACTCCGTGCTCGATTCAAGCTATGACTTTTTTTGGTTCAAACATAGATTTCGCATGGGTAGACTGCTTAATTGGAACCTATAAATCCCCTAGATGCTTAGGCTCGTTTTTGGTTGTGGTGTTCATTTCTTTGTTTTTTTCCCGATGTTTCGTTTCTTTTCTAGCTTTGCCGCTTATACTTTCGTTCTAGCGCCTTGATAGTGTTAATAAAGCTTTCTTGAGTGCGATTGAGGTGGGTGTTGATCGTGCCGTTGCTCTTCCCTTGCATCCTCCTTTGTTACCGCTAAAAAAGAAAGCGAGCCAATTTTTTACTTTTAAATTTTGATTTTTCATGCTTTTAACTTTACAATGCTAAAAAGGACAAAGTAGATTGATAAATAAATAAAAAGTCACTAGAATTTCACATATTTTATATATCAAAAGCCAATTATATCTAAAACATAATAATTTTATAAATTAATTAAAAAAATAGGAATGAAGAAAATATATTAAAATGTGTATATATTCCTAATCACATGGCCCACACGGAATCGAAGAAAGAGACCATGAACTCGTAATCAAGAGTCCAACTTCTATTTTTCCAAGTTTACAACTCTGTCTCAATAATTAAATATTAATGGCTACTTTTTGTAACAAATTTAATGAAATATCATTTATTATTTACCAATATTTAATAATTTAAAAACAGATTCATTAGTATGATGAACAGAAATAAACATAGTTTTGGTAAATTTCTGACAAATTGTAATAAATAAGAACATATTGTTGATTTGTTGTTTTATTTTTAATCTTTTAAAAATTCTTATTCAGAATAATCTTGAAGAAAAGATAAAAATTGTTAAGATCAGCAATACTTGCCAATGGGCTTGTAGCCCAACGGCATTTGTAGTGGTGTTAAGGTGTCCATTTCTCTTGTGGTTGTGGATTCGCGCCCGTCATGAACAGTGGTGTAGATTTAGGAGTAGATTAGCTGGGTGTATGTATTCTACAATTAAAAAAAATGCACATCAGCGTCATTTTTAACAAAACAGAAAATTCAAATAAACCCCACGATAGAATGATAAAGTATTTTTTAACAAGAATAATTTTCGTTTATTTATTTATTATAAATAGTTAAAGAACTTGATAAATTTATTATTTATCTAATATATATATATATATATAGCAAATTCAGAATATTGACTATTGACATAACGTTTTTTCATATTGATTTCAGTAACAATTTAAAAAGAAAAAGCTAAAAGAAGCACACAAACCTATGCTACGATTTAGAAAGGATGTTATATGGATCCCCTTAACTATTTCATGCATTCACAAAAAGATAGACCCTCCAATACTGGGATTGTAATACCCCGTAATTTCTTAGGAAAAATCATAGAAATCAATGTTTTGATTTAGTCTTAGAAGCATTTAAAGTTAGAGGTATTAGATTTGAGTTTTGGAGAATGGACATTATTGATGGTAATTTTTTTTAGAATTCTAAATTTAGTTGTATTTCCTATGGGGTTAAGTTGAATCCTTATTAAACTACAAGGGCTAGACTTATCAATAAAGTAAAGTTTGAAAATCTTAAGATTACCTATACGTCCATAAAATCGGCAGTAGTAGATGGTTGTTAGACAAATTAGGATTTTAGTTTTATTTTTTTATATTTTTTTTTTCTAAATAAAGGGAAAATAAGATTAGATCTATTCTCCTAGGGTTAATAGCCGTATTCTTTTTCCCATAGTTAATTAGGGTTGTTCTTTTGGTGTTTATTATATTATCGCTTCAATTACTCAATGGATAAAAGCAAACTAGAGAGAATCATGCGAGTCCTTTGGAGTGTAAGTAGCAATCTTATGGGTTGAAGTTAAGTTCGATAATTAAGTTTTGGTTGAGATGTTAAGGCTTAAGGTTGGATTCGTATGCGGTCTTAATCGTGACTTGTTGACGAGTCTATGGAGATTTGTTGGCGACTTTTAGAGGCTAAGGTACGGATTCCTTATTTCTTTGATATGTATATGTGATTGCTATAATCCGTTTGCGTTTATTTGATACGTATACGGACTCCTTGTGTTTCATTCGTGTCATTCGATCTATTCCTTCGTGCTTAATGTGCTTTATTGTGTTTATGTTTATTTAGTTTCTCGTTCATTCATTTGGTTGTTTGTTCGGTTAGACGTCTTCTTTGATTTTATATTTAGAAGCATCTTATTATAATTGTAAAGCTGCCAAAATATTTTCTGAAAATTATGTCTTACTTGTAAAAATCATAACTCGTCACTCGTTTATCGGATTTACGCATACGATACGTTTTTAAAAACCCCAAAACGTCTACTTCGAATTACTGTCACACGATAAATCTGTGATTTTTATGTTAAAGCGTCTAAAATCTACGTTTTCCGAAACTGGTCTCGTTTTAGACGAAAACAGCGCAACCGTTTTCAAAAATTCATATCGGATTCATTTTAAACTCGATTCAGTCAGTTCTTGATTCGTTGGAATCGTAAGACGTTGATCTAAAACTTTTGTTTAGATATGTTTTTCTAAAAACCATTGTAAATATGTTAAACTGTTTGATCTCTAAACGTGTTAAATGCTGAAAATCGTACGTCTCGATTTTTAAAAGTCGTGTTTATCGTTTTCGTTTGGATTTGATTCGTTATGCGTTTTCCTTGTAAATATAGTGTTTGTTTGTATCTGAATTTATGTTAATAGTTTACGATATTTGATCATTTTAAACTCTTTTCGGTTTGTAATCCGTTTGATTAGGTGACTACGAATTTATGAACATTTTAAGGGATTTGGTTCATATGTGTTATTCGTTTTATAATTTGTATGGATAGTTATCCATTTGATGTGATCACATGAGTTGTGATATGCTTTTGAGATTTATGTGTTTTGCTAACCACCTATGGGGGTACCATAGGCACGTCATTGTGGCACCGATGGCGTGACACCTCCCGTGGCGGTGTGATCAGTCCACGGCGTCTCCTTTTTGTATTTGTGCTCATGTGGGAGCTATTTGTGTGACCGGTAAGGAGGCGTATGGGTCGACCCTAGAATTTGTAAGGTGAGTGTCGATGTGTGCCCAACACCGCCATCTCACAACTAGTACAGTTGGATGTGTATGTCCAATGTACGGGCCTTTGTGGCCAGATGTCTGGCACTTGTCACGTCGGATGATATGCAAGTGTATGCGTTCGAGCTCGATATTTGTGATATGATGTGATCATTTTGATATTTGATATGTAGTCATATGATGTAAGTTTGAGTTAAGTTTTCCAGATTCGTTAGTATTTAATTAATGTTATGTCCTATGTGATGACTTACGTCTTTGACAAGTTTACTGATTTTGATATAGTAAGTTTGGATATTATCGTTTCGTTTCGACTTTTGATTTGACATCCATATTGAGTTATTGGTTCAGATTTTCTTTGTTTTGTTTCGTTTCCTTTTGTGGGTGTCTCAATAAATTATGTTTACTTCATATGAGATGTGTCTCTTACTCGTGCTAGATCTCATGAGACCTTAGAATTTGTGTTTGTTATTTGTTTGTATCCGCCCACTGAGCGTTTGGCTCAGCCGCATTTCTTTCTTCGCGGCAGGTTTTTGAAGAGAAGCTAAGGAGTATGTGATCTGAAGAGTCGCCATCCTTAAGAGGTTCAAAATTAGACTTTTGTAGGTTTTATTATCGTCGTAAATAATGTATTAGAATATCAGAATTTGTATCGTTGGTGATAACGGTTATCTTTGATGGTTATTGTTTGTAATTATGGATTGTAGTGCTCTGCTTGTTTTCGGTTAATGGTTTGTATAAGTTTGAAAGTGACCTCCCCTTCCGTCTCGGGAGGGGGTGTTACAAATGGTATCAGAGCTCTAGGTTCTATCTTGTAGAAAACCGCATAGGTTTGACCTGAAAGTATGGGTAGTTTAGATGAGGATATCTAAATTATATAGCGGAAACGTGGTGGTCAATATAGTTTTGTTATTTTAAATGGATCCCTAGTTGGTTCAAGGAGTAAATTTTTGTGTTTTTGGATTAGCTTATTGGTTGATAATCTCATAGTCGTAATTGTGATAGGTGTTGGAATATCTTGTAAGCATTTTACTATAGTCTTGGTTAAGATATGTGTATCTTCTTTCTGGGATGAGATAGACAAGCTAATTAGGGGTGGTTTGTTAAGCGTTTAGTCTTAAGAGTCTATGTATTAGAACTTCAACGACTGTTATAATTGTGATTGTTAAGGTTGATTATCCGTATGTTTCTGTTACAATTTGGTAATCTTAGAAAGTTGCGGTATGGTTGAATTAATTATAGGTTACCTTGAGGAATCGGATGGATGCTTGTATATTTTATAAGAGGGTAGTTGGAATATTGGATGACATATATTTATGGTACTATAAGCTTTGAGTAAATTTGTTATGAGATGCTTAAGATTTGGATTATACCTCTTGTAGTTATCGTAGTATCAATTGTTGGATTAAGGATGAAATTATGGGTTATGATTCTTTTTATAGAAACATTCAGTGGATGTGTGTTTACTCAAGTCAAAAGTTTCGGGTTAGAATTTGATTTTTAAGGCAATATTAGTTGTGCCGTTTTGTATCTAGAATTAAGATATGGTACTTAAAATTCGATGGTTTCGGTGGATCTTTTTTATTATTTGGGTATATGGTCTTAATTGATAAGAGTTATATGTTACTTGAGATGTTAAGTAAGATCTTGAAATAAGTTCGATATTTTACCTCTTGTAATAATACCGAACAGTGACCTGTGAGTATTAGTATTTGGAGACTTTGGGTGATGAACTTGGAAGATAAAGTGGATTGCATTAGACTTATTGTATGTATAGTTGGAATTAAGATACTTTAATAAGTATTTAGTGACTAATTCAATTTTGAGAAATTGCAAGGTATGGCAATCTTAGATCGTTATGCTTTCGATTTAGAAGATTAGGATATGAGATGTGGTGATTTTTGGTACTTCCTTAAATTCCGAGGACGGAATTTTTTTTAGGAGGATAAATTGTAATACCCCGTAATTTCTTAGGAAAAATCATAGAAATCAATGTTTTGATTTAGTCTTAGAAGCATTTAAAGTTAGAGGTATTAGATTTGAGTTTTGGAGAATGGACATTATTGATGGTAATTTTTTTTAGAATTCTAAATTTAGTTGTATTTCCTATGGGGTTAAGTTGAATCCTTATTAAACTACAAGGGCTAGACTTATCAATAAAGTAAAGTTTGAAAATCTTAAGATTACCTATACGTCCATAAAATCGGCAGTAGTAGATGGTTGTTAGACAAATTAGGATTTTAGTTTTATTTTTTTTAATTTTTTTTTTCTAAATAAAGGGAAAATAAGATTAGATCTATTCTCCTAGGGTTAATAGCCGTATTCTTTTTCCCATAGTTAATTAGGGTTGTTCTTTTGGTGTTTATTATATTATCGCTTCAATTACTCAATGGATAAAAGCAAACTAGAGAGAATCATGCGAGTCCTTTGGAGTGTAAGTAGCAATCTTATGGGTTGAAGTTAAGTTCGATAATTAAGTTTTGGTTGAGATGTTAAGGCTTAAGGTTGGATTCGTATGCGGTCTTAATCGTGACTTGTTGACGAGTCTATGGAGATTTGTTGGCGACTTTTAGAGGCTAAGGTACGGATTCCTTATTTCTTTGATATGTATATGTGATTGCTATAATCCGTTTGCGTTTATTTGATACGTATACGGACTCCTTGTGTTTCATTCGTGTCATTCGATCTATTCCTTCGTGCTTAATGTGCTTTATTGTGTTTATGTTTATTTAGTTTCTCGTTCATTCATTTGGTTGTTTGTTCGGTTAGACGTCTTCTTTGATTTTATATTTAGAAACATCTTATTATAATTGTAAAGCTGCCAAAATATTTTCTGAAAATTATGTCTTACTTGTAAAAATCATAACTCGTCACTCGTTTATCGGATTTACGCATACGATACGTTTTTAAAAACCCCAAAACGTCTACTTCGAATTACTGTCACACGATAAATCTGTGATTTTTATGTTAAAGCGTCTAAAATCTACGTTTTCCGAAACTGGTCTCGTTTTAGACGAAAACAGCGCAACCGTTTTCAAAAATTCATATCGGATTCATTTTAAACTCGATTCAGTCCGTTCTTGATTCGTTGGAATCGTAAGACGTTGATCTAAAACTTTTGTTTAGATATGTTTTTCTAAAAACCATTGTAAATATGTTAAACTGTTTGATCTCTAAACGTGTTAAATGCTGAAAATCGTACGTCTCGATTTTTAAAAGTCGTGTTTATCGTTTTCGTTTGGATTTGATTCGTTATGCGTTTTCCTTGTAAATATAGTGTTTGTTTGTATCTGAATTTATGTTAATAGTTTACGATATTTGATCATTTTAAACTCTTTTCGGTTTGTAATCCGTTTGATTAGGTGACTACGAATTTATGAACATTTTAAGGGATTTGGTTCATATGTGTTATTCGTTTTATAATTTGTATGGATAGTTATCCATTTGATGTGATCACATGAGTTGTGATATGCTTTTGAGATTTATGTGTTTTGCTAACCACCTATGGGGGTACCATAGGCACGTCATTGTGGCACCGATGGCGTGACACCTCCCGTGGCGGTGTGATCAGTCCACGGCGTCTCCTTTTTGTATTTGTGCTCATGTGGGAGCTATTTGTGTGACCGGTAAGGAGGCGTATGGGTCGACCCTAGAATTTGTAAGGTGAGTGTCGATGTGTGCCCAACACCGCCATCTCACAACTAGTACAGTTGGATGTGTATGTCCAATGTACGGGCCTTTGTGGCCAGATGTCTGGCACTTGTCACGTCGGATGATATGCAAGTGTATGCGTTCGAGCTCGATATTTGTGATATGATGTGATCATTTTGATATTTGATATGTAGTCATATGATGTAAGTTTGAGTTAAGTTTTTCAGATTCGTTAGTATTTAATTAATGTTATGTCCTATGTGATGACTTATGTTCGTCTGATTTCAGTACCCCCCTGTTCTTTTATGATTTTAATTATTGGATTAATTATTTGAACGGTAGCGGTGCCAAAAACAGGTGTGCAAAAGAAATAAAACAAGTAACCTTCGGTCCAAGTATAAACCTCCAATTACTGTCGTTTTTCTAAAAACAAGTAATAAAAATGGTACAAGTACCAGATATCGATCCCACAGGGAAGCGGTGAAAACAATCCTTCGAAATTCAGTTTTTGTGAAAGTTAACTTCAAATGGGGTTTGGATGAAAAAGTATTTGGTTGGTTGGTTGATTATGAGCTACGTTAAGAGAACAATTATAAAAAGGAGCAAGGGGTGTAAAGTCTTTTTGTTGGAATAAAAATAGGTAAATTGGATGAAAAGTAATTTAATAATCTCAATTATGCAGAAATGATATCCAAGTAACTTCTGAAAAGTTATCACATTTTCATATAACCCAATTACTTATCGATGAGTTTAGATGCAATCTTTAATGAAATGTTAAAATATATTAAAAATCAACACTTACGTAACCTCTGAAAGATTAACACATTTTCATGCATCTGACTCATCGTTAAATAATTAGTTATAATCTTTAATGGGATACTAGATCTGATACCAACTTCAGGAATAGTGCCAATTGTAGTCCCTTAAGAGACTAACACATTTTCATGTCCTTGGATTATTACTAGTTAATTATTAGACATACTCTTTAATGAAATGTTAAAGACGTGAGATAATAGCAACGAGTGTTGTCACCCACTCATATATCCCCAAAATAACATTTTAGTAACTTCTGAAAAGATACCGCATTTTCGTACATCTGATTAACCGGTAAAAATCCAAGGACAATCTTTAATGAGGCATTAAGCTTAAAGTGGTAAAAATTGAGTTTATATAAAAGACTTTTTTCTTTACCAAAGATTCATTCCAAATTAAACTTTACACCCCAAGCTATGAAATTAACCTATCATACTTGAGTGTGTTTTACGACTATTTTTAGATAAGTAATTATTTGGACAAGAAAACGTTAGTGCAACGAAGATAGTTATAAATTGCAGTAATAAAGACAGTTGATAAGGTACGGTTACTGGAAGTGACCAGTGAATATTAAAACAGTTGATAAAGTGCAGTTACTGGAATTTGACCAGTTGAATTTAAGATAAAAGTAAACTGGAGATTTGACCAGTTGTACTTATATAATCAAACACAACTAAAAGAAATATAATTTATCGTTAATCAAGTACTTATATGATTATGCATATACATCTATGCATATAATCATAGTTTCAATTATATGAATTTATCATGCAAGCAATTATATATATGTATCTAGGTAATTATTCAACAAACTAGTGCAATAATATATGAACTTAAAATAAAGGAAAGCGATGCTTAGATTAAACCAAGAAATGAGATACCAAACACTTGGTATAGCTTTCGGGCTTACAAAAGTGTGCACCACACCCGAAAGCAACCAATACCAAGTGTTTCAAAAGCGTTGTTCGGCCTCTTCGAGAGGAAACCCGAACCTTTCAAAGTAGCAAATATGTCTGAGATGAGTGAGAACTAAAAGAAACACTTGGATTCGGTCTCTAAGAGAAAACCGAAACCAACAAAAAGAGAAGGATGGTTGTGTGTCTTGATAAACTAGCTAATGTGGTTTTTGTGTGTGTTAGAAGTATATCTTCACACAATCCACATGCATACATATATATAGCCAAGTATCATGGGCCATGGGTGCAAAGTTCATCAAAGAAAGTAAATGGGCTTCGGCCCAATAAAACCGATCGGCCCATGGTCGATCCAAACCCGCGGCAGCCCAACTTCCATGCTCCGGCCCAACTTTGGTGACTTGCTCCGCAAAAGAAATCTACAAAATCGGCCCACGATACTGGTTCCTGAAAATACATAAAAGTCTTTATTAAGTTTAAGCGATAAAATGCGAGAAATACCTATATAAGTGTATTTGTAGCAAAAGTGTGCATGCGGTGATTTTTAGCGTGATTTTGATAAAATAAATGTAAAAAAGTGAGAAAAATGCACGAGATTTATTATTTACGAGGGTAATATATTTGCTCTTATCACATCCCTAAACTTGAATGGTTGCTTGTCCTCAAGCAACGAAAGAGAATTGAATTTATATAAAAGTTGTCACTCGGTTTGTTATCTTGCAAATGATAAGTTGTCAATTGACCATTGTCTTCCCGAAGATGGTAATAATAAAATAAATCTTCACACGACACCCTTACTAGTTTGACAGTTAGTGTTAATAAGTGAAAGTAACGCATGGTCAGCCTTGCTATTTCTTCCATCCCAAGGTTAGCTCGAGGGGTCGTTTTAAAGAGAGAGGTGTTGTATTGTACTTTTGTACTTATACATCTTGCAAAAATGGCACAATTTTACTGCCATCATCTCATATTGAGGTATGACATAAGCTCAATTTGGCTTATGTGTTATTTTGGTGAATTGCCACATACCGCATCTTTGTGAGTTTATGGTAAGTGGGCTAGATAATAGTGTAGGAAAGAGATAGAAAGAAAAAAAATAAAAAATTTGGGTTAGTATTTGGGTTAGTATTTTGGGTTAGTATTTTGGCTTGGGGGGGGGGGGGGGGGTTATCCATCCCTAAACTTTAGAATTTTGCTTGTCCCCAAGCAAAGAGAAGTGATGCTTATCAGAGGAATGTTAAAAAGTTGTTTGAAAGAAGGGTTAGTGTGTACTAGATGGTGAAAGAAGTTAGTTGAGAGTGTAGTTTCTTTGGACGAATTTACAGACGTGTAAGCACATGTTACTATTCAAAGATTAACCTAAGTGTGTCATGCTAGCAAATGTGCTTGTAAAAATCAAAACAGAGTTTTTGAACTTATTGGCTATCTTTGGGAAAACGCAAGTGTTATGGGACAACTTAGGGTGCACCGAGTGTTTAGTTAGTGGACAATGTTTTGAGGAAAGTAAAAGCTTGTGATGTTAAGTTACCACTTTCCTCCAAAAGCTAATAAATGACAAGTTTTAAAAAAAATTAATAATAAGGTGTCACAGTTAGAATAAAGAAAGAATTATATTGCGTATCGATGGATGGTTTGTGGTCCAAACAACAGCCTGCGGCTGTGAATTGATACCAAACAGCAGGCTACGGCTGTGTGGATACCAAACAGCAGCCGTATGCCAAATCCATCGTACCCAAGTGTAATGGTCATTCGGTTGGCAAACAACACATGGTATCGTAGTTTGGGGGTGTTAAGAGCTTATTACATATGCATGTATGCAAGAAATGGGTAAGAAAATATTAATTTCATACGCTTATAATTGTGGGGGGGGGGGGCTGATGTGGGCCGAGACTGGGTCAGGCCCATAATAAGCTAACAGCCGCATGGTGGCTTAATGAATAAGCCCAACCTGCATGCCCGTGCTTGTGTTGAAATTTCGTGAAGTCCTTATCAGGACCCATGTGGTACTTGCAGATGTCCAACATCCAAGGTGTTGTTCCGTCAAACAAGTCTAATTAACCACTTTGGCTTAATGGATAAGCCGTGTAAGCCGTGGCTTGATGCAATGCTAGAATAACCATGAAACACACGAACCAATGCATGGCTTACGCAAATGGAAGCCATGTGGTTTGAAAAGAGGATGACATCCCTAAACTTTATTTGCGCATGTGCAAGAAAATATAAACCAAGCGAAAGATATCTTAAACTTAGATCATATAATGAAAGCGGTATGAAGTGGAAACATAAAGTAAGGTTAGAGAGAGAGAAAATAGATGTCAAACCACGGCCTACTGCCTGTGAGTAGGAGGGTGGAGCATAGGCTCCAGCGGCGGGAGAGTCGGATATGAAGGGAGGCCGTACAGAAGGTCTCGATTCAAAACTCGGACCGTATCACGCCAGATTCTATCACGGTGGACATCGTAGGAACGGAATTCGAAGAGGACACGTGAAATCCAACTGAGGGTCCGCTGGTGGTTGTGGTGCATGCGGAAGAGTTCTCGGATATCCTGCAACTTAAAACGAGGGTTAGCCACAAATTGCTCAGTGTGAGCATGGTCCTTAGGGGTGGGTATACAGGGAGTTGGTGGTGAATTAGCAGTCGCCTTGGACGGGCAAGAACGTAATAGTTTGCCCAGAACTTTTCTACCTAAAACCATTTTTTCCTTTGGAAAGATGTCCGTTGGAAAAATCCATACTTGTGCTTTAGCCATTAAGCCGTGGGTAATGGTAGGATACAAAAGTCTACAATTTATCCGAACACAACTTGTTTTGATGTTGTTGGATATTAACACACCCACATCAAACGGGTATTGTTTAACGATACAATATAAAAGTAAAACTCTATCAATACCCAACTTAGAATTGTGGCCCGTAGGACACAAAGTATGTTTGATAAACTGGGCCCACACATTAGCCTCGTTAGTAAGGCTTTTTATGCGTAAGTGCCTAACTTGACCCTCGAAATACCAATCCGAACCAGGGATGGTAAGGGTTAGCAATATATCATCCAAATCATCTTTTGATAAATTTTTACGTAAAACGTCCAGTTTGGAGTTAGTGTGTGGACGCGTGCCTAAAAGTGCATGAATGGAGGCGGGGGAATAGTCAACAAGTATTCCCCTAACGGGGATTTGTTGCTCTTTCCGAATAGATGCCTCTGTATAAAACTCGCGTACCCAACTCAAATTATATTGAGTGGGTACGGCACATAAAATATCCCAATCGTGCGCGGTGATCACCTTTTTGATATTGGATAGTCGAGAAACCGTGTCCTCGAGGAATCCTTTTGGTGAGTGTGCAAGTTTATTCATATAAACAGAAAAGCGTAAAAAGGCGGTTTCGTTACTTAAAAGTGTTGAGAGTCGTACCTCCTCTCGAGTGTGTCGAGAGGTCTGAGTAGTACTGCTGGAGCGGGGCACCGAAGGTGGTGCCCAAGAAATAGGGTTAGGAGCAGGCGGGGTGGGGTTTCTTGCAGTGGATGAACGGCGGTTGTAAACATGTCTGATTGGGGGGATGGGGTTCAGTCGTGGTGTCGTGGTCATAGGAACAGCCGTTGCGCGAGCAACCGAGACCTTGGCGGGTGGTGTCACCGAAACATGTGAGGGTGTAAAGTGTGGGTTGGGTCGATCGTAAGTGGGCTGTGGGGGTACATACGGGACGGGAACGCCATATGCATTAAGCATCATTATCGTGGGATCCGTGGATGGGGGAATGTAGGGATTCACAACTGAGAAGGGATGGCCAGGGGTATGTTGGATTTGACCTAGGGCCAGTGGGGGTGGTACGAGGTGAGAGTTTGCTAGACTAATAGCTAGGGTCCGATTGGCATTTTCAATGAGATTTTCTAGGGTTACGGTTTGGCCATTGGACGAACCCGCGAGCTCACCGGGGGTATGGTTCAAGTCAAAAGTGGGTCGTGGCTGTGGTGGGGGTTGAGTATCAACATCCATATCCAAAATTTCCTTACCCTTACCCCGTGACCCCTCGGCGGTGGTCATCATGGCAGCAGCCTCGGCCAAAGCACGGATCGAATCCGAAGCTTCATTAGGGATGAGCTCGACCTCCGAGGTTGTTCGCGAGGCCTGATCAGAGAGAGATGGTTTGGTGGTAGGTGGTATGACAAACGATCGGTTCACCGATCGAGTTCGCCGCCGGTGAGTGCGTTTCTTCCGACCGATGTTTGTTGGCATTATGTGGATGTGGGTTTGCAATGGGGGTGTTCCGTTTTTATAGGGGGGGGGAGGGGGTTCGATTTACCCATCGCCGAAAGGGTTAGGGTTTTCGTGACTGTGGATGGTGAGAGCGGCGGCGACCGTCGAGTGATGGTGATGGCGGTCGCAGGGTGGTGCGACGGAAGTACGAGATGGTGTCGTATCACCGAAGGTACGAGATGGTGGCGGTGGGTCTTTTCGTCGACAGGCGAGAGAGGATTGATGCGGAGGCGGCGATGGCGACGGGTTGATCAGAGTGGCAGAGATGGTACGAGGTCGTACCTTTTTTAGCGGTGGTACGAGACTGGCCGGCGGCGGTTGCAGTCGCCGGCGGCACTGGTTCGTTTTCTTGATCGGCGGCGAGCGAGAAGAAGAGAGAGGGACAGATTGAGAGAAAGAGAAAGAGTGATAGAGATGGGATAGATTGAGAGAAAGAGAAAGAGTGATAGAGATGGGATAGATTGAGAGAAAGAGAGAGATTGAGAAAATTTTTGACTGATGGACTTCTGCATGCCAAGGAGATCGGCGCCTCCATTTTCTCTATCAGTGCATTAATTGCACTGATGTCATAATAAAAAAAAATTTTATTTGTTTATTTAATAAGAAAAAATTTCAATTTGTATTCTAAAATCAATTTTCTCAATGTGGGTCAAGAAAACTGGTTATTGGGCTTAAGAGAGTGTAGGCCTAATTACCATATTTGGGCCGAATTTAGTGTAAGCACATAATGGGCCGAAAATGTGAACATAAATTGATGACAATAAAAATTTACGTAAAGGAACTGGGTTTTGAAAAAAAATTGTCTCCTATTATTTTTGAAGTAATTTAATTAAACTGCTTTTTTTTTTAACCGGCCCCTGATGTTTCCGACGGTGCGTAAAAAGGTTTTACTCGTTGACCATTTACCTTAAAAGTGGTACCCTTTTCAGGGTCAATTAATTCGATAGCTCCGTAAGTGTGAACTTTTGCTATCGTGAATGGCCCAGTCCACCGAGAACTTAACTTTCCTGGAAATAATTTTAATCTGGAATTAAATAAGAGTACCTGCTGACCTTCTGCAAGTTCCTTAGGAATAATTCTCTTGTCATGCCATTTTTTCGTTTTTTCTTTATAAAGCTTGACATTTTCATAAGAGTTGTTCCTAAGTTCCTCAAGTTCACAAATTTGTAAAAATCTTTTATTTCCAGCCTCGTCATGATTTATATTTAATTTTTTTATGGCCCAATAAGCCTTATGTTCTAATTCTAAAGGTAAATGACAAGCTTTCCCGTAAACCAATTTGTACGGGGACATCCCTATAGGAGTCTTATAGGCAGTCCTATAAGCCCATAGGGCATCATCCAGTTTGGATGCCCAGTCCTTTCGGTGTGGTTTAACTACTTTAGCCAGGATTCCTTTTATCTCTCGGTTAGAGAGTTCTGCTAATCCGTTGGTTTGCGGGTGGTAAGCGGTAGCTACCCGGTGCCTAATGTCATATTTTTCTAAGACTTCTTCTAACATTTTATTTATAAAATGGGTACCCTCATCACTAATGAGAGCACGTGGGGTACCAAACCTTGAAAAAATTTGTTTTTGCAAAAATTTAATTACTGTTTTTGCATCATTTGAATGGCAAGCCATGGCTTCCACCCATTTGGACACATAGTCTACAGCTACTAAGATGTATGAGCAGTTATTTGAGATGGGAAATGGTCCCATGAAATCAATGCCCCAAACGTCAAATAATTCTATTTCTAAAATTCCATTTAAAGGCATTTCATTTCTGTGGGAAATATTCCCACTTCTCTGACACTCATTACAGCTTTTTGCAAAGCTGTAAGAATCCTGATGTAAAGTAGGCCAGAAAAAACCAGATTGTAAAATTTTTGCAGCCGTCCTACTTCCACTGAAATGACCTCCACAGGGCCCAGAATGACAATGATGGATTATTTGAGTGGTCTCTTCTTTAGGGACACATCTCCTAATCATCTGATCTGTACAAATTTTAAATAGAAAGGGATCATCCCATAAATATTTCTTGGAGTCAAAAATTAATTTTCTTCGTGCATGTTTATTTAACTCCTTAGGAATAATCCCACAGGCTAAATAATTGACAATATCAGCAAACCATGGTACTGACAATTGTTTTACAGCAAAAAAATTTTCATCTGGAAATGTTTCACAGATGTCAGTACCAGGTTCTGGATTGTCTTGCTTTTCTAATCTGGACAGATGATCAGCAACTTGATTATTTATGCCCTTTCTGTCAATAATCTCCAAATCAAATTCTTGTAACAACAGGATCCACCTTATTAGCCTTGGTTTTGCATCCTTTTTTGAAATAAGGTACTTGATGGCAGCATGGTCAGTATGAATTATAACCTTAGTTCCCATTAAGTAAGATCTGAATTTTTCAAAAGCAAAAACCACAGCTAATAATTCCTTCTCAGTGGTGGTATAATTAATTTGAGCATTATTGAGAGTTTTACTGGCATAATAAATGGAATGAAAAATCTTTTCCTTCCTCTGTCCTAATACTGCTCCAACTGCCCAATCACTAGCATCACACATAACCTCAAACGGTTTTGTCCAGTCAGGTGTGACTACTACAGGGGCAGTGACCAATGCCTTTTTCAAAATATTAAAAGCTGTTTTGCATTCCTCATTAAAATCAAATGCATGGTCCTGTTGCAGCAACAAACAAAGAGGTTTTGAAATTTTAGAAAAATCTTTTATAAATCTCCTATAAAAACCTGCATGGCCAAGGAAACTTCTGATTCCCTTGACTGTGGTTGGTTCTGGTAATTTTTCAATTACCTCTAACTTTGCTCTATCTACTTCTATACCTCTTTTGGATATGAGATGCCCTAACACAATGCCTTCTTTAACCATGAAATGACATTTTTCCTAGTTTAAAACCAAATCTGTTTCTTCACATCTTTCAAGAATCTTTTCCAGGTTTTGTAAACAATCATCATATGATGTCCCATATACAGAAAAATCATCCATAAAAACTTCCATGGAGTTTTCTAACATGTCAGAAAAAATAGACATCATACATCTCTGGAAAGTGGCAGGTGCATTGCATAATCCAAAAGGCATTCTTCTAAAAGCAAAAGTACCATAAGGACAGGTAAAGGTGGTCTTCTCCTGGTCATCAGGTGCTATGGCAATTTGATTGTGACCAGAGTAACCATCTAAAAAGCAGTAAAATTCCTTACCAGCTAACCTATCTAACATTTGGTCAATGAAAGGTAAAGGAAAGTGGTCCTTCTGAGTGGCTTTGTTGAGTCTTCTGTAATCCATACAGATTCTCCAACCTGTGACTGTCCTAGTGGGTATGAGTTCATTTTTGTCATTTGTGATTACAGTTACCCCACCCTTCTTAGGTACACATTGTACAGGACTGACACATGTACTACTGGCAATAGGATAAATGATACCAGCATCTAACCATTTCAGAATTTCCTTTTTAACAACATCTTTCATCACTGGATTGAGTCTCCTTTGAGGCTCAACAGAGTTAAAATTTTTATCTTCTAAAATGATCTTATGTTGACAAATTGTAGGGCTTATGCCCTTCAAATCAGCAATGGTCCATCCTATGGCCTTGGTATGAAGTTTAAGCATCTGAACTAATTTTTCTTCCTGATCTGCCTCTAAGGAAGATGAAATAATGACAGGTAATTTTCCTGAGTCTCCCAAAAAGGCATATTTTAAGTTGGATGGAAGTTGTTTTAGCTCTAGGTCTGGTGCAACCTCTAAGGATGGGACAAGAGTTTTCCTATCCTCATTTTCTAAGACTTCAAATGCAGCAGTTACTAAGGGTACTTCCTCACATTCATCCTCTTCCTCATCATCAGTGTCTGCATCCCATAAGATTTCTCCTAAAGTCTTTTCCTCACACCAGGTTTCTATTTCACTCAAAGTGGAACACTCTTCTCTCTCATCAGGGTATTTAAGAGAATCTAACACATTAAAAGTCACCCTTTGGTCATGGACTCTCATGGTCAATTCACCCTTCTGGACATCTATCAGTGTTCTTCCTGTTGCTAGAAAAGGCCTTCCTAAAATGATAGGGACTTCTTGATCTACTTCACAATCTAGGATGATAAAGTCTGCAGGAAAAATAAATTTATCTACTTGTACCAAAACATCCTCAATCTTGCCTTTAGGCCAAACTATGGACTTGTCAGCTAACTGGATAGATATAGTGGTGGGTCTTGCTTCACCTATTCCTAGTGTAGTAAAGACAGACAAAGGCATAAGGTTTATGCCTGCTCCTAAATCACATAGGGCTCTCCTAATGGTCTTACCTCCTATGGAACAGGGAATTGTAAAACTTCTGGGGTCCTTCATCTTAGGTGGAATTTTCTTGGTTAACAGAGCACTGCAACCCTCAGTTAGAGCTACAGTCTCATACTCAGTCAGCCTTTTCTTTTTGTTCAAAATATCTTTTAAAAACTTTGTGTAATTTGGCATTCTTTCAATTGCCTCCAACAAAGGTATGTTGATATGCAATTGTTTGAAAACATCAAGAAACTGTTTAAATTGGGCTTCCTCTCTCTGATTCCTTAGCCTTTGGGGGTATGGAATATAGAGAGGGACTTGAGTAGGAGTGGTAGTCTTTTGAGGTGTAGGTGTGACAGAGACAGGCTTCATCACAGTGGTGGATAAAGTGGTGTCTGTCTCCTTGGGAAGTATGTTACTAATGGTCTTGGGACTGTCACCAGATTGTGACATATCCTTACTGGTGTATTCCTGAGGTTTCCACATTGTTCTTTGGGACCCTGCAGATGTTACAGGAGACAAAAGTGGAAAGTCAGGAACAGGTGAGGTAAAATCTGACTCTGCTGGAGTAGGTGAGTCAGTGTGTGTTGGAGTGGAAGAAGATGATGCAAGATCCTTTTTAGGACTTCCATCCTTCTTTTCAGACTTATTCAAGTCTTTTCCATTTCTTAAAGTTACAGCTTTAACTTGCTCTTTTCCTGGTCTTTGAGGAATCTCAGTGTCACTAGGTAAAGAGCCAGCCGACCTATTCCTAATTTCTAAAGCCATCTGACCCACTTGGGTCTCCAGGTTTTTGATTGATGCTTGGGTTTGAGAAATAAACCCTTTCATCATGGCTTCAAGTGAAGGCTCAACCTGTTGGTTTTGCCTTGGTGGATATCTAGGAGAGGTGGTTTGTTGGTGATTTTGTGAGTGGTTGTGTGAAGTGTGTTGAAATCTAGGAGGTTCCTCATCTTGAAAATGTACACGCTTTTGATTTTGAAAATGTGACTGTCCTTGATTTTGAAAATGTGACTGCCCTTGATTTTGAAAGTTGGACTGTCTTTGTTGTGGAGGATATTGGTTAGTCTGACCTTGTATTCTAGGTAACTGTGGGTTAAGAGAAGGACTGTTCCATTTTAAATGTGGATGATCTCTCCATCCAGGATTGTAGGTTGGTGAAAAAGGTCCAGTTTTATCATTATTTCCAATGTAATTGACTTTTTCCGGATTTCCAGGACAATTATCAAAAAGATGGTTTTCACCACAATAAGCACATTGGACAGGTAACTCGGATGCCTCAGAAGCATCAATACCATACAACACTTGCTTCTTGGTAGTGAGATTCTTAAGCATCACTGCCATATCACGTACTTGGGTAGCAAGTGTTGAATAAGTATCATTGTTCTTGACACCAGTTAATTGTAAAGGTTTTGCACGAGAGTCTGCCCAGTGGCCATTGTTATTTGAAATTTTTTCAAGGATATTGTATCCTTCATTGTAAGAACTTGCAGTAAAAGCTCCTCCTGCAGTAGCATCAAGCATTTGTCTGGCTGGGTAATTCAAGCCATTATAAAATGTCTCTAGCTGAATGCAGTAGGGAATGCCATGGTGAGGGCATTTTCTCAACAATTCTTTAAATCTTTCCCAGGCTGTGGGAACTGTCTCATCATCTTCTTGTTGGAAGGTGCAGATCTCATTTCTAGACTGAGCATTTCTTAGTGGTGGAAAATATTTTTTCAAAAATACTTCAGCCATCTGGTCCCATGTAAAAATAGAGTTTGGTTTTAAAGAATAGTACCAGGCTCTGGCATGATGACTTAATGAAAAAGGAAAAAGTTTTAATTTTAAAGCGTCATCAGAAATTCCTCGAAGTCTAAATAATCCTGCAATTTCCAAGAAAGATCTGAGATGAGCATGTGGGTCTTCCTTTGACAATCCTGCAAATTGACCATTATTTTGTAACATCTGAAACATTACAGTTTTTAGCTCAAAATGCGGGACATTGCATGTTGGATCACGTATTCCTGTTTGCAACTGATGTACAATAGGAATGGCATAATCCATCATACTGTTATCTTTGGAATTTGCCAGACGAAAGATGTGTTGTTCTGCATCTTCAATGTGCTGATTATTATTATTAAGAGGTGGTGGAGGATTTCGTAAAATTCCATTAACTGGATTTTCTTGCTGAACTTGTGGTCCAGGTTCCTGAATGATAGGTACAGGACCAGCATGTGGTTCTGCCACACGTGGTTGGATGTCTTGCAGCCGATTTCTACCATTACCTCCAGGAGGTGGTGGTAGAGGTGGAGGTAGACCATCATTGTTGTACCTTCCATCAGGTGGGTTTCCAGGAAATGGCAGTTCCTCTAAAAATGCGTTTTCTTCTTCCATTGCAGACGAAGTAGAAGCTTGCAAATTTCTTTGCTCCCTTTTACGACGTCTAAAAGTTCTTTCGATATCGGGGTCTAGATTAAAAAATTCCCCACGTGATTTTCTTGGCATAAACTAAAAAAATCTTTTTGTGTTTTGTTTTGTTTTGTTTTTTTTTTTTTTCGAAAATATATAACTATATATAAATTCTCTCTTTTTTTTTTCTTTTCTCAAAAGGTGGTAGAAAAATTAACTTTCTAAAACTAAAATTGAAAAATTGCTTTGTTGCTTCCCCGGCAGCGGCGCCAAAAACTTGTTCGTCTGATTTCAGTACCCCCCTGTTCTTTTATGATTTTAATTATTGGATTAATTATTTGAACGGTAGCGGTGCCAAAAACAGGTGTGCAAAAGAAATAAAACAAGTAACCTTCGGTCCAAGTATAAACCTCCAATTACTGTCGTTTTTCTAAAAACAAGTAATAAAAATGGTACAAGTACCAGATATCGATCCCACAGGGAAGCGGTGAAAACAATCCTTCGAAATTCAGTTTTTGTGAAAGTTAACTTCAAATGGGGTTTGGATGAAAAAGTATTTGGTTGGTTGGTTGATTATGAGCTACGTTAAGAGAACAATTATAAAAAGGAGCAAGGGGTGTAAAGTCTTTTTGTTGGAATAAAAATAGGTAAATTGGATGAAAAGTAATTTAATAATCTCAATTATGCAGAAATGATATCCAAGTAACTTCTGAAAAGTTATCACATTTTCATATAACCCAATTACTTATCGATGAGTTTAGATGCAATCTTTAATGAAATGTTAAAATATATTAAAAATCAACACTTACGTAACCTCTGAAAGATTAACACATTTTCATGCATCTGACTCATCGTTAAATAATTAGTTATAATCTTTAATGGGATACTAGATCTGATACCAACTTCAGGAATAGTGCCAATTGTAGTCCCTTAAGAGACTAACACATTTTCATGTCCTTGGATTATTACTAGTTAATTATTAGACATACTCTTTAATGAAATGTTAAAGACGTGAGATAATAGCAACGAGTGTTGTCACCCACTCATATATCCCCAAAATAACATTTTAGTAACTTCTGAAAAGATACCGCATTTTCGTACATCTGATTAACCGGTAAAAATCCAAGGACAATCTTTAATGAGGCATTAAGCTTAAAGTGGTAAAAATTGAGTTTATATAAAAGACTTTTTTCTTTACCAAAGATTCATTCCAAATTAAACTTTACACCCCAAGCTATGAAATTAACCTATCATACTTGAGTGTGTTTTACGACTATTTTTAGATAAGTAATTATTTGGACAAGAAAACGTTAGTGCAACGAAGATAGTTATAAATTGCAGTAATAAAGACAGTTGATAAGGTACGGTTACTGGAAGTGACCAGTGAATATTAAAACAGTTGATAAAGTGCAGTTACTGGAATTTGACCAGTTGAATTTAAGATAAAAGTAAACTGGAGATTTGACCAGTTGTACTTATATAATCAAACACAACTAAAAGAAATATAATTTATCGTTAATCAAGTACTTATATGATTATGCATATACATCTATGCATATAATCATAGTTTCAATTATATGAATTTATCATGCAAGCAATTATATATATGTATCTAGGTAATTATTCAACAAACTAGTGCAATAATATATGAACTTAAAATAAAGGAAAGCGATGCTTAGATTAAACCAAGAAATGAGATACCAAACACTTGGTATAGCTTTCGGGCTTACAAAAGTGTGCACCACACCCGAAAGCAACCAATACCAAGTGTTTCAAAAGCGTTGTTCGGCCTCTTCGAGAGGAAACCCGAACCTTTCAAAGTAGCAAATATGTCTGAGATGAGTGAGAACTAAAAGAAACACTTGGATTCGGTCTCTAAGAGAAAACCGAAACCAACAAAAAGAGAAGGATGGTTGTGTGTCTTGATAAACTAGCTATGTGTGTTAGAAGTATATCTTCACACAATCCACATGCATACATATATATAGCCAAGTATCATGGGCCATGGGTGCAAAGTTCATCAAAGAAAGTAAATGGGCTTCGGCCCAATAAAACCGATCGGCCCATGGTCGATCCAAACCCGCGGCAGCCCAACTTCCATGCTCCGGCCCAACTTTGGTGACTTGCTCCGCAAAAGAAATCTACAAAATCGGCCCACGATACTGGTTCCTGAAAATACATAAAAGTCTTTATTAAGTTTAAGCGATAAAATGCGAGAAATACCTATATAAGTGTATTTGTAGCAAAAGTGTGCATGCGGTGATTTTTAGCGTGATTTTGATAAAATAAATGTAAAAAAGTGAGAAAAATGCACGAGATTTATTATTTACGAGGGTAATATATTTGCTCTTATCACATCCCTTCCGTCTCGGGAGGGGGGTGTTACAGGGATCCACCACCTGTGCACTCACATAACTTACCAATTTTTTTAATTGGAGGGTCCATTTATAATTTCTCTTTAGAAAAGTAATAAATTAATATGAATCTGTATATTTTGAAATTATGTTTTACTTATTAATCAAAACAAAATACAATAAAACGATAAAAAAAAGCAAGATTGATGTAAGAAACAAGACAAGCAGTTAATCACAAGCGGCTGTAGCATATGGTTAAGGCTACTAGGGAGATATGGTAGAATATTCAATTTGCTCATAATTCTATTTCAGATATGCATAACAATTGTGGCCACTCAGTTATTAGGTTGTCTAACAACTGTAATTTGTTGGGATTAGTTTGGACATCCTTCAAAACAAATTTGGGTCCTTGTACAAATACCGATTTCTTGTTGAGGACCATTGACCAGACAAGCACCACAAATAGAGGTTTTTGTAAAAGCTTCCTATAGAAATGTGTCATGACATTTACCGTAAAGTGTAAACATTTTAATAATACTGAATAATCTGAAAGGTTGTTGATCCAATTTTATCAGATTATCTACAAATTATAGTTTTTAAGAGGCTGAAGACTCAAAACCTTTTTAAATATAAAAAGTAAAGGTAACACACATATATTTGGAAGATAATATTTGTGAATGTTTTGGATAACTCAATTGCCAAAACTTAATCATTTAATTATTATCTTTTGTAGGCTATTGAAGAAATTTAAAAATAATAGGTGTTGTTTTCTTTTTGTTTTTTGTATAGTTTCTTACAAAAGTTAAAAGAAACCATGTATGAAAGATATTACCAACTTCATATTTAATGGAAAAAAATGAAGACGACAAAAATTAGAAAGAACTACCAACAAGATTATTGATAAGTTTTAGATATTAGACGTGTTATTTTTCTTTTCTTTTTTATTTATATATTTTTGGTTAAAGTTTTAAAATACTTACACAAGTGTTATGTGGGAGAACTTTTTAATATTTAAACGTTTAAATACTCAATTATTATATATTTTACACTGGCAGTGAAATTTTGACTTCCATATTTTACAATCTTTTAAAAAAAAAAACTAAAATATCGTCCAACAACTCTACTTTGAAACATAATATAATAAGTATTTTTAACAAACAGACAAATGAATTCGAAAAATATTTATTCTGGCTTTCCAAATAATAACAATAGTAATTATGCGTAAATTTGCAATACTTTATACCTCTTTATCCATTAATTAATATCACCAAATAAATATTAATGTATATTTTTTTAACGACATGTCAGTGCAACGGAGTATCATCGTGCCACCATAACACCAAGTCACGATAACCTGAGTTTGAAACCTCTCCAAGGAGAATAACCATCCCCAGCCTAGTCATCCAGTTTCTATTTAAAGGGTTTTAAGGTATTAGTGAGCTTCGAACCCGACACCCGTTCAGAGAAAATTCTCCATAATAAACTCTGATAAGACTCGAACCCTTAAATTTCACCATATAAAAACTATAACCCATATACGATGTATTAGATCAACTAAAGTGGTTGTCATTTGCAAATAAATATTAATGTTTATAGTTAAGATTTTATCCAATAAAACACAAACATCCATGAAATACTAAAAAAGAGAAGGAAAAACGATATTAAATAATCCAAAACCATGCATGTGCTCCCAACTAATATCAAAACGACAGATACTTGATGCCTACCTTTTGCTCCTATTTTATTTTAATTAATAATTCAAAATAAATTAATTAATATAACTTATTTAGTTTCAAACTCATAATTATTGCATTGAAAAAAAATCTATAACAAATACATACATTTCATACAAAATGAAATAAGCCATGAATTGATTTTGTTAGAAGGAGTTCTTTTATATATTGGATTGCTTTTCGTAAGAGTCTAGAATGATTAAGGGTTATATTGGTTGAATCTGATACTACTAAGTCAGGTAATAAGAATTGATTGTCTCTTTAATAAAGTTGGGGTGCTCTCGAGAGGAATGGCATTGTCGAAGTTCTCTTCTTAAGTTTTCCCTTTTCTTTCACCGTTAAAAAAAGGGAGTAAGAATTGATTTGGTTGATTAACATACGTTTCATCAACTTGCAGATTTTTAGGACATATTTGATGTCAAAATCAATGATGTATATATTATGATCATTTTGTGCATTATTAAATCCAACTTTCTCATGAGATAATACATTTTTTGTAAAAAATACCTGCAATCAATTCATCGAAAATGAAATGAGCCATGAATTGATACGGCATGACAAGCTGGCATTTGCTATAATTTGAGGTTACAAGACGTTTCATAGGATTGTTTTTTAGTTAGGGACTAGATATGTCAATGCTCATGATGATTGAATCAGATACTGGAGATAGGTATGTTTAGGTTGTAAAAAAAAGTCATATTATTGCGCGACGCGTTATCAATTTGCACATTTTAGGACAAATTCAATGTCAAAGTCAATAGTGTATTATGATTGTCTTTTGCTTTATTAGATCGAGCTTCCTCATGAGATAATACATTTGTCGTGTGCTTTTTTGATGTATCAAACATCTACCTTTTCTAAGACACGGTTATGAGTAGGAGATTATAATATAAGTTATATTATTAAAGTTATTTAATATAATATATAAGAAAATATTTTTCTCTCTTACATATTTAACTTCAAGAGTTTTTGTTCGTAGTAAATGGTTATAATAGAAAATCGTTTTCTCTTTCCTAAGTATGGTAAAGTTCTCCAAATTTAGGGATTTTCACCCATCACCCATGTTTTCTCCATTTTGGAGGAGGTTTTGGAATTGGAGCAAAATCCTCAAAATCTGTATCTTAGAGAAACTCTTAAAGATGCTCTTAACCAATCTGCGAATTTCCCTCATTGAACACACAATCATAGTTACTTGCGAGTGCAATAACATTTCATTTATATTTATTAAATAATAATGTTTTCAGACGAATAAAATATCTACTTTCTTTTTTAAAATGATTTTTAATGGTCCTTGTGCATACACTCAATAAAGACCGAGCCTACGAATCGTGTCTTATCCAAAACCCATTCACTAGACCTGTTGGTCTATGTCTAATATCGTAACCTACTTTCTATTTACGAGTTATGAATAAAAAAATAGTAAAAAGAACCGATATCATAAAACCTATTTTAAACCAGACAAACCCTTTGATGTATATTAATTGCATGCACGTATCAAAAACATCAAAAGAAGCTCAAATGCTCAATAAAGAAAAGATGATGTATTGATATAACTTTTTATGAAATAAATCATGATAACATGTCATGTTTTAATTGTGGTGTTTGCACACTTTAAATTGGACGTCCATTTTTCTTTTGCTTGTGAAAAGCATTTTTCTTTTCTATCTTCCTTTATTTAGAAAACGTGTCAATATAAAGCATAGTCGAATAAATGATAATTACAAAAAAAATATACAAATTTAAAGAAAGGCTATTAAAAAGAATTATGATTCTTTGTTATTAGATGTTATGGTTTAAGATACTGTTTTATATACGCTTGTGTTCAACTGTTCATATTGCGAAAAAGATACATATGAAATCTTTTTTTGAGTTCACATTGTGAAACAAAAGCTATACGTTCAAAAGTTTCATATTGTGAAACTAATACTTTATGAAACAAACATGTATAAAACAATATTTTAAATCGTGATCTTAGATGAGAAAAAAATAAAATACTTTGAGATGGTTCTTATAAGGCTTGTAACATTTTTGTGTCTCGACGGTTTATATATGGTCATGGTTGTGTTAGAATAAAAGTTATAATGAGAATGATGATGAAACACTTCTAAGCTTTTGAATACATTGCCTTTTTAATCTAACGGCTAAAAAACACGGACTTTTAATTACCTTAAATTGATTGTTGAGAAAAAAAACATATACTTTCGAGTTTCATCTATCTCCAACCTCTTGAAACTATGTGAAACTAGCCCTCTAAAGCAATAAATATGTCACCCGTTTTACATTTTGCATGTTTTTTGTA
This sequence comes from Centaurea solstitialis, assembly GCA_030169165.1. Classification (NCBI taxonomy): domain Eukaryota; kingdom Viridiplantae; phylum Streptophyta; class Magnoliopsida; order Asterales; family Asteraceae; genus Centaurea; species Centaurea solstitialis. The sequence continues at coordinate 12,605,716 of CM058047.1, read as the reverse complement.
TTTTATTTTCCTTAAACTTTTACTGTATTGCCCTTTAAATGTTATTTTCATACATGTTTCTATTTTGGTTTATTTTTGTAATTTATTAAATATTAAAATGTTATGCTTTTTAGGGTTTTTTAGTCTTGTCTTTATATTTGTCTAAAAGAAATTTTCATTTTTCATATCCATATTGGTAAACTTGGATTTTACATCGATATGAAAGTAGGAGCAATAAGACGAAGAACATCTAATAAATGATAAATATAAGCTTTAATAAATAGATAAAATATTATAACATGATTTGGAAAAAGTTCAATACGAGAATTGAACGCCAAAAAATCTTTAAAAGTATTTAATATTATGATTTATTAACCCCAACAACCTCCAATCTTTGCCGTAGATCGTGATGAATCCAACGGCATAGATCATCTTGGCGCACCTCCAGGCTCCATCGTCACGGTAACACCTTACCATACCCCCTCCGCTCTTTCGCGGGGTTTTCAATACTTGAAATACATATTGAAATACGTTTTATTATTTATAAACTTTAGACAAATATAAAGACAAGACTAAAAAACCCTAAAAAGCATAACATTTTATTATTTAATAAATTACATAAATAAACCAAAATAGAAACAGGTATGAAAATAACATTTAAAGGGCAATACAGTAAAAGTTTAAGGAAAATAAAATACAAAAAACATGTAAAATGTAAAACGGGTGACATATTTATTGCTTTAGAAGGCTAGTTTCACATAGTTTCAAGGGGTTGGGTGGAAGTGGAACAATTAACTTGTTCGCTTCACTTTGTTTCAGTCTGTTCTACATAAATATCATGTCAAACTGAAAGCATGAGTCCCTACTCTATGTTGTCCATTGCATTAAACTCACCGAACTAAAATGACCAAACAACCCTTTAATGGTAAAAAATGTAATTTTAACTTCTTTAAGGGCCATGGTTTTACTAAGTTTATTTTGAAAACCTCGTTAAAAATTTACATTTTTACATATGTCCTCTATTAACGGACCCATTTTTTGACGAACAGGGGTCGAGAATGTAACTTAGGCTGTGTCAATCCCTCTTTTGACAAACAGAGCGATTTCTTTACACACTTGCATAAAAAAAAGAACAACAGATCATGATGCCATTTTAAGAATAGCTAAAAATCCTTTAAAATATCAATTTTAGCAAGTCTTACAAAAATACATCCATAATTGTAATATGAAATTACTTAGGCTATCAGTACCATGGATGGACTTGATGAGGTGGCCACGGTGGCACGGGCCACCGTATCATTCCTCCATCACAGTGTAAAAAATATAGGGTGCCATCGTACTAATTTGTTCTGTGTCACTTTATATATTTTGAAACAACAATAATAATATAAGCTTCCCTTGGCTTAGTTGGTTAGCTCCTTGTTTTTTATCAGTGAGGTCTTGGGTTCAAATCTAGGTCCGTCCCTGATCAGTACCCGAGCTCTCTGAGCCCCACTGTCACATCAACTTTTTCCTAAACTCATAGCAAGCCCTCTGGAGCCCTCTCTGTTACTACACGAAACCTACCAAACTAAATACCCAATACATATTTTTTTTTAGAGATAGAGAGATAGAGAGAAAGGATAAGAGAGAGAGGGCTCGTCGGATAAATCTGCTTCCATACACCGTCTTCAAGCTCGCCCTCCCAACCTGCCGCCGGCACCGTAGCGGTATCCGTCAAGCCCGCCAGAGCCCAGCCAATTGCTAGGCATAGCCTTAAAAACAATTTGGGCCGATAAAAACCAATTCAGATTTCAGAATGCTTTAAACAGATTGATTACCCAATGCTTTATTTTTACACCCCCAACAAATTTCCCTCAATTTTACCCGAAAATTTTGGCAAAAATGGATTCCTTTTGAAGCAATCAATCCAAGAGGAATCCTACGACATCCTTCAACTCTACGATTTCAATTTGAATCAAACTCAATCGATACGTTTTCAAGTTCATAAATACATTCTCGATTGAGTTTCAATTACTTCTCGATTTATGTTTTTTTTTTTTTTTTTTTTTTTTTTTTTTTTTTTTTTTTTTTTTTTTTTTTTTTTCCGATTGTTAAGCGATTCTGATTATGGAGGTAGGTTTAGCAACATTAAGCTGTAATTAATTAAGATTTCATGTTGGAATGTTAGCTGAATTGTTTAGAATATACTTCAGCCTTTTGGATATAAAACCTAATTATGATTCTAAATCGATTAAGCTAAATTCCAACTTGAATGCTTAATTGGATTCCCTAAATCCCTTGCCCATGGAAGTTAGCCAATTATAAGGATTTGGTTGAATGCACTTGGATTTAAAAGCTAATTTTGATCTAAACGTTTCAGCTGAATTCCAATTTTGAATGCTTAATTGAACTCTCTTGTCCATGGATGTTAATCAATTGTAGCTTAATGAAGTTCAGAATTAGGAACAGGATAAATATGAAGCTCACAAAAATAAGCTAGCTTATTTTTGAGTAATCCTTTGGATGCACATAACTTAGCTTATGAGCTAGCTTATCAATAAACTACTTGGAGCAGCTTATGAGGAGTTTTTTTGCCACTTTTTCCTATTATAACCCTGATTATTGAGTAATTGTTTGAATGCACAGAAGCTAGTTTTTACCAAACATAATTTCTTCATCAGTTATATACCTGCTAGCTTATCGGTTATCGGCTAGCTTATCAGCTAGTTTGCCAAACATAGCCTTAATGCTGCTAATCCTACCTCCACAATCAGAACCGCTTCCCTAATATTTCTCAATACCGAGGATATACTGGGTAATCGTTTGAATGCACATAACTTAGCTTAAGAGCCAGCTTATTGATAAACTACTTGGAGTAGCGTATGAAGAGCTTTTTACTACCTTTTTCCAATTATAACCCTGATCATCGTTCGGATGCACATAAGCTAGTTTTTGCCAAACATAATTTGTTCATCAGCCCAAATGGCGTAATTCACGAGGATAATCCAGTGCCTCCTGCTATCGGAATTGAGTTCGAATCTTACGAAGATGTTTATTTCTTCTATAACTGTTACGCCAAACAACAAGGATTCGGGGTTCGAGTTAGTAACACGTGGTACCGAAAGAGTAAAGAAAGATATCGAGCGAAACTGAGCTGTAGCGATGCCGGTTTCAAGAAAAAAACTGGAGTAAATCGGCCATGGCCTGAAACTCGAACGGGTTGCCCGGCTATGATAAAGTTCAGATTGATGGATAAACACGAGATGCGGAATAATCGAAACCGAGCTTAATCACAACCACTTGATTAATCCAACAAGTGGAAAGTTATATAAATCCCACAAGATTACAAGTCTTGGGACGAAAAGGCGGTTGTTCGATGATGCTGTCGAGATTGAAAAGGTTAAATTGGTCAGAACGGTCGTTCTCAATCGAGAAGATACCGAATCGCGTTTCGGTGATAAAATCGAGCAGTCGAATTCCAATCTGTTGAAGCTTAAACTAGGAGATGCGAAAGCCGTTTATCGTTGCTTTTGTGAGTTAGAGACTTTCAGTTGACGAACCCGAACTCTTTTTACATGATGGATTTCAACGAGAACGGGCAGTTGCAAAACGTGTTTTGGGCGGATTCGAACGCAAGGACTTCGTTCGATGAATTCAGTGATGTTATTGCAGTCGATACTTCACGTTTGACCGATAAATATGAGGTTCCGGTTGTGGTATTCATGGGAATAAATCATCATGGGCATACAGTTCAGTTTGGTAGCTGGTTGGTTGCAGGCGGAACGGAAGAATCGTACAAGTGGTTATTCCGGGCGTGGCTCACGTTTATCTTAGGACGCTCTCCCCGAGTCGTGATTACCGAATTCCCTACTCTACCACGTCAAGAAACGTGTCATTCGTTTGAGGGGTATATCCGGAAACTCTCAAAACTTCCGTCACCATCTCCAACATCGCGTATATCTCCGTCCACAATAAATGCGACCGATCCTGTGCCACAAACTCATGAACCGTCCCATAAATCTCTATCGAACTACACCCCCGGGTTCTCGTTACCCCTCGATTCATCATCATCGATCTCACTTCCCGTAAATCTTCCCATCTCTTCGAAGCCGCGTAGACATTGCACAACAACGCATACCCTCCACCGTTTTCGGGATCCAATTCGATAAGTTTCTTGGCCGCTATTTCACCCAAATCGACCTCCTTATGGATCCCGCAGCCACCGAGAAGAGCCCGCCAAACGACCGAGTTCGGTGCGATTGGCATCGCGTTTATGAAGTCATACGCTTCGGCTAACAGCCCGGCTCGACCCAGAAGGTCGACCATGCACCCATAGTGCTCGACCCCCGGCTCGAGCCCGTAGTCAACGGTCATGTTTGCGAAGAACTTCCGGCCCTCGTTCACCAAACCCGCATGGGTACACGCACTGAGAACCCCGAGGTAACAAACCTCGTCTGGTTTTATCGATGCGTTCGTCATCTGATCGAACACATCGATGGCTTCGTTTCCGAACCCGTTGATGGCGTAACCGACAATTACGGAAGTCCAAGTGAACTTATCTCTCACGGTCACGGGCATTTTCTCGAAAACTTCCACCGCTTTACGGACTTCTCCGCACTTAAAGTACATATCAATAAGGGCGTTTCCGACAAAAACGTCGTTCTCGATCTTGCTTTTTTCGATCCCAGCCTTTACCGATTCCCCGAGCTCGAGCGAGTTCGTGTTGGCACAAGCGGTCAGAACGCTAACGATCGTGAACTCGTCGGGTTCGATATCCGCATCTCGCATATTCTTGAAAAGCGTTAAACCGTCCTCAAACCGATTTTGCCGTAAGTACCCATCGATCATGGCCGTCCACGAGACTGAGTCCCTCTCCGGCATCCGATCGAAAAACCGGCGAGCGATCTCGAGTTTTCCGGCGTTCAAAAACCCCGATATAACAGCGGTCCAAGAAATCATGTCCCTTGTTTCCATCTCCCCGAAAACCGTCAACGCGGCATCCGTTTCCCCGCATGCCGCGTAGGCATCGATCAAAGCGTTATCCAACACCAAATTCGACTCGACCCGCCCGTCCTTTACGTACCCGTGAACCCGCTTGCAACCGTCACCGTCCTTCAACTTCGAGCACGCCGATAGCATCGAAACGAGCGTGACGGAAGTCGGGACAACCCGTCTCGCCTCCATCTCGTTGAAAACCGTTCTCGATTCATCAAACTGTCTGCTTCTGTTATACCCTGCGATCATAACATTCCAAACGATCGCATCACATTTCGAGCTCGCGTCGAAAACCTGTCTCGCGTCGTCGAGATTCCTACGTAACGAGTACATGCGTATCAAGGCCACGTCGACCGCTGGGTTCGAGCCCGACCCGAACCCGAACTTCCACACGTGGCAGTGAATTCCGTCACCGATCTCCGAACCCACCACCGATCTCGTAAACCCCTTCAGCAGGAACGGAAACGTGTAGCCATCGGGCCTCACGTCTTTCCGCAACATCTCGACGTACAAACAGACGGCGTGTCCGATATAGCCCGTGAACGAGTATCCTTTAATCATCGTGTTCCAAAGGACGATTTTTGGTTCGGGAATTTCGTCAAACACCTGGCGTGCGTAATCGAGACCGGCCCGGTTTTGGGTGCAACAAAAGGCGATGATTTTAAAGCTTATGAAAGGGTCTAGGCTCACACCATTGACGATGGTTTGCAGGTGGATTTGCTTGAGATGATTCATTGATTTGCAAATAGAAAAATGGGAAATTAAAGGGTTTGTTTTAAAGATTGATGGTAGCATGGTGTGAAGATTTATATGGCAGTTTTTTTGTTTAAAAGATGGGGTGGAAATAATACATAGAGGGTGAGTGATGGGAATTATGCGACGGCCGGAGGAGGCTGACACCACCACCGCCGCCGTCACAAGGCCGCCGGAGTGTTCTGCGTTGTGAGGTTAAGAGGTTGGGTACGAAGAGCATCTTCGTTAGCTATGTTAAAATAGAGAAAAATGACGTTTTAATTATATATTTTTATGGTTTTAAATAACTCATTATGGCTTTGTTTTATTGTGCGTTGGCGTTAAGGTTTGGGGTCGACACCATGTTAACCCCTATGGCTCCACTCTAAGGATTGACTTGGATTTTAACATGTTATGGCATGTTACAGTGCCTTATTTTGTAAGGGTTGCGGTTATTTTTATGTCCGAGACTTAAGACTTAAATAAACATTGAAAGTAACACCTAGAAAACGTAAATATACTTGATCTCATTCCCGTAGTTGGAGAGTTAAACACAAATTCTTTGAAAATTGAAGAAAATAATGAGATATAATCCCCATTTTGCACTATTGATTTCATTTTTATAAGCTTAATATACTCTGTATCAATTATTATTCTTTCTTTTTTATAGTTTTATTACTTGCGATGCGATGAATTTAATTTGTTTTATGGTAATGTTCAAAACACTGACATATACAAGTACAAGTGTATGTGCATGCCGCTTTAGGACACGCCATGAAAAACTTCATGACCTTATCATAACTTGTAAGGCTTGAGGCTTAACCTCGCCGTCACGTCACGCCTCACATTATTTAGAACCTTGATATTTTTACTTCAAAATCTATGTTATTTTGTATGTTATAATGAAGAAAACAGGTGAGAGATTCTAACCGGTTACAAGATAAGTATTTATTGGCAAAAGTCATCATCCTCTTTTACTTGACCATGCAACATTTTCGGTTGCTAAAATTAATTATTGATAATTCTCTCTTATCTAATAAGTCCTCAACTTGTAAAAGAATTCTCTCATAAGATTATCGATTCTTGATGCACTTATGAACAATAAGATTTCTAATCCTTGTTGGCACCCGGGCATTTTGGCTTTGATTTAGGCTATGTTTGGCAAACTAGCTTTATGTTTGGCAAAAAATAGCCTCTAGGTACGTAAATAACCAAAACATGTATATTGTGGTATAATAATTAATATTAATAAAAGTATAATTGGTTAAAAAACTACCAATGAATGTCTAGCCCTACAGTGGTAGGTAACATCCTTGCGCTTGCCTTGAAACATAGGTTGGCGCGGGTTCGAGCCGCGCTTGGTACAAAAAGGCCAAAGGCCTTATAGACCTCTTCTGCGGTATCCAACTCTTGACCGGTCTTCGGGTTGGTCCATGGGTTGGCCTTCGGGTCGGCTCATGGGCGCGGGGGATTAGTTGGTGCCCGTATGGATCCGGATACCCCCGGAACGTGTGTGTGAGTTAAAAATGCCGTTAAAAAATGGTTAAAAAACTACAAAAATCTTATTAGCAAGCTAACTTAAAGCTATTTTTTCCATCAAAATATGCACATAAAAAATAAGGTAGCTTATAAGCTACTTCGTGTTTATCAATCAATGCCTTAATAAAAAAACCTAGGAAGTTGTTTGGTTGATTTTTCATTATTTCTTGCATAAATTAGTGTATGTATAGATTCTGAAAGTTTTTTTTGAATTTTTCTTTTTTCTATAGATGAAAGAAATGTTTCTCAATTTTATGAGTAAATTTGGAGGGGAAAAAAAGAAACCATGGCTTTATGCATAAATCATTTTCTATATCATTAAGTCACTATAACTAGATCTCATTAACTATTAAGGTTATGCGTACCAGAGTATTGGGTTGGGCGGGTTCGAAGCCGATGACTTCGGCGCGTTGAGCGAGTACGGCTACGTCGGAGGTGGGTTCAGCAGGCTGGGGTTGTGAACGGTGTCGACACACCGCTTGTTTAATAGGCGGGTTGTTCCTTTTGTGTGTGTGTGTTGTGTGTGGTGTGTTTTATTTAAATAAAAAGTGAAAGAGTTGAGAGGGTTGAGTACTAATCAGAGAAGGTTTCAGAAGGTTAATGGAAGGACCGAAAAAAAGCTGATGCGACAGTAGGGTTGGAGGTTGGGAGCCTCCTAATAAACGGGGCCTTAATTGTATATTAGCTTTTCTTTGGGGGTATTTTATGCCAACCATAAAAAAACATCCCGCTTACTAGATAACGCAAGAACAAATGAAAAGTGATAACCGTCTCATACGCCATGGCAGCAGCTGCAGTACCTTTCCAAGCTCACCGGACACACTCGTCGCCGGTTACCGTAGCTCACCGGCGGCCGAACATTTCCGATAACTCCATACACATCAGAAGAAACTCCTACGGTAGAAGGCGCTTTATCGTTTCCGCTTCCAAATCTCCAATCGAAGAACCAAATTCAAATTCAAATGATCCTGAATCTGATCTTCCGTTTACGCCTCAGGTTAGGGCTTAATCTGTCTTCAAATTCAAGTTATTCTGTTCATATATATAAACGATAATGGAAGACGATGGAGGGTGAAATCTCGTTGAATCAGCCAAATCCTACTGTTTTTGAGTGTTTTCGTTATCGATTTGGAATTTTTGGATCATAACTTTCGTGATTTCTTCAAAATCTGTTTCCTGTTGCCGAAATTCACAAAAAAACTGTTTGATTTTATCGTTTTAATGTGTTATTGAGGCTAAAATCTCATAGAATCAACTAGGGGCGTAAATGAGCCGAGTCCAGCCGAGTATCAGGTAGTTCCGGTCGAGTAGTTAGTATCTAGAGTCTAGTTTTATTCGAGTTGAGTTTTGACCGAGTTTATTCGAGTCGAGTTTTGATCGAGTTTATTCGAGTCAAGTTTTGACCAAGTCGATCTCGAGTAGCTCGCGAGTTGTCTCGGCTCATTTACACCCCTAGAATCAACCAAATCCTACTGTTTTTGTTATCATTTCCGATTTGGAATTTGGAGGATAAATGGATAATATACATTTTTCACTTCCAACTTCGTCTACTGATCTTGAATTTGTTGACCAACAGGGAGATCTGAACTTCTTGTTAAAGCTCGGAGCTGGATCTTTCATAGGTGCTGCTGCGATAAAATATGGCAGCATCCTTGTACCGGAGATAACACGGCCAAACATCACGCAAGCTCTCGTTATGATTTCTACTCCTGTTTTAGTATCTGTCTTGATTTTGATCAAAGAAAGTCGTGTTGAGCGATAACATATAAGTTTTTTTTCTCTCCAAATGAGACAATCGTTTCAGTTTTGTTTTCAATAAAATCGTTCACATGGCCATTCATTTGGATAGAATAGTGCCATCACGTAAGAGCTCGTTGTCCTTAGGTCGTAATTCGACCCCGATTTGTCTGGCATCACGAAATCAACGCGAGGATGATCTCGGATTTTGAAAATCGTTTTCTTTTAAATTTCGAAAATCATGAGTGCTCCCAAATTGATGTCCGAAAATGTCACGGTATAAGTGAAAATGATTGCTAGAATAATTAGTGGATGGGAAAATACCCGTACAGTTACCAACACTGCAAGCATATAACAAGCCTTTTAGAATCAGAAGCTCCGAGTCAATACCACTTTGGAATCAAAAGCCTTTGAAACGAAGACTAAGGGGTCGCTTACTAACACTTACTCGGGTAAGCGCTTAGTCGTATTTCTTACCTTAAGATTCTTGCTAGTTGAGCATGGAAACCACCGAGAAACTTATCCGGTAAGAGCCATAACAAAGACCGAGTCTTACTGGGTTGAAGACACTTACCAAACAATCAATTTTGATGACCGAGAATGTTATACGATTAAGCAAGGGTAATTTTCTTGTTTATAAATGTTTATCCGGTAATCGTTTCGTAAAAAGCCCCTAAGGGCATGTTCATTATCGACCGAAGGAAACTGGGAGGCCCCTAAATTTCAGCTAGGTTTCGATTGGTTTACGAGATTGAATTTATATGGAATTAAATTCTATTTGCATCCCAGGTTTGGTTTGAATTTCATTGAAACCCAATTCACAAGATTTTGTAGGATTTATATGTTGTAATGTTTTAAAATATGTTAAAAGTGTTTATTTTGTAATAATCAACTAATAAAAGAGTAATTAAACTAACCCTATATGAGTGTTTGTTTATTTTTAGAACAATGGGTACCAAGTCAATCAGCTTACATGAGTGTGCAATCTATATTTCTTAGCCCATGACATTATTTAACCACCAACCCATATTTTCTTATGAATACAATTACATAAAATGAACCAATGGTTTTATTGTAATCACCAACAAATGACAAGATCTGTTATGACCAATAATCACTCTAGTGCAAAATTCTTTCATGTAATACAAGTGTTTTACATATATGAATCTAAGTTTCCACCAAAACTGCTGGCTAAAAGTAATGTGATCAAAAGAATTGAAGAGTTGTTTCATGAGGTTTCTCTATTTCTTGAACAATCTTCTAGAATCCACATCTGAAAGGGGCAGAAAATCTTTGCCCGCTACGTTAGACGGAAAGATAAGAGAGTATTTATTATCGTGATCTAGAAGTTGTCCTTGAACCAATTTGTTACTCCTTTTACAACGGACCTGCAGAACAAGTGGAGCATATTAACCACCGTAAAGAAAAAGGGACAGCAAACGGCCGTAAGAACTGATAGCAACGATATAAGAGATCTCCAACGGCTATGGTAAAAAATAAAGATTTTGGGGATTTTAAAGTTCTTTTTACTCCAAAAGCTATGCTAAAATGTATGCATATGCAAAGGCACAGGTTCCTTTGCAAACCGCCCTAATTTGTGCAAACCATGCAAAGGAATTTGCATAACTGTTCGAGATGCTCTAAAAGCTGAAAAGAAGAATACCCGGCAAAGTCCGTTAGTTTCTTCAACGGGTCATCTTGTTCTTCCGAATCCTCACTTTCCTCGGCAACAGGATCCACTTGACTTTTTTCTGTGACTTTAGCTAATCACAAAAATCAAACATATTTCAGAACAAATTCAGGATGCTATCAGAAATCCAAAAATAAAAGAAGAAAAATAATTGGTAATATTACCGGGTTGCTGAGGTTGAGGTTTAGGGCGAGAACGAGGGTTATTGAGAAAAGCAAGTTGTTCGAGAAGCTCACGTTCTTGGCCGCTGCTACAACCAAAAATATTAGCATCATATATACAAAATGATTGATTCAATATAATCAATGGGTTCAATCAAGTAACTCATCATGCACCATTATTCTAGATTGCACTATGAAATATCTATATGCTTTATATATCAGGAAAAATCCTACAAAATACAGAAAAAAGAACTCCTCCAAAGAAAAACTATACCTTTACAATTACTTTTCTAGAATGGTCTAGAAAACTATTAGGTCCCATTTGGTTTGTAGAATTAAATGGGATTTGGATTTCAGTGCCAATCCAATCCCATGTTTGGTTTGAAGGATTGGTTGAATATGAAATCCCAGGATTAAGCATCTAACAGTACCATAGCTACTTAGGGGGTAAAAGGGTAAATTTATAGGCGATAAGCTCAAAAATTGCGAGTAGAAGTATAATAATACCTGATTCGTTTTGGTATGGTAACTTTAACGGTGAATAAATGATCGCCACGAATAGAAGGTCTATTCAATTTGGGAGCACCTTTCCGTGCCAATACAAGGGTATCACCAGGTTGAGTACCTGCAGGGATCTGAAGTTCAGTCATCCCTTCAACTGTCTTCACCTGAAGTTACAATCCCATAAAAATAAATAAATAAAAAATCAAATAAAAATCCAATACATAATCAAAAGCATCTATATATAATACTTAAGCCATTTTGCCAACCATAAGCTAGCATCGTTTTTGGACTTATTGCAAAAGCCCCGTTTGAATGGGCAAAAGCTAGTTCATAAGCTAGCCTATTGAACCATGCTACTTGAAGTAGCGTTTCAATAAGCTCTTGGAGCTCTTTTTCCACTTTTCCAATTATAACCTTCATATTTTACCTAATATAAGTTAGATAATTTTAAACTTAGATATTAATCTATCTTATTAATTAGTATTTAATTATTAATTTATAAATGTAAGATATTAATTCTAATAAGGCATATATGTATTTATTAATTTAAATCAAATTATTGATTATAGATTATTATTAGACATTATTAACTGAATTTTATTATATATTGTTCATTTCTTATTGTTCTTTTTGTCATATTAATTATGATTGCTTATCTTTAACCTGTTATTATTATCAGTTTTCAATAGTCGTAAAAAACCAAATAAAATAATTTAAAAAATGTTTTTGTAAGTTAAATGAAGATTAAAATTATATTATTTCACATTTAGAATTATAAGAAAATTGATAATCGATTTAAACAACATATTAGATAGTGGTTTAAATCATGTCCTTTTAAGTCATTTTACATTTGTTAAACAGTTTATCAGCTAGTTTTTGCCAAACTTTACTAGTTTATTAGCTAGTTTGTCAAACATAACCTTAATAGCAAAAAGAGTTCAATACATACCTTGGCAACAGTCCCCAATATAGCATCAAGATAAGAAATGGAGATGGATGAAATTAGATTAATTCCATCTCTTTGGATTTCAGGAATTTCTACAACATCAAGATACACATATAGATCCCCAGCAGGACCTCTGCTAAAAAAACAAACAAATCATTAACAATCTATGGACATGTTTGTTAACAAATTAATGAGCTTAGTGGACCCACAACTTCTTAGGGACTCTTTGCTTCGTTCTCCATTAAGCCATGCATGTGTAAAGCTGTATGAGATTAATTTGTCTGTATAGATTGAGAAGGTTTTTGTTTGGGAGGGTTTTTTCATAAATGAAAGAAGCGTGTTTTTGAATTGGGAGAGGCGGGTTTAGGAAAAAAACTTGGCTTTCTGCATAAAAGCTTCCCCTTAGAAGCTTACTAAATAAGTCACTTTCTATATCATTAAGCCACTACCAAACAATCATGTATAGACGACTGAATAACCTACAAATCCCATTAAGCTGTTTTGCTAACAAACAGAATCTTAGTTAGTAGGTTGGCTATACATGACCTTTTGGTAGTGTCTTAAATCTTAATGATATAGAAAGCAGCTTATTGAATTAATCACTTGGGTTGTGGTGAACCCAAAGCCCTTGTCGCCATGGAGGTTCACCTGCGACAACTCCAGACAACTCGTGGTCAGCCGAGGGATTAGTCAGTGTGCGTAAACTGGTCCGAATATCAACAGTTACCCCCCCCCCCCCCCCACCCACACCCACACCCACACACAAAAAGAAGAATCGACATATTTACCCTTTGGGACCCGCATCGCCTTCTCCAGCAACTCTCAAGATACTTCCCTTGCTAACTCCGGGTGGGATTTTGACCTTTATATCCTTTTTCACACGTATGCGCCCTTCACCCGAGCACTTTCGACAATACTCGGATATCATTTCACCATTCCCGTTACAATTTGGGCATACAGAAACCTACGTGAAATAAAAAAAGATAACGATAATTTCCATTCTAATGATGTTATTGTTATTAGAAGAACTTATATAAGGAATAGTTGATAATTATTACCTGTGAAAACATACCGAAAGGCGTTTGCTCTGTTCTCATCACTTGACCTCTGCCACCGCACGTGGAGCATATTCTCATCTTCGACCCTATCTTTGCTCCCGTTCCGGCGCACGAATCACATGTTTCGAGATGCGATAGTTCAAATTCCTTTTCCGTTCCAAATATGGCGGCTGAAAATTCTAATCTCATGTCGTATCTGGATGAGATAATCAACCCTTCTTTTAGAATTACGAAAGTTGATTTCTCAACTCATAGAAGCTAATGTAATCTGTATCTCCATCAGTTATGCTAAAGTAGAGCATTTTGGAGATTTAGAAGCTTTTTTTTCTGCTCCAACAGCTATACTAGAGTTTATGCTAACATAGAGAAAATAGAGACAGAAGGTAAAGCCTCTAAATTTTAAAATCGAGGAGAGATATATTATTTAATTGTTTCCACCAATGAAGATGAATGTGTTATAATTTTTGTGAAGTTCTTTTAAAAGTGTATCGGGATGACGAATGTAGACTTTTATAGCATTGTTGTTGGAGATGCTCTAACAGGCCATACCAAATGAATTAAATCCATAATTTCCATCTAATATGACACTCAACCTTCTACAAGAACAAGTGACAAAAAAATATAGAGATAGCAATGTATTATGTAGCATTGGGTTTCGGTGAGAAGGGAAGTTACGATGAGAAGGGTAAGAAGGGATTTAGACCCTTCAATCAATCGTGATTGAAGATCAACAATTCATGGGCGGGGGTGAGATTACAAGTGATCAAGGGTCCGGATCCCTTCTTACGCTTCTAACCTCGACTCTTTTTCCCACACGATCCTTCATCTAATGAGGTATGCATACATCACAAAACAAACTTGTACCCCTCCCCCAAAAAAAAAAAAATATATATATATATATAATAATAATAATAATCCCCAACCTTACCTCTGTGTAGAACATACATGGATCATGTGCTAAGAAAAGAGGGTATACAATGCTTACTTCCATATGCCTTTTAGAATCCAATATAACATCTACCACATTACGCTATCACATTTTGTTTAATATTAAACACAAGTAGATGCAAGCTAGGAATGTAGGAGCAATGAAGTTATTACCGAATGCAGGTAATATAACTCACCGTATATCTTCACCTTTGATAACAGTAGTAGCACGACGCCCTCCAAACCCAGTCGTGTCACCACCAGCAAAACCACCCATACTAGTTCCAAAGAATGTCTCAAAGAGATCAAATGGATTTGTCTATCACAAAATAAATAAAAAGATAATATGTTTATACCGAATACTACTTGATGCATCAAATATCTAATTTATATATTTAATTAAGCTTTCTTTTACGGTAATCACATTTGAAAGAACAAAAGCAGCATGATCTATGAGACCCTAGACAATTACGGCTGAAGAAGATATAACTAGAAGAAACAGACAAAAATGTATTTGTAGCATAAGAGTGCCTTCATCACTTGTTTGTGGAAAAAAAAGAGTTCTAAACATTTCACATATGGATGATCAATATAGAACACTGCATTTTCACAAGTGTTGTTTCATATATGAAAACAACCCATGAAAATGGGTTTGTAAGTTTGTAAGAATTATTGGGTTTGTAAAAAAAAGAAGGGGCTCTAGAAGTATAACACCTAAATAAGGGTGTGTTTGGTATGCGGGATAGAATAAAAACTAGTCCTGCGCTTTGCGCGAGATTGGATTGGGACAAGACAAGACTAAGTGGGACAAAAATTTGGGAGATGAGACAAGATTGGTAAATTACTAACTTATCCAGTTATGTTCGCATACCAACTGCACCCTTAAGAAAACACGCACACAAGGAAGTAAAAGCTAATCATGAGTAGTACCGCATAAGCACCGGCTTGTCCCCCTACTGTGCTTTTAACTCCATCTTCTCCGTAACGATCATACATGGCTCGTTTCTTGTCATCTGATAGAACCTGACAACGTCATACTTCAACATTCAAAGACAGACAAATTTTAAACGCCATGTTTCTTGTTTGAGTGAAACATTTTCTCCCATAGTTGCAAATCAAGTTTAGCACAAGCAACTTTAGCTTCCATAAAGACATCCTATTGATAAATTACTAAACTACCCATGTTATTCACAAATAAGTGTCTAACTGATACATAAGTCTTCGGCTCTAACATATTTATCCCGGTATACCTATTAGTTACTTTTGCTTACTTATGTTTCTCGTGCTTTGTTCACCATACGCTAATTTGTATTCCTGCTACTTGTTTGCTCATAAATCACAATCTTGCAAAAGTGGCGGTCTTCACCAGTGGCAGATCCATGATTTTTTCCTAATGGGGAACCTTTTAAGGTAGATAAAATCCCCGTAGAGTTGTCCCATGTATTTTTAGCCAAAATCCAGCATTTCACGGGATTTATAAGTTTCTTTGGTTGATTTCAGGAGATTTTAAGTTTTTTGTCGATATCGAGGGACTTTCGGTTTTTTAGTTGGTTTCAATGCGTTTTTTTAGTTGATGGGGTCCCAGTCGAGAAACCACTGGAGGAAGAGTAAGGTATAAAAGTTAAGAAATTAAGTTTTAGCAAAGAATTTTCCCCTTTTTGCATTTTAATGGGGCCCCCCCACTAGTTTCTCTCTACATCCGCCCCTGGCACTGAAACAACTATTCTACTCCTTGGGGTAGAAATTAGGTCTGTGTACATCTCAGCCCTCCCAGACCCTACTTCCGAGTGGATTTACTGGGTCCATTTAGTTTGGTTTTGTTTATATTTATCCCACATGTTATCATTCATCAAGAACGTGAGAACCATACACTAGCCATTTGAAAATGGTTTCTACATCAAGAGACTATGAAACAAATGGCAACCCCACACATACATATACATGATGAAGATAACAAAATATAAATTCAATTGAGAAAAAACAAAAAGAACGATCAAGATCATGCACATCAAGATTTTATTCATTGATTGCCATACAAAAAGATAGAAAAATCAAGAAAATCAAGGAACACTATCCCCTATACATACCTCATAGGCATTACTGATCTCCTTAAACTTTTCGGTAGCTCCTGGTTGTTTATTGACATCTGGATGATACTAAATAGAAGAAAAGCATATGCATGTTAGGAGTTAAATAAAGGTAGCGACGATGCATTCAATGTTCCATTCTTAATTACAAATTCTACTCCTAACAACAAAAGTAGACAAATGAAAACTATAATTGGTTAACACGTAAGCAAAATGTGCGACAACTCTTCGGCTTCGGAATGACAAATGCATTGTTATAGATAGCAAAGTTACAAAGGAATGCAGATAATAGAATGAAACCCGAGTTCAGTTACAAGAGCTATCTCGAGGTAATCAATAACATATTATCGTACAAACTTACAAAACCGTTTTTCATGTAGTGTTAAATGCATTGTTTATACATTGTTGTTTCATATGTGAAATTGTACGTTGATTTAAAAAGAAACAGTCATGAACTTTTCACACATGAAACAGCACTATATAAAAATTTTGTTTTCGTTTCAAGAGCAATCTTGAGGTAATCAATAACAAATTACCAGTAGAAAAACTTGACTCAAAAGGCTACACAATCCTAAAATTCAATTAGCTTAAACCAGATAAGGTCTATAAATGCACATAATCTACAGATTTTGTCCATTTCTCGCTAATTAACATTAAAGCCCTATAAATGCACGAAATATTCAGTTTTTTGGTCCATTTCCTGGTAATTAACATTAAAAAAACCGAAATCATAGCAACAAAAACTAGAAAAAATGTGTTTCCAATGTAGTATAGAATTTTCCCAAAAACATAATAAATCTGAAATCAGAAGCCAAAAACTAAGAAAATGACACTAACAAGATTCGAACTCGGGTCTAAGGCTTAACGAAAAGCCTTGCAAACCAAATCTACCAAAGCATACTTGTGTCCCCCATTGTAGTTCAAAAGATATACCATAGCACACAGCAAATTGATAAGATATAGCACTTTTCACGACCCAATGGCTATAATCAATCTTTTACACTGCGACGGAGGAACGAAATCTACATTAGATCCGTCCATGTTTCC
Source organism: Centaurea solstitialis (assembly GCA_030169165.1). Taxonomy (NCBI): domain Eukaryota; kingdom Viridiplantae; phylum Streptophyta; class Magnoliopsida; order Asterales; family Asteraceae; genus Centaurea; species Centaurea solstitialis. Next base: position 12,588,332 of record CM058047.1, on the reverse strand, counting down.
ATTGCCCTCATATAGCTCTGTTGGCATAAACATGGAGTGAATTTCTTCAAATATAGAGCATGTTCAAGTTCCAGGCTTGAAGCCTCCACTAATCTCAACCGTTATAGGGGGCGTTTGGTTCGCAGATTGGAATTTGATGGAATTAGAATCCATCAAAGGAATTTGACTTTGAAGGAATTGGAATGGAATTCGACCACGGTATGGTTGATAGGAATTCAATCCCTTCACTTAAGCCAATATATGAAGAATTCTTTAAATTGTAGAATTCAATGGAATTCAAAGGATTCCATCAAGCTCATTCCACAAACCAAGCATCACTAAAAAATTTGTCATTCCAATTCCGACAAATTCCTTTGAATTCCACCAAACCAAATAGATTTAGCTCTGAAATGCCTCATCACAAGTGGTTCCAAGGCAGTGTTTGGCTGCCCTTGATCAACCTTTTGCTCAAAATAACCTACTTCCATTAACAAATTCTATCTATACTCCCTTACAAATCCAACACTCATACATCCAATCCTATTCCTGAATTTGCTGAACATAAAATTCAATCAATAACATCATAATTTGATTTCAATTCATTCCAAATGGAAGCCATAACAGAAGCCCTAGAAAAAAAATACCTGGCGAGCAAGCTTCCGATACGCAGCTTTAATGTCCTTACTGGTAGCAGACTTCGGAACTCCGAGAGTCGAGTAATAATCCGCCGCCGCGAACACCACCACTCCTCCTCCGCCTCTCCGCCGCTTACCGTACAGCCTCCTGTTGAATTGCGAATCCGACGAGAAACTAACACAGCTCCTGTTATTATTAGATGAACGAGTGAACAGAATCGTTCCACCGCCGAAGAACGAAGAAGAAGAAGATGATGAAGGTGAAGTAGATGCTGAAGGATCTCGAGTGAAGTTGAGAGAAGAGGAAGGGATTAGAGCGAAAGATGCCGCCATTGTTGAGGTTTTTTCTGTGGTTGTTGTGGCTAATTAACGAAGTTTTAGAAGAAGATGCACACCAAGTGTTCGACGATTTGCGTTGTGTTATACTTCATTTTGTAGGTAAGTATGGAAATTGGGAATGATGTTGATTGTTGAAGAGATGAGAAAGGGGGGTTTTGGAAGAAAAATGGAAAAGGAAGAAGAAAAAGATGTGGTTGAAAGATGAAATCAATCATGGGATGAGTGTATAAACCTCCCCCATGGAACTCTTTTTTGTAAATTTCAAAGTGTAAATCATGTGGGAAAAAATGATGATAAATAAATTATCAAAAAGTATTATAAAGGGTATGAGCCTATCACTACTCCAACCCTTCCTATCTTCCCAACCTTAGTGTCATATCAGCACCGTATCAATTTTTTCCCAACATCGCAATTAGCCTTCTGGAACCTTCTCTGATTAGTATGACCCCACCAAACCAAATACCCTATACATAATCTTTATAATAGAAAAAACGAGAGAGAGTGTGTGTAAAATGTAGAGAGAGATAGAGAGAAAGGAGAGAGAGAGCTCGTCAACGGCTTCCGCACACCGTCCTCCCAACCCGCCGGTCACGTACAAGAGCTTGCCGAAGCCGACGAGCCCGCCGGCCTTCAACCCGCTGAACCCTTTCAACATGCATAGCCTAAAAGTTACTTGTAGCTCCAAGTCCAACCAAGGGAAATTGTATTGACTAACCATTATATACTTTTAACATCGATATCCTATTTATAAATTTTAGCTACATTTTTTACGAATCTAAGCTAAAAAGACATTAAAAATAAATCTGGCTGCTTTTGCTTTAAAGCAAAAAAAAATATTTTACTGCCCTACACAAAATCCAAGCCAGATCCGTAATTTGCAGACTCGGATATTAACAAAAATACAAAACCATTTTCTGTGGCTTTTATTTAGGTCCGCAAAAAGCATACCTAAATTTACGGATGTAGTGAATTTAGGTAAAAGTGAAAGAGAAATAATTAGAAGATTAATATTAAAGTGTATAAGAGTTACTTGAAGCATTTTCCCATCCAACCACCACTTACCTACTTTTTTTATCGTACACAATTAGAGATGGTCAAATGGTCCCGATCCAATCCAATCAGTTAACCGATAACCGGTTACCTCTTCTTTTCTTTTCTTTTTTTTTTGCGTTTTTTGCAAAACCAGTTATGTGACAGGTCCTTAACCAGTTATAACCATAACCAATATTTTTTTTTTTTAAATCAACAATTTTATAACCGTTATATATATGACCGTTTTTTGGTTTTCTTTTTCATACTAGAACCTTTTTTTTGCATTTTAACCCCCAAAACAAACTATAAATAAGTAGTGTAAGGGTATGGGGTTTGACACCAAGTAACAAAATGCAAACAATTATCGTTATAGTTTGTGATGTCGACTCGTATTCGTTATAATTTCATTCCCATCGTTGATGTAATTAACTTGAAAGTATAATAAAACGTATTTTAAAATTCAAGTTAATCATAAACTTTATTTAAAAATAAAAAAAAAACCAATTTGTAACTGGTTACTACCCTAAACCCTCTAACCATAACTGACTATAGTTTAACCGGTCAACCAAAACACTATTTTGACCAACCTGGTTTGTATCCCGTTATAAACAACCCGAGCCCGACATATGGCCACACCTATAGACAATTAACAATGCACAAGAGTCCGGCCTTCCAAACTATGTCATGGCAGATTTTCGTGTTGAAAAAAAAAGACCCGTAACCAAGCTTTTTCAAAGCTTTTCCAGGCTTGGTATTCCAGCCCGGGCTTAAGTCCAATCATGCACAGACACTTTCTGCCTGATTGGGCTTCAAAGGCCAAGGCTGACCCAGTAGTTTTGAAGTTGGGCTTCAGGCTTGGGCTTTTTCATGCATCTCTACGCACAAACTCGAGCTAGAAATATGATCAAAACAAAATGAACCCAAAAGCAAGCAGAATTTTCAGTGCAAACTTCAAATATCAAGAATTAAACTGAGGTCTTACCCTTTAAATTAAAGAAGCAAAATCATCATCCATAGAGTCGATATTCAGAACATATAACAATCTACTTGCCAATATCTGAATGGCAAATGTAGATTTTCAAACAAACAATATTTATAACCAAAATCTATCCACCACGCTCTTTATCATTAGAAGATATCAGGATGGAATCGCCCCGGAATAGAATTGTTATCCTGAGCTTGCCGCAGATGCATCGTCAATGCATAGTTATTCACCTGCAAACATCAACAGGCCAGAAAAGTTGTTTAGTGTTTGGTAAGATAAAACAATGATAGAGCAAACAACATGACCAATTTACCCCTACTGAGTTGTTTATATATTTTGATTAATTAATGTAATTTATTAAACTATGATGAAATAAATACCATTTAGTTTATAATAAAATATTTATTAGGAAGTTTTATTCAAGATGATTAAAATGACATCAAAATAAAAAAATTTACGTAGTTTCCAATTTTCATTTTATATCTTGTATATATTAACTTTCTACTAATAATATTTAACAGATTACATAAGTCAATCGAAAAGTGAATTTAAATAGCATAAAATACAATAAATAACATGTAAATAATGGATAAATTGCAAAGAGGATGACCCTCTTCTGTTTTTTGTCTTGTCCAGTGTACCAAAAGCACCCAGAGGGTGGGTAGTGTGCTTGGTATACAGACAAGACTAGACCCTAAGGGGCTGTTTGGTTCACAAAATTCAAAAGGAATTTAATGGAATTAGAAAGACAAATTCCTTACTGATGTTTGGTTTGCGAAAAAAATTGATGGAATCCTTTGGATTCCATTACACACCACATTTTAAGGAATTCATCGTTCCTTGACTTAAGTGAAGCAATTGAATTCCTATCAACCGAACATATGAACAAATTCCATTCCAATTCCTTCAAAGTCAAATTCCTTCGACCGATTCCAATACCATCAAATTCCATTTTGCAAACCAAAAGCCCCCTAAGGGTGCGTACTGCGTAATGTGTTTGGTATGCAGACGGGACTAGATTGACAGAGTGAGATAGGCAGATAAAGAAATTGTGTGAGGTTTTTTTAAGGTGATAATTACACATGGGTAGTCTAGTAATTTATCAATTTTGTCCCATCTCTCTTATTTTTGTTCCATTTGTTTTTATGGGCAGAATACAATTGCATTTCTGTCCATACTCAAGTCATGTCCTGCCATAGTCTAATATCGCATCAAATACAGGACAAGTTTTTTGTTCTGCAAACGCACCCTAGAAGTCAAAACCCTCCACTTATTCATTAGAAAAGTTGAGACTACACCAAATAGGTGAAACTTCTGTGGCTGATGCACCCCTAATGCAAGACTCAAACTCGGGACCTCTAGGTAATCGGAAAACCATTGCTAACCAAGGGCTTGTATGTTAGCAGCTTAATGAGTTTGATGGGGCTCACAGCTTATTCAGTCAGCTACACTGCCTAAACAAGATTGTTAGATAGTGTGGTTTAATGATATAAAAAGTGGCTTGTTCAATAAGCTTCTAGGAGGGGGCTTTATGAAGAAAGTCAAGTTTTTTGGAACCTATCCTACCCAATTAAAAAACATGCTCCTCCTCCCATTCATGAAAAAACTCTATCAAACAAACACATTCTCAATCCATACAGACAGCTTCATCCATTCATAACTTGATGAAAAACCCAACCAAACAGCCTAACCAGTCCCCCAAGAGCTGGAGGTCTCTTTTTCTAATTCTTACTATATCTGCTCAGATTTTTGCACTAGTCGAGGGATTTCACGGAAATAACTACTCTACCTTGTAGGATAAGAGAACAGGTCTACATGCATCCCAACCCTCTCCCACACCCAACTTTCAAGTGAGATATATTGAGTTTGTTTGGTTATATACATATATATCGGGGAGTGATAAAATACAAACCGTGCAAACCGTCAATTTCATTGGTTAAGTTAATAGAATTGATTCATGAAATTGTTTAAAATGATGAAATTATATTATTATAATTCTCTTTTTGATGAAATTGTTTCATATATCGGTGTTTCTTATGTAAAATGGAAATTCTTTCATGTATTTTTTTCATTCTGATGAAATTGTATCATGTATTTTTCTTATTCTAATGAAACAATTTCATTTTACACAACAAACACAAATATAAAAAACAATTTTATCAAGAAAAGAATTATATGAAACATTTTCATCAAATTAAACAATTTCATGAAAAAAATCATTAATTAATCAATAAAATCAACGGTTTGGATGGTTTGTATTCTAAGAGTTGTTTAGAAAATATCATATATATATATATATTAGATATTGTTACACAAATTAAAGGTTTTCCATATGTGGTCAAAGAACACCCAATGGTCTACTTTGCAAGAATGAAAGCAGAAAGTGGAGTTGTAAGTTTGACTGACCTCAAGTGTCCTCAGCTGCTCTTGATATTGGGATAACACCTGCTTTAACTGCTGCACTTCTTGGGTCCTTTCATCATACTCTTTTTGACGTTCATGCTGAATAGCTACAGCACGTTTCAGTATTGCATTCTCCCGCAGAAGAACTTCAATTTGTTCCTTGAAGACTAGATTCTCCTGAAATTAACAGTAAAAAATGCATAACCATGCAATTTAGATAGAAATCAGCTATGTTCTAAATACTATGAACATACACCAAGAATTGCAGAAAAAACATTGAGAGCATCATATCAAACAAAGGCTTGTGATCCATTACGCAATCCGTATCATAAACATGAAAATGATATATATATATATATATATATATATATATCCGTATCATAAACATGAAAATGATATATATATATATATATATATATAGAGAGAGAGAAGAGAGAGAGAGAGACTTGCCTTGCGAAGGCTTTCTGCTGCCTCACCGCCAGCACGCTCACTAATGGATTTCTCTAAGCTCTCCAGTACCCTCATGGCACGAAGTCTAGCATCATCGATGCTGGTAGCACTTGTCATTTCCGTGACGAACAATTCAACCCATTCTGCACCACTTTTGGGGATGTTGTCATTAACTGATGGGTTCTCCAAAGAAACAATATCTTCATTGACAGTAGCAGAACCTGTTTTAATTAATAGAACTTTGTCTATTAGATAAACAAAAAAACAAATTATATAAAAAATAACCCAAAATTCAGTTTTGATACTACACCAACATATGAAACTTTGGCAAAAAAAGGAGCAGAATGGACATTGCAGGCCGTGAAGTGGATAGAAAGTATGATTGGGTGCTACCATTTAACATCAAACAGTAATGGAGCTACCTTTCTTATAAATTATGTATTCTATGTGTTTTATGATTTTTAGAATACACTATTCCAATTTCCAACCATGTAGACTAGTTCAACATCACTTTCATGTATGGATAGATCTCCCACAGACCACAGTTCATAGAAGAATTCTGTTCAAATTACATAAATTTGTCAAAAATCAAGTGAGGAGTAACAAAGAACAAAGAGGGGGAAAATTACGGAAAGGTATATGCATGCATGCATGTATGTATGTATGTATGTATGTGTGTGTGTGCTCTAGAGTACTTACATCCAAACCAACATGCACCACCCTTAAAACACAAACAGTTATATGAACAAACAAGATGGAGTTCTGAACCAGGAAAAAAAAAGTTACATTTGAAAGAGAGTACAATAGAGAAGCAGCTAATGATATGAGTTCAAGAGTGTCGTTATGGTGACAAACCATAGATTGCAAGGGAAACTATACTTGGCAGCATTACAGTACTAGAAGATCAAGGAATAATTCAAACTTATACTAACTAGGGTTAACCAGCCAAGAAACCTAAAAGAAAGCAATTGCATAGCCACTATACTGAAATAATTGAGCTCAATCAATAACTCAGAAGTAAAGATCAACAAATCACACACACATATGTGGTAGTTAGAGGGTTTGAGATCCATTGAAACTCTAAAGACAGCAAGCAAGAAAGGAATACAACAGAAAAGCAACTTGAGATGTATTTCAGACGAAATAGCAAAAAGTTTGGCAAGCTAAAAGCCTAAAATCATTCTAAAGACATACACTTTGTAAAATACAACACTATATCCACCAGGCTAAAAGAAGATGTCCTAGACCTTGCAGTGATTTATACTAAATGCATATTTAACACCTGGTTCACTGAATATATATATAAAGTTGAAGCAACCATTATCTTGGTTTAAAAATTTAATGTAAAAACAAACTACAAAATCACTTGTCTTTATGCCATACCATTGTTATGGTAACTTGACCTTCACAAATCACAAAGAAAATAAGAAATAATGGATCAGTCAAGAAGCACTTCACACAATCAGGTAGAAGATTCTACACTTCTGGTTTTCATGAATTCACAGGTTATTCTACAATGAATGTGTTCTTTCCTTGCAATATCACCTTCACTCTTATATATACAAAGACCACTTAGACCTTACATAGTTGAGAGCCTACTAAATATGTGCAATACAAAAGAGTCCATTTGAAGACCCAAAAACATAAGCTGCAAGTTTAAACCTCCAAACTCCGTTTATTGACAATGGAAATCAAGTAAACTACCTTTATCCGTAACAGCATTTGACTGCCCTGATGAGCCTGAGGCCCCATCCGCATATCCCAGACAGAGCTCATTGAGACTTTTGATGGCAGAGCCTAAATCGTTTCCACTCTCTTCTAGTGCTTTCTCCAGGAGCTGAAAACAAAATTATATTCATTAGGAATGTGTCTTATCATAGAAACAACACTAGACAGTAGACATCACAATTCACAGATATACATACACCTGACGGTGCAAAATATATTTAGTAACAGAATAAGAAAGGCATTACACTAGTATTTCCAGATGATCTATCATCAACCTAAGCAAAATAAATCTAATAACACACGCATATGGGTGATAACTTCATGTGTGCATAACGAACGGCACCATGAACAAATGGTATTATACCTACAACTCAACATTATATAAATCAATCCACAATTGGGAAAGCCGAATGCACGTGTTCTTTTCAGGACTTCCTTATGCGTTTAAGCATCCATAAATCCATGTTTAAGATTGATAAAAAAACAAACTCAAACAGTTGTATCAATTTAAACCTCAAAAACATAATAATCAGTGACCAAATGAATAACACATAGTCCCTTATGACTTACAATACAGTAATTAAACACTTCAAATCATAAAATTTACACAATATCTACGTGTATTCATGTATCTGAAACTCTGAACACTCAACAAAAAGGGACACAATAGTCCATTGTAGGGGAGACAGTAAACCTTCATATACACTTCAATTGTCAAATAAGAACTGTAGATTATTATTACCAGACCACATTCATACACCAAATACTTCACATCGCAAATACATTGAACAACGAGTACATATCAAGCGTAAATCCGATCAAATAACCAGACGACACTTCTCCATAAACAATCACCATAAGATTTTGCTTGATTTCCATAGTTCTAACACTATAATCGATCTACATATTTCATCTACCAACAGATTATTCAAATTACATCGAACTATTCACAATTTCACATAACCAAAAACACGATTCAGAAATGACTAATTCCAAACATTAAACCAAGAATTAACAAAACAAACCTTCTTATCCATAGCCGGAAAAAACGATCGGAGCTTATCAACAATCGACGGCGACGGCGGCGAGCTGCTAAAACTCGAAAACCTAACCGGAGAAGTCGAAGTGAAGCAACGAAGCTTCTTGGCAGCAGGAGGCGATGCAGAATTCGGCGACGTCGGAAGGTCTTCAAAGAACGATCTCTTCCCACACACAATCGCAGACATTGTTTGTTGAAATCAACTGAATTCAAACAAACACAGTTCTGCTGGTGGTCCTAGAACCAAACGAGATCGATTTCGATCCAGTAATCGGCGTTTCAGAAGCGTATAGATAACAGGATTTGAAGCAATTTAGGGTTAGGGTTAGGGTTTTGGGGAGAAGATGAGATGATGGCAATAATTTGGGGTTTGTTTGTGGAGGAAGGAGATGGTGTTTGTTTATGAGAAAAGGAAAAGCTACGCATTAGGAGAGCGCGTGTTTTCTTTCAATAGGGGAAAGCTTTTTAAAATTGTACTTTTGAAGAAATGACCACTTTGCCCCCCTCAAGTTTGAATACTTTTTCATTTGTAACTAAAAGTTTATCAGAGTGAGCGTATAATATAGTCGGTTAGACTTCGTTTCTTTTATAAACTTATGAGTCGTTTATTAAACAGTTGCATTGGTAAGAGTTTATTAGTTCGGTTACCTTAGCAGGTGAATATAACAAGGCTTGAGAATCTTGCCTGGTAAGTGAGAGTGGTAAGCTCTTATACGATAAGTGCTTTATGAGCTATAAACGCTTACCATCAATCCATTTTTATGATCGAGAAGGTAAATTGATGCGGCTCTTGAGAAAGCACTTTACCTTGTAAGTGTTTGATAAACAACTCGTTAGGGATAGTTTACTGAATATTTATTCGGTAAGTGCTTACTCGGTCACTTCTATCTTATTTTATAATTTTATGAACATGATTATGAGAGTCATACTCGATAAGAGAAAAAACAATGACCGGAAGTATTACCTAGTAGTGATAACAACGATCTTACTTGATAATCGTTTACTGTATAAAAATGTGAAATACGATGTCGTTTAAATATACTAAAATCCTACCTGGTAATACTATTCTCTAAGCCACCCCCACCGGCCCATTTGTTTAAATTAATATTGTGTATACGCACATGTGTAGTGTTTATAGGGGATTGTTTCAAATGTGAAACCCTGGGACTTTTCTTCCATGCATAAAGCAATCTTAAATGTTTTACATATGAAACAACACTATATAAATACTGCATTTTTTTATAGATGTTTCATATTTATAAGTTTTTACGATTTATTAGGTATGTGAATGATTATATGTCGAATGTAATAAACATTCAATTATTCTATATTTATGTTACATGAGTTTTGAGTCCGTTTTACCAACACTATGAGTTTGTTCACATTCTTCTACGTTATAGAAACATTACAACTTGTTATCTACGTTATCTATAATACACGATCTGCTCGTTATCAAGCAAAATAGGGAAGAAATTGAACCGTATAGTAGTTAAAACAAAAAAAGTAATTGTTATAGCATTAAGAGAAAGAAAAAAATTAATTGGCACACTAATTGAAAAAATTAATTATTATATCAAACAGGAAACAAACTTCGTAAGTTAAATTCTACTCCGTTTTTGGTTTTAGAATTCTATAAAAGCAAAGATCCCTTGTTTTGAAATTGGAATTGAACAAACTTATTTTATTTTTCAAGTTTGAATTAGTTTTGTTTTATATTTACATAATTCCCAATAAAAAAAAGCCTAAATTTTGTATACAATTCATGGAATGATGGGTCTTTTGATGATTTAGGGTGTGTTTACTAATGACTTAATAGGCTTAATGGATAAAATAGCTTACTCGCACAGACATTTGAGGGTGTTTACTTATGGCTTAATGGCTCAGATGAGAGCTTATTCGCACAGTGAATGCAGGGCTCTTGTCCCCATTCTGACACTTTTTTGACAAAAATACCCTTGTGTTTAACAAGGGTTTTAAACACACACAAAGAACCCAGTGTTTGACAAACCTAGTGTCATTACTCATTGTTATTTATCTGAAATTAGCACGGTGTTTGACAAACATGTTGATAAATTAGCTTATGAATAAAATTATGTTTGACAAAAACTAGCTTATGAGTTATGAGTATGTAAAATGACCAAAAAAGTATTTTAAAGTATAATAATTAATACTAATAAGGGTATAACTGAAAAAACCTACAAAAAACTTTTAAAAAAGCTACTTCAAGTAACATTTCAATAAGTTAACATTTGCTTATTAGCTAGTTGATATATTATAACTTGTTTTTGCCAAACATCGCCTGGTTAGATCATAAGACAAATATAATCTCTTAAGTAATGTCCTTACTCATAAGCACGGGCTATTTGTTTACCTCTTAACAGCTCCATTAAGAGGCAATATCTGAATCGTTAAGAGGTAAATCTTGTTTAGCAAAATAACAAACTGAACCCCTCTGAATGATTTTGTATCCTGGACATCTTTTAACCATTCAGAGCCATGATTTCATTACCAACAATTACTAAACGACCGTATTTCATTTTACACCAAATCATAAGAGCCTCCTAATCATTTCGACCATTTAATCATCCAGCACCAAACCATTCGGCAACTGTCAAACGGCCCCTTACCTGGTAAGCATTTGGTAACTTGCGCCTAAATCTTCACAATTTCTAAAACAACATAGCTATTGAAGATGATAACAAATGGAAAGCTAGAAGAATACATTCAATCGAAATATAAAAGGTTGCATATATTTACAGTATAAACAACTTTCAACCCAGCCCTTGCCACCAGTTTTTTTACTATTCGAACCCAGTATATCCCATTCAGATATAATCACGTAAAATAAAATCATCTAGCCGTACCGGCAGGTGCATTACCTTCCCTAGATAACATGTTTGCAACCGGTGACGGAAGCCACTTCGACTTACCGCCACCGTCCTGTCCATCTCGGCTGCCGCTGCTGCCGCCGCCATGTCTCCGACTCTCACGACCTTTTTTCAGCTTAACCCCAACACTATGGCCCACAAAAAAACCGAACTTCATAGCCGTAAGCACCCCGAACGCAACCGTCACCGGCGTCACCGCCCAGTGATAATCCTCCACATGCCGAAACTTATCGACCAAAGTCGGACACGTCTCGAACGAAACACGCTCGACTTCGTCCGGATCGGCCAAAAACGATCCCCGATCCCCTCCGAAACCGAACGGAAACCTCCCCGGAAACCGCACAATGAGACACCCGTTTGGGAGAATCCCCGAGACCTTCCCAGCAGCCCACGTCCCTTCCCGTTTCCGCAGCCACGGAAACCGAGGGGTGACCACGTTTCTTGTCAGCCTCACAAACCCCCCGACGCAATACGGGTCCGCCATCTGGAGCTGCGAGCTTCGTCCTTCCCACAGCGTCTCGAGCCCGATGAAACCAACGCGTACCTTGCCGTCACGCTCTATCGAGTGGAGGATCCCGATCGACGAGTGGTTCCGTTTCTCCTCCACCAAACGGACCCAATCCCCGGCGGCTAAACCGGAGGTGACCCGCTCGAGAGTGGTGACGTTGACCCTTAACGGGTTGTGGATTCCTTGGACCCGAACCAGGACGAACCCGTCTCGATCCGTGTCTTTTTCCAGACCGACTACGGTTCCTTCGGCCACAGCCATGTTTTGGGGTTTGCAACTGTTGTGTGTTTTCCGAGAACGGACAACGTCGCCCACTTGCAGATGGTCTTTTGTAAGGAACCATGTGGAGTAGCCATTTCCGAGCGTTTTATCGGGTGATATTCGGCTCCCGAGACCAATCCACTCTCCTTCGTTGAACACGGCATCACGAGAGCTGCAAGTTTAATTTCGATTTCTTATAATGAATATTTTAACCGAAAAATTGCAGCTAAGTCCTCTTGTATTATTCACATGTGAATAGATAAAGACAAGGTATTCACCTAAGGTATATTATATACAACAGATCTCTTTTCAGTCTTCAATACACGATGGAACCTACGATGTCTCCTCAAAAGGCTCTTTTGGAGAGTAACCTAAGGGCTTGTTTGTTAGCAGCTTAATGAGCTTAATGGGACTCGCAACTATAAATGAGAGTTTGGCAGTAGCTTAATGGAATAGAAAGTGGCTATTCGGTAAGCTTCTAGGGGAGCTTTATGTAGAAAGCCAAGTTCCTTCCAAACCTACCCCTCTCAATCAAAAAAATATGCATCTTCCATCTAAGAAAAAACCTTCCGAAACAAAAATCTTAATTCACATAGACAACTTTATCCATACATGACTTTAAGAGTTGTTTACTTTTTCTTTTAAGCCCTGTATGGGTTGAGTTGTTTTTTATAATAAATCTTTCTGTCTAAGGGATAGTGTTGGATTATCTCTGGTCATTTTCGGTATCAATTTGTTTGGGTGGCTTAATGGGGACAAGTGAGGGATCCTGACTTATTCCATATGGCCATTTTAGCTTAATGGCTTAACAATTAAGCTGTAAAGAGACACTCATGTATGACTGGGGGCTGAGTGAATAAGCTGCCCTCCCATACCATTAAGCTCATTAAGCTGTAAGTAAACAACAGGGCTCTTTTAGACAGCAATCTAATGGGGGTTCTACATATTATCTCACATTGACGATTAGTGAAAGGAAAATGATATACAGACACCCAGAGAAATTGAACCAACCTTTCAAATGCATGCAGAATATCTCCAATAAGCGGTCGATTGCGAAGATCATACTCGAAACAGCCATTAAGAACGTTTTCAACTGCGGGAGGCAGACCGCTTGGAAGCTGCGGTTTTTCTTGCTTTAACACAACAGAATTGTATATCTCACCGACAGATTTACCGAACCAAGGCTGCACACCGGTCAACATCTCCAATATGCAGCACCCGAATCCCCAACTATCGGTCTCGATGCTTATCGGACCTCTGACTTCCGGCTGCCATTGTTCTGGAGCCATGTAGTTGGGTGATCCAAGCCTAAGAGACATATCTGGATCGGGTAGTTGAAGCCCGAGAAGAAGAAATGGGATCCCGAAATCTCCAAGGACCACTTGATCGTGTGCATCAAGGAGAAGATTAGTTGGCTTAATGTTCAACACCAAGATGCTTAATGAGTGTACTTCGTGGATTCCCTTCGCTAATCCCACACCATACCTGCAAAATAGCAACAATTTCTTACACACCCGCTTAAAATATTAGGGGTCTTAAAAGTGCACTCCAAAAAATGGCTGCAACGTACTCATAGTGTCATTGCACGTGGTATTAAAGGTTGCAAGTTGAAATCCTTTTTACTCATTTAATTTTTTTGGGTAACAGGAAAGAATTAAAAAAACCATTTGGTGTTGCGAAAAACAATTTGTATGCCATTTTAATTATTACCCAACTTTTTTTGATTAATTTTCTTTCTATTTTACTTATGCTGATTATTTTGTGCCAGCATGGAAAGTTCCCTGGATTCACCTCTGCTTCCAACAGAAATATTTATGAACTTAAATATATAATTTCTTCTGGAATTAGCTATGTTAATAGTTGAAAATTTACCTCAGTACATCAGGCAATGGAAGCTTTCCTCCTTTAAGCTTTGCCATTCGATCGCCCACCGATCCCTCGTAAAATTTCATGGCAATGCAGATTTGTGGAGAGGCCTGGAAGCAAACCAATCTGGTGAATTAGTTTACATAACTATACTAGGAGAATTAAACGCATGATAAACTCTTTTTTGAAGTATATTTATAAAAGGCCCCGCTCAACACATTTTCGCAAGTAGAATTTTGTTGGGGTATGAAAGGTGCACGCTGAACTTTGAGGGGTGGTCCAGAATATTATAAAACACAAGGGACATCCCAAAAAAACTTGAAAACCCCCTAGAAATGGAGAAATCCGGCTAAAAAGCCGATCGGGTGACTTTGCAGGCCTTGGGTCCACCTTAAAGGTGCACCCACTCGGCGAAAATATACGCTGATTCAGTGAGTCTTTGGTAAGACATGATAAACTTGTTAGGAAAAAAACACCTTTCCGGACATGACAGAGATGCCATGCAACCAACAAACGCTTTGGAGTTTACGTAACTTCAGGAACAACTCCTCAAACTTAACCAGAAACTTCGGCATATCTTCCTCCTTTATAGGATGTAACATCTTCATGGCCACTTCATGATACTCGTCAAAATCATGTGCTGATTGATGATGTGTAGCCAACCAGACATCACCAAAAGGTCCATGTCCAATCCGGTGCTTAAGTTTCAACAACGAAGGATCAATCCGAGGACTGGGTTCACTTGGCGTAGCTACAACGGTCCGAAGATGTTCAGGATCTCCTTCATAGAGCATATAATCGAAAGAAGGTGGTGGTGCCTCCGATCCTACTTGTGCAGCCATTATACCTTTGCAACTGTGTACACAAAGACAGTTGTAGTCTATGAGCTAATTTGGAAAAGTTGATCGATAAGCAAGCGGAATATGGAATTAAACTAAAAACAAACATATTCATATTAGAATAACTATACTATCCTGCAAAGTTGTTTGATAAGATGAAATCATCACTTGTTCACATTGGGCTAACGATTGTACACTAGCATCATTTTTTTAATACATCTACTATTACAAATCCCACAAAACGAGAACCGTAAATATTTTGAGAACCAGGGAACCAACTATTCATGAATTATTCATGATGAATATACAGTTGGTACAAAGGTGTCGACACTCAGGGGCAACTTGTATTCATCTAATAGCCCCATAGAACTCAGAAAATTGAATTTTCGAGTTCGAAGAGTTTAAAAAAAAAAAAAAAGCAAAAGCATTTTTGTTTGTAAATCCATACTCTCGAACAATTTGTGCCTGTCTAACCTTCATTGAAAAGGGGGAGTTATGGTCCACATATACTAGACTTGGATCATTTCTTCTCAAGATGTGTTAGAGCCTCTGTTCTCACTTTAAGACTCCTAGGGCCTGTTTGTTACCAGCTTAATGAGACTAGCAACTTAATTACTCAGCTAAAAGAAAACCCTAACAAACAAGAAATTAAAATTCCCTATTTATACAGACAGATTAATCCACACAAGACAACTTTATCCATATAGGACCTAATGGAAAACCAACCAAACAGAAACAGCCTCTTATTAATTTGGGTATTCCACATACTCTTATACTTTATAGTTCAAAGGAACCTAATTCCTTTACAAATTCAAACAAAGCAAGCACAATGATATAACTAGTCATGATCCCTCAACTATGCAGTAATCCCATAAATACTAAATCCAATTTCACTTGACTTGATCTATCTTCACCCCACTAAAGTACAGCAAAAAAACCCTAACCTTCCTACCAGTCTTACCACTGAACAAACAGTACTGCCTTGAAAACCAAACCAAATAAGATCACAGTGTTGTTTAGATGTACCCAAAACTGTTCATCCCAATTCTCAACAATGAAATGCAAAATTCTTCAATCTATCACTTAATTGCAACTAATTTCTTAACAATTTTAACACTAATCACTTGAACCAAACACATCCAAACAGATTAAAAGTGTAATCAAACACAAAATCAAGTCTGAAATCAGTTGAATTACCGAAATAAAAGCGAGCATAAACAAAACAACTAAGGAAGACGATTGATTACCAGATTACTGATTGCCAACAACTAAATGTAAAATATCACTTAATTGCAACTAATTTCTTAACAATAACAGTAATCACTTGAAAACAAACACATCCAAACAGTTTAAAAAGAGAGAAAAAGTGTAATCAAACACAAAATTAAAAGCTCAAAATCAAATTAAAGTAAAGCAAAAAAAAAAAGAGAAATCACCGAATTAAAAGCGACAATAAAACAGATTATCAAATTTCAAAAAGGAAAAGTGTAATCAAACACAAAATTAAGGTTGAAATTACAGGTAAAAAGGATGAATTACCGAAATAAAAGCGAACAACTAAAGAAGATGATGATTGATTTACCAGATTACGATCGATGAAATGAAGTTTCAATTAGGAGTTGGATGGAATTGAAATTGAAAGTGAAGAGTGTACGTTTGGGAATAGTGAAATAGACGTCGGTTTTCTTTTCTCTCTCGAGCGGCAAAAAGAGCAAAGGAGCAGGAGGTGCGAACACGTTACACTCCTCCCCCGGTGACGTAACAAAAAAGAGTGATTCCGAGTTACGGGTCAACACAATATATAAAGCCTCCCAAAATTATCCACTATTTTGGTATTACTGTTACGTAGACGTGATTGGACAGTACTGGATGAACCTGAGCTGAAGTATACTGGACATGATAAGACCGAGCGTTATGCATTATTCAAGAGGCTTGGGTTTCTCTCGGATTCATCGACAAAGAACGGCAACACCAGCTCGCGCTTCCTATGTCGAGAAACAACAACTCCCATCTCTTTCTTTCTTCTTTGTCTCTATCTCTCGCTTCTTTCTCTTTTTTTTTCTCTTTATTAATATTTAATAAAATAAAAGTGTGAGTAAGATTGGATTACGTGTAACTTATATTGTGGATAAGTAGTGAAAAGTTGATGGATAGCTTTGAGTAATTTGGCAAGTATAACTCATGGCCTAAAAGATTAAGATGGGATAGAGTAAGGTTGTGAACTAGCTAATAAGCTAGCTGGTGACTCATAAACTAGGTAGTAGCTGATAAACTAGCTTATGAATAAATTATGTTTGGTAAAAACTATTTATTATGAGTATGTAAAATGACTAAAAATGATATATTGGGATATAATAATCAATATTAATAAGAGTATAATTCGAAAAAGTTACAAAAGGCTCTTGAAACGCTACTTCAACTAGCGTTTCAATAAATTAGCTTATGGTCTATCCAAACATGTACTAGCTTACAAGGTACTTTTTTTTTTGCCAAACATAGCATAAATGTGTGTTTAGTGTTTGGTAAAACTAAGATTGGACATGACAGAACTAAACAAGTTTCCTTAAAAGTTATTTGATGATTTAGGTATCATAGAATAATTATAATTAAAACAAACAAAATTAATAATCTAATTAATAACCGTTTATATACAATTTTCATAAATCCATAAATACATACATGTATAATAGTACCTAATCTTAATTTTGTTTTTGATATAACTAATGGCAACGATTATGGTGGACGATGGTACTACTGGTGGTGACAATGGGTAGTGGTCGGTGGTGGTAGTTGTGAAGAACATGAAGATGCTAGATAGTAGCAATGGTGGTAGTCGATAGTGGGGGTCTGATGGAGGAGGTACGTGTGATCAATTTGATAACATCAATGTTGTCTAATTGACACTTTCACACTAATATTACGCCAACTTGCAAAATTGCTATTTTATAAAATTCATATCGACAAATACTGGATTTTTCTAGTTGTTAAAGTTTTGCTTGCGATTTTTTGGTTGGTTCAGTAAACTATATAGAAAAGCCAATATATTGTGAATTGAGGGAAATAACTGCTTTGGATAACTTCTCTAAGTTCAAATGTAAATATAATATTTACGCCAAAATTACTTGGTGTAGAATAAAAATTGAGCAAAAATATATTACATTTTCATGGATTTTGGCATGTAAGCGGTAAAGCGGGTATCAAAAAATTTGAAATGACCACTCTAAGGTAATAAAATTTCTTCTTTTTTTTTTGCTTAATTATCGGTATCTAGATGAATAGATTAATCACCTGAAAATAATCAAAAACATTCTTCGTAATCTTAAGAAACTCAACCTTTCAAAAGTAGCTCCGGTTATGAAAGAAACTATATCAAATTATGTTATGCAGTTCGACCTCAAGACAATTGCTGGTTTGATACTACTCGTAACAAAGCTAAGATAAATATCTTATATTTTAAAAATAAGATTTAAAATTTAAGATAAATGCAAACATGTCTTATATTTTAAAAAGTAAGACAATTGTTTTTGTAATGATTTATGCATCATCAAAAGAAAAAATGACCAAAATTCTCTATATTTTTTATCCTCATTTTTGTACCTATTATAATTTGGTATTTGTTCATTACAATAATTCTGTTAAAGGAATCAAGAAATTTTTATTTAACAAAATTCCAAAGTAAATTATTTATTTAATTATTTTTGGTATTATAATACCACAACATTATTGTTGTAGAATTTTATATATTTGTTACTATTCAAGATGCTTAATGAACACTTAAACATTGACTTGGCAATGTTGAATCTTCTAGTTGCAATTGCTAATTGATTATTAGTTAATTTGAGATGCAATTCAATCATTTTGTGGATTAAACACTTATTATAGGGAAGTTAACATCAATTGAAAAAAAATATGAAAATTTTAATATAAATTTTCAGATATTGGAATATAGCGTCAATAATATTTTACAAATTATGTTTACATTCCCTTACAAATTAACCAAACTTAAGATTATTATTCATTGGGGGGTTTTTGCTATTTGGGTTCTACATATATATATACTTTGTTACCAATTTTTGTACTTTTATCCACATATTAAGGTCATATGAGAAATCTCTTTCCTTTTTTCCCAAAAAGACTTTTTAATCATTTCTATATTTTTTTTTCTGCAAAATAGCTAAAAAGCCGTAAGTTAAGACCGGTAATCTTTTTTTTGGTCTATCTAAAACTTTATGATGCATCCAAATGAAAAACTAGACATACTGTAACGTGTGACATTTTAAGAGAAAAAATGCCTTGTAAAGACAATTTGTAGTTACTTTTAATTGTTTTATGATTTTAAAGGGAAACAAAGTTTAAAATTGGCTACAAGATAAAACTTTTTATCCCATATCATTATTCAAACGTATGAGCATCACAATAATTAGCATTTATTGTCTTTTATTAGCATTAAAAACAACTTTTTGCTAAAGTTCAAGTTCTCTGTTGGTCAATAGCTAATTATTAGTTTTTTAATAGATTTTTAAAGATATAATAAGGCGTTTATAATATTTTGTAGAAATTCTTAATTTGATGAGGGTTGATAATCATATAATAAAAAAAATTAATATAAAAATTGGGCTCTAAATCACTCCATTGGTGATATCGTTAAACCAAGCCAAGGTTTGGATCAAATAACCTACTTGAAAGAACAGCAAGAACAAATACCGGTCCAAAAATAAGGCAGTGTTTGACAAACCGGCTAATAAGCTAGTTATCAGTTGAAAAACCAATTAACTCACAAGCTAAGCTAACTATTAGTCGAAAACTGGTCATGCTTCACGATAAAAGTATCAATTAGATGACGATTTAAAATAACATAACAGAAAATAAAAATAAATATTTATGTAAAACAATAAAGACATAATTGGTTAAGAATTTTCATAAAAACAAAAAAAACCCAATAAAAAGTACCAAAAAAACCCAATAACTTCTCTTAAAAACCAACTTACAACTTATAAAACAGGTATTTCAATAAACTAAAAAAACTTTATATTTTATTATTAAGACATAATATATGCTTGATTTCCCATTTTCACAACAAACCCATCGTAAACAACACTTTAACATCCACACACTAAATGGGAAAAAAGAAAAAGAAAAAACCAAATAACACAATAAACTTTAAAAAATGAACCTTTTTTTTTTACAAACCAATTCATCTTCTATACCCCTCCCACTTTTTCAATCTCTTCTTTGTGTTGTTTCTCTTCAGAAACAGACTCACAACTATCATCAGCAACAGAAACCCCATCATTATAATCATCAATTTTTCCACAAAACATTTCATCACTCTCCAAACCTTCTACTTTCTCTTTAGATTCCCCCTTCAACAACTCAACAACTTCAAGAATCGTCGGTCGTTTTTCAGGCTGATTCCGGGCGCAAATCAGCCCGACGAGCACAGCCCGTTTCATCTCGTCGACCGAATAGCTCCCGTTCAGTTTCGGGTCGGCGATCTCGCTGAACCGTTTCTGGCACGCCAACGGCAGTGCCCATTCGGTGATCGACCGTCTCGTGGTGGCGTTCAGCTTCTCGATCGGTTTCTTGCCACTAGCGAGCTCGAGGAGAAGGATGCCGAAGCTGTAGACGTCGCAGCTTTCCGACGCTTTTCCGAGCATTGCGTATTCCGGGGCGAGGTACCCGAGCGTGCCTTTGACTCGGGTGGTGACGTGCGTGGCGCCGTCCGGGATTAGCTTCGCGAACCCGAAGTCGGCAACCTGGGCGTTGAAATCGGCGTCCAGCAAGACGTTGCTCGCTTTGATGTCTCGGTGGATTATGTGTGGTGTGGCATGGTGATGAAGATAACTGGAGGATTATAATCAAGAAGCCGTTGTGTTAGATTCGATTGGTGGCATGTTTGTCTTGTTGGAGTATGTGGAACTCCGTAAAATTACTTTCCAAAAGAGCCCGTGGGATGCTTTGGTACATGGGACAAAACAGAACAGGATGGGACAAAACTCACTGTCCATTTGGGCGCGACACGGTTGGGTTCCGATGAGAAGTGGTTTTCAACCGTTAAATGAGAAATGACAAACATTAGGATGAGATGCACCGAGATAACATGCACCGCAATGCACCGGATCAATTCCCTTTTAAGCCACAATTCATGGTAGGGTATTTGATTAAAAATGATCAACGGTTTAAAAACACTTCTCACCAAAAAATGACACTTCTCACGTGATCCCATGCCTGGCATGACATGGGACAAAACAAGTATTCACTTTCCCAAGACGTATTGAGGAGAGAATGGAGGTTCCTATATGTACGGAGGAGAAATGGTTCAAGTCTAGCTGATGTTGGACTCTTAACACGCCTCCTCCAATAGAGGCTAGACGGGCATAGACCGCCCCAAAGTCTCGAGTCCCTAGAGTGGTAGACCTTGGTTCTGATACCATGTGAGAATATGTGAAACCCTATTAGATCACTCCATAGTAACAGGATTCGCTGAAAATCATACGAATTGCGAATTGTTCGATTTCGATCCCAATCGGGATCGATGGCGAATTGGGTCGCCGTTTCTCATCGGCCCAACTCAGCGAAATTCGGCGAATTCGAATTCCAATTTTAACGACTTCAAATTCGATTTTTGGCGATTCATTCAGCGATTGTACTACGAATTTCATGTATCAGGGACGAATTCGCCAATTAGAGATCGAATTTCAATATAACCGAATTCGCCAATTAATTGGCCGATTTTTTTAATAAACGGTCGAATCCATTGAATGGCTCTTCGACTTCTGTAATACTTAAATCAGTCTCTTAAATCAGTCTCTTAAAGATGTTATACACGTTTTTAGTTTTCACACATGATACACCATAAATTGCATTTAATTTTCTAATTCTATATAAACCATAGTAACAGAATTGATTCTCACAATCTCACTCACCAATCTTCCTTTCCTAATTCTTCTACTATCTGGACTCTGGTGCACACTACACCCTTGCTCTGTTTTTTTTTTATCCTCACCAAAATGGTTTTTACATTTGATATTGGTACACCGTTCCCAAACTAAGGGTACGTTGTACCCGGTCGCGAACCGAAATGAACCTACCCCCCTCGTACCGGGTACACCTTAACCCCACGAATCGCGATCCCGAACCCCGTTCCCGTACCGAATCGTACCACGAACTATGTGACTATGGATCACTCTCTAACAAAGCCCTTGAGGAGGTGAAAAAGGGAAGTTCCAACATATATGGAGAAGAAATAGTTTGCTCGAACGTGCCCCTACAGTAGAGGCTAGACGGGCACATATTGCCCTACAGTTTCAAGTCCCTATAGTGGTAGACCTTGATTCTTATATCATGTAAGAATATGTGTAAGTGGAACTCTATCATATCACTCTCCAAAAAAGCCCTTGATGAGAGAAAGGAGGTTCAGATATAAATGGAGGATAAATGGTTCAATTCTAGCCAACGTGGGACCCTGACATACATCTAGATTTGGCAAAAAAAACATAAAGCTACTTAATCGGGTGTTCTTGAATACTCGATGAAAAGGGGTTGAAGTGCTTACACGATTCCTTCTGCGGATCCCATAGCAATATTCATTCGTCGATTCCAATCAAGAAGGCATTCAGCGGAATGTTGGCCATGAAGATGTGAGAGTAAGCTGAGATTAGGCATGTAATCATACACGATTAATCGTTCTTGACCTTCTGCACAATAGCCCCGTAAACTGAGTAGATTCTTGTGTCTAACGCGTGCAAGTATCTCAACCTCAACGGCAAATTCCATCTCCGCCTTATTGCTATAAACCTTTAATCTCTTTACCGCAATCTGCATGTATACCCTTAGTCAAAATGGGTGATTATATAGCAATCTTGACAACCATAATAAGTTTAGCTTGTTATTTGAGCTTATTGAAAAAGCCCTGTTTGGTTAGCTATAAGTTGGCTTTATGAAATGATGCTGCTTCAAGTAGCGCTTCAATATGCTCTAGGGGCTTTTTTGCACTTTTTTATGAGCCAAATTTTCAGCTAAAAACTATCTTATAAGCTAGTTTGTCTTGTCAAGCGTAGTCTAAAGGCCCGTTTGCTTTGACAGAATGTTTTTGAGGGATTTGGATTTCGTCAAAGGTTTTGGAATCTTTGGTGGTAGGATTTGGAATGGAATTGAATTCCGTCCTTTCTAAATAATTTACAAAAACAAATTATAAACAATTATAAAAATAATTAAATTACCTTTCTATTAACTGATTATTACAAAACAACCTTTTTTTAACTTACTTTAAAACATTTTATGACAAACAAATCATATGAAATCCAGCAAAATACCAGCTATATGAGATTCCTAAATCCCATGTTTGCGGGATTTCATTGAAATCTCTGGATTTAAATTCTAAATTTTTCTTTAAATCAAGCACCAGTATGAATAAATTTTTATCAGAAAAAAGCAATAAGTGATTAATTAATTGAAAAACAAAAGGGATTGATGATAGAGATAAGTTGATTACTTGAGATCCATCCCAAAGTTGGCCCCAATAAACACTGCCAAATCCACCTTCCCCAAGCTTATTATCATAATTAAAATTGTTAGTAGCAGAATGCAGTTCCTTCAATGAAAATATCCTCCATGTTGACTGTTTCTTCTTGTTCTGTTTCCTGTAAAAAATTTAGGAGTATAACTCCAAACAATCAATCCAAATAAACCCTAATTTCATCGTAAAAGTCAAAATCAATAAGCATCAATTCAATAACATCCATAACAATCATACATAAGTACGTAACTGCACTAAGGCTGAGTTTGGCAAACTAGCTGATAAGCTAGCTTATGAATAAATTATGTTTGGCAAAAACTAGCTTATGAGTATGTAAAATGACCAAAAATGGTATCTTGGGGTATAATAGTTAATATCAATAAGGGTATAATTGGAAAAAACTACAAAAAGCTCCTAAAACGCTACTCCAATTAGCGTTTCAATAAGCTAACTTATGGTCCATCCAAACATGTACTAGCTTATCAACTGGCTTATTTTTGCCAAACACAACTTATTGTTGTGTTTGGCAAAATTAAGCTAGCTTATAAACCAGATGATAGTTAGTACATGTTTGAATGGACCATAAACTAACTTATTGAAAGACTAGTTGGAGTAGCGTTTTAAAAACTTTTTGTAGCTATTTTCAATTATACCCTTATTAATATTAACTATTTTACCCCAAGATACCCTTTTTGGTCATTTTACATGCTCGTAAACTAGTTTTTGCTAAACATAATTTATTCATAAGTTAACTTATAAGCTAATTTGCCAAACCGTAACCTAAATCCCCAATTTCAGCAAACGCCAAAAATCCATTAGCGCTAATCCAATGAATACGACATAATAATCAAACGAAAAACAAAATCAAACAGTTTATGAGCAGAATCAGCTCAATTAAACCAAAAAGTCAATGGCATCAAAAGTAATCAAATTACTTCAAAAATAAACGACCTAGAATTAGCCAATTAGGTTTTATTCAATCAATTAAACAATAAAAAACAGTGAATTAAGTAAAACATACCGATCGAATCCCCTTATGCAACAAAAATGGGAGCAAAAATCCATGGAGAGAAATTAATGGAGGTTTTTTGAATTGAAGGTTGAGAGTGTGTAATAGAAGCTTTTGTAAAGCTAATAATCGAATTAAGAATCTAAACAGAAATGGGAGGGAAGCGTAAAGCTATTGGCTATGGCGGAAAACTGGCATTAAAGAAGCAAAAATGGAGTTTTGAGAAATGGGGGTTCGCCATTAATCAATATCCTTTTTGGACTTCCATAACCTTTTTGGGTAAGAAGAAAGTGGGGCCCAATTTCTTAATTTTTAAATTTTAATTTTTTTGTTTTTTTCTTCTTTCCAAATAATTGTGGGGTGGCTTTTTTAAATAATTCGTTAGTACAAACTACAAAATAATGGAATGGATATTTGAATGTTGTATAAGGTATAAACCAATGATAAACAATAATTATGTATTGTTTATTGTGTATGTGTGGTGATTGTTTTTACTGGGTAAAAGGCACTTGTTTGAATACTCGGTGTTAAGAATGTTGCTTACTATATTGGGTCGGATTTTGATTACTATACAAGTGGTTCAAGTGTTTACGATCGAATGACAAGAAACAGAAAGAAAGTACACAAAGAAAAGTGTTCAAGCAAATGACACACATTAGTTGGTGCAGAGAAGAAACTATGAAAACTGGGTTAAACTTAAACAGGTGGATGACCTTAGTCATCGTTCCACTAGGTTCCCAAAGAAGAAGAGTGTTAATGTCAACTACAGAGCTTAAAGCAATCCCTTACTAGCTAACATAATTACAGGTTAGAAGTGAGAATCTACTTTTTGCTTTAGTTTGTTATACGTATTAGTTCATGTACAAATATACTTCTAATGGTCTTCTTATTTGGGTTCTGTACCTATTGCTACACATTGCTCTTAGGCATATCGAGTTGGGATTTAGTAAGGTAGTCGTCATATTGGGCCAAGTGAACTAAAATGATCCGTAACTGCTAGATTAGTGTGATCAGATAAAACCGTCCTAAACACTTACAAACATTATGACCCAGAAAATACCTAATAAGAAAGGGGTTGTTTTATGATCTAGTTTTTTTTTTTGAAGGGTATCCGAGGCTTTTCCCCGACTAATCCCGACAAGGTTCACCGACAGCTAAAACATGCTGCCCTGAGTTAATCCCAATGGCTACAATCTGGAAGCACCTGGATTCGAACCTGGGGTAGAAGGATTAACTAGTCACTTCCCCCACAGGCCTTAACCAGTACGCCACAGCCTTGTGTTTTGTTTTATGATCTAGTTGGTGCTTACCTTGCACTTAGTTTGTTTGATTTCCAGTAATGGAATGAAATGAATTGGATTTAATACAAGGATTTGGATTTGGAAGGATTTGAAATCATTATGTGCGGTTGGTTTTGTATGATTTTGAATGGATTTGAATTCCCATTATTTGTAAACAAAATATAATAATAATAATAATAATAACTAAATTACCTTTTATTTAACTTATTATTAGAAAACAAATGTTTTTAAAATATTTTTAAAACATTTTAGTACAAATCCTACGAAATTCATTAAAATCCTAGAAATCTTTTTAGGATTTCAAAATCTCATGTTTGAGGGATTTCAAATAATTTTAGGATTTAAACCCAACAATCCTAAAGACCAAACACAAAATTATAATGGATTTGAAATCCAAATTCTCCCTGATCCATTACACTTACCGAATGGTAAACAACCTCTTGGTTTTCTATTGCTTCATAAAACATATTGTAAATGTTTTTCATTTTTTTTCAATTTTTTCATAAAATAAATCATTAGTTTTTGAAAGACAGATAAAAGGTTAATAATTAGTTTGAAAAATAAGTCAAATAACATGTTGCACTAATCCTAGGGTTATTTGATAACAAAAAGGAAAAACACAAGAAAAAATATCGCTCAAGTCTAAAGTCAAATTATGAACTTTAGTTTTATCAATCCACTAAATGTTCTGATTATAAACTTTAGTTCAAGCCCTAGAAGATGCATTCTGGAGGTACGGGGGTTTCAACTCCGGGCTGCATGCTTTAGCAGTCGGGCTTCGGCCTAAAATTACCGAGGATTAGTCTAGGCCTAATGTGGTCTGGGATACCTCTTCCAAATAAATAAATAAATAAATGTTCTGATTATGTTCAGAAATATAAAATTCAAACATAATATCTTATAATTTGCACTTTAAAAAATCAATTTCACTACATAAAATCAAATTTGTCATGGTATTTAATAAGTATTTCTTTGTTTACTTAATATATGAAATTATGATAAACGCTTTATTTATAACAATTAAATAATATTCAAATTATTATCGCATTTGATATTATTTATTCCAAATTGATATATGGAATTATGAATTCAATATAGACCATCTTATTTATATGGATATATACTTTAAGTTAATGCAATTCATTGCGGTGATGTGAATCATAAGAAACCTTAAAATAAAATAGATGTTAAGGATTTTGTAGAAAGACAACACATGTTTGGTATTAATGAGAAGTAGGTATGCCAAACCACCATTTATAAAACTATGACTATAAAGGAATAATAAAATTAAATATATTTTTTTTTTCATAAAATAAAAAAATACAACATTTAACTTAGGCCTGGTAGCGGGATGCCTGGGCTGGCGGGCTTCGACTTCAAATACATGGGGAAGCCGAGGAAATCGCGGTGGTTGCGAGTGTGGTGTGTGTTGTGTGTGTATGTATTTAAATAAAAAAAAGTGAGAAGATTGAGAGGGTTCAGGTAATAACAAAGAGGCTCCAAAAGGCTTATCGTGGCTTATGAAAAAGTTGATGTGGCGTTGATATGACACAAAAGGTCTCAAAACTTTGTGATCTCGATAAGAGTTTTCAAACAAAAAAGCTATTTGATATATTTATTTTTAAAAGAGGCTCCAAAAGGTCTCAAAACTTTGTGATCTCGATAAGAGTTTTCAAACAAAAAAGCTATTTAATATATTTATTTTTAAAAGAATATTTGTTGGGGAAAAACACACCCAGGTTTGAATCCGGGAGTGAGCAACCAGGGGCCACTGAGTATTAATCCTAGAAGAGCATGCTTTAGCTCTTAGTAAAATTTACCAAGGACGTAGTCTGGGCAAACCTAGGTGAACCTTATCAAAAAAAAAAAAAAATTTGTTTATAAAACTGTAATACGTTTTTATAAAGTTGTAACACGTTTTTACATAGTGATAAATTATAGCATGTTACTATTAATTGTACTAATAACATTTAATGTTTCCCAAAAAAGGTTTTCACAATAAAGATCACCATCAACTACATTTAATTTTAATACAATCAACCCTTTTAATAGCTGATTATACAATAAATAAGTACACGTTCAAAAGAAAAGGTCAATTTAGTGATTTTTAAAAAGCCAACCAATAAAATTAAGAGCAAAAGAAACAAGGGCACAAAAAGTTTACGCAAGGCCCAAAAAAAAAAAAAAAAAAAACTCCGAGGCAACAAACAAAGGCTACCTAAACCGAAAGGCATCAACATAACATAGAACACCTAAATCTGGCAAGAAAATGCAACCAAAACATGCACAAAGCAAGAACACTAGCTGAAACACACGAAGTGAAACGGAAATAATGTTGCAGGTGCACACCTAACCGAAATCAGTGTGAGCAAGGAAGCGACGACAACCAAACATTAAGCCAAATAAAGACAACCAAAGTTGACTCCGAGTTTGACCTACTATATTTTATGTTTTTTTACCCTGATATCATTAGTTCTCCGTTACTTACGATGGTTCCCAGTGGCCCAATGTGTTTTAACTACCCTCTCCCTTGCTCGACAGTCATTCCCAACCCATCAATTTTGAGCACCAGTTGTTTTTCTACATCATCTAATCTACAATCTATTGCTCTAAGCTTCTAACTTTTATTAAAAATATCTCATTTCTTGATCTTTTAGTTAAGATAAACCGGTTCACCTAATATTACTTTTTCCTATATGCTCAAAGCAATTAATTTTAAAAAAAATTATACAAAACAACAGTATAATTTGTTATTCAGATAACCAAAATGGCAAAAGAAAAAAAAACAACAACAACAACAATCGAAACAAAAACTTATCTTACTTGGCTAACCGAACATTTAACTCGTAAATCAAATAACCAAAAATCGTTTTGGTTATGTGAGTTATATGGTTTCATACTTTTTTATACCCCACGCCTAATGACTTAAGTTTCTAGATCCTCAATTGAACCTTGCCGTGTTCTTGTTTTCTGACACGATATGTTCAAGTGACATTGATATGGACGAAACTTAATATCGAGCGTGCGACCTTTTGGAATGTTTCGACTCGTGTGTAAACTCCAAACACCACTTGTTCTGGTGTTATAACACCTTTGTTAGAATCGAAGGTTTAACCACTAGGATAACATGAATCCCTTGTGTTCAAGGTGTCACCCTTAATCTTTATAGATCAAGTCCTTAACCTCAACCTCGACTCGAATAGTGGTCCCCATCATATACATCTTTTCAATATAGTACCCTCAACCATACACACTACTGTTGGAACCCGAACCCCATAAATTCGGACCCAACAAACTCACTACCTATACAATTGCGGACCCAACTAAACAACAATTTTTTTTCAAAAAAAAAAAAAAACAGCCCATGTACAACTGGGGCTTATTGTGTCTGTTTGGATTCGTTATGCCCCTTTGAGATCTTTTTTTCTATAACTATGAATAGCCAAATCAGCTTATATGCATATCGACTAAAGTTGTGTTTCGCAAACTAGCTAATAGCTGATAAGCTAGTTTATTAATAAATTATGTTTGGCAAAAACTAGCTTATAAGTATGTAAAATAACAAAAAATGGTATCTTGGAGTATAATAGTTAATATTAATAACTGGTATAATTAAAAAAAAACTATAAAAAGTTCCTAAAACGCTACTCCAACTATGTTTCAATAAGCTAGCTTATGATCCATTCAAACATAGACTAATTCCTCATTCCCATATCAATCACGAAAATCTCGAACCACGAGTATGGGATCTTAGATGGAATTCCGTACACAAATAAACAAATCGTCACAAACTTATCACATCTCCGTTCATCAACCTCCTTTCCCGTAACATGTTTATCTTATCATCCCCGGTATCATTCGCATGATTTCATTATCGTCTTCGTCTTACCCATCGATCACGTAATCATTTTTAAAACGCACATCTCTTTATATATATAAACATATCAAATTCAATAAGTATAATAATAAAATCACAACCACTAACCAATGGCGTTGCTAACACCACCACCACCAACCACCACCAAATTCTTCCCCAAACTTCACTACCGCCACCAGCTAACGTGCGCACCATCCAACATCTCCATTTCACAACCAAAAACCACGATCACCGCCACCAATCTCCGCCGTAAAACTCACGTAATCAGAGTCCGCAATGCGGCCACGGAATCGGAATTCAAATCGGAATCCAAGAAATCGACGGATCTGAAACCAACCGAACTGAAATCAACTGAATTGAAACCATGGGAAGTGAAATCAACGGAATTGAAATCGGAAGTGAATTCGTCGGAATTGGAGTCACTGGAGCTGAAATCGGGATCGAATTCATCGGAACTAAATTCGTCGGAGCAAGGGCGAATCTATGTAGATCCCAGGTAGGTCGTGGACCTACCTAATTTTTTAAATTTGTTTAGAAGTTATATAAAAATTTGTTTGGGACCCACCTTAAAAAGTTTAGAAGACCTATGTTTAAAAAAAAAATTAGAAGTCTAAAGGAAGGCACCATTTACCAAACGTTTACCGGGACAAGTGTTTACCAACAAAATTCAACACCATCACTTACTTACCGGGTAAGATTTTAGTCCACAAAAACGGTATCGTATGCAACAATTTATGTGGTAAGTGCTAACCATGATAAAACAATTTATCTTTGCCTTTGCTCTTACTGGGGTACTCTTAATTATTGTCATATGCTTCCAGTAAGGTAATATGACTTGGTAAGTGCTAACCCGGATAAGTGTTTAGTGAGAGATTTTATATTAAAATCTTAAATGTTATTGTGCAGCTTAACTTAATTAGGGAACCACGTGGTTTTTTGTTCTAGATTCGCCACTGAATTGGAGTCATTGGATCTGGAATCGGAGTTGAAGTTGTCGGAATCAGAGTCACTGGATATGAAATCCGAATCGAAACCGTTGGAATTGAAACCAGAAAGTGGGGCGGGCACCGTGATTACGCGATTGCGAGAAATGTATAGGGGTCGGAACGGGAATAAGGTCGATAAAGTGACGCTTGGATTGTTGGTGTTCATCCATTTGCTATCTGTGTTTGCGCCATTTACGTTTACTTGGGGAGCTTTATGGTTAACGATGGGATTGTATACGGTGACGTATTTGGGAATCACACTTTCCTACCATAGAAATCTATCGCATAAAACCTTCAAGATCCCCAAATGGCTCGAATACGCCTTTGCTTATTGCGGAGCTCAAGCTCTTCAGGTGAAACAAAAAATGTGTTAAAAAAACAATTCTAAACTTTTTAAATCGGTCAAACTAAGTTAAACTGGATAGTTTTTGGCGATTTGAGTGATTTGACGGTCTGGTTTGGCTTGAAAGTTAGTCTAACCGTTAAGTCCGGTCTGGTTTGCGGTTTAAGTGTTCTTTTGAGTAGTTTAGATCGAACTAAGAGCTATAGATATACACGTATTAGTAACATTTATTTTTCATGTGGGTAATTTTACTTTTATGACCCACTTAATAAAACTTTGTCTAAAAGGGTATAGTTTTAGTTTTTTTATTTCTCAGTTGACCGTGTTATCTAAATTGATAAAATTCCGAAATCTGTCCAAAATCGAATTCAAATTCCAAATCGTTCTTAGCCTTGCTCAACTTTTGACCAAAATTCCAATTATTGTTGGTGGATTTGTTTAACATTTTTTTACATTTGCTCAATATATATACATATATTATAATTTTAGAGATGGATGTTTTTCTATAGTTCAGCATACTATTTTTTTAATAGTGCTATATTGATAGAAATCTCATATTAGATATAGATATCATCTTCTTTTAAGGTTAAAGCGTATAAGAGGTCTAAACCACCAAAATCGTTCCGTTTCTCTATGGTCCAAATCCAATTTAAGTGGTTTGGTCCCTTGCTGTCGCGATTGTTGATATCCAAATCATGAATTATTTAGGGATCTCCGATCGATTGGGTGAGCACACATCGATATCATCATCAATATTGTGATTCAGATAAAGATCCACATACTCCGGTTAAAGGATTCTGGCATAGTTATATCAAATGGATGCTTGATACTGAAAACATTGCGCAAATGGTATGAATTTCTTCGATTAATTTGTGATTTTGTTATGAGGTCACATTATATGTTGTTGTTATTGCTGTTATTGCTGTTGATGCAGACTGCATTGCCGAACAATGTGAGAGATTTGGAGAAACAGGGGTTTTATAGGTTTCTTCGAGATACTTACTTTCTACATCCGTTGGGGCTTGCTTTCGTTTTGCATGCAATTGGAGGATTTCCTTATGTTGTTTGGGGAATAGTACGATAATTCTATCCTTATATTACTTTGTACATTAATTTTAATTTTATCTGTCTTAGGGGTGCATATAAACTCGACTAACCTGGTCAATCCAACCCAATCTGAAATGATTATTCATAATCGGTTGCAAAATCTTTAGATTGTAGGTATTGGATTAGAACTTGATAATTTGATACCTCTCTGTACCATGTAGTTAATGTGATTATTAAGTGCTTAGTTAATGTATGCACATTAGATATTATACCAACACGTGATTAGCCCTATTTAAAATTATAAGATAACTTCAACCATAATTTGATCATCTTATTATCAACTTTCAACCTTTTTTGAGTTTGTTAACTCTATTTGTATGTTTTGTTAATTTTAATTTTACTCCGTTTAAACATAATTGTTTAATTGAATTGTGAATTGGCGTATCAAAGTTCAATATAACTAATCCAACCTAACCCATATGGTTTGGATTGGATTGGTTGAGTTGAAAATTTTTCAAAACTGCACAAGTTAGGTTGAGTTGTTCAAATCCTAAAAAATAACTATATTATTTTATTATATATAAGTCATGATGTATTTTCATTTTTTTATTAACAAAATTATTAATATAATACATATATGTTATTGTGATGAGCATGATTAAAGTAACAATGTATTATTTTATTCTTAAAATTGAATTTTTTGCATTTCACTTCCTAGCTTAATTGCAGAAAGACTTTTATTTAGTGTAAAAGTATAATTTTCTACTTTAAAGAAGAAAACTGATCTAATAATCTTTAATCAACTTAAAACTGTGATACACTAAGGGGGCGTTTGGTTTATAATGAAAATAAAAATGGAGATACAGAAGAACGGGAATAGGAATGAGCATTGCATTGATGTTGTTTGGTTTACCCAATATAACTAATGGAAAATTGTTTTATATTAAAAAAAATATGTTTTTTCAACTTGAAAATATAAAAGATGTTTCATTTAACATCCATAAA
Organism: Centaurea solstitialis; assembly: GCA_030169165.1. Classification (NCBI taxonomy): domain Eukaryota; kingdom Viridiplantae; phylum Streptophyta; class Magnoliopsida; order Asterales; family Asteraceae; genus Centaurea; species Centaurea solstitialis. Next base: position 12,555,294 of record CM058047.1, on the reverse strand, counting down.
TGGAACAATGCATAGAAAAAGAACCAAGTAGATAGAAAAACTTCATTCCTCCCAATTTGGTCAGGAATGAAAAGTAATGGTTCTGCAGGAATGATTCCATTATATAATATCAAACCAAACAGCAGTTTTCATTATCATTCTCATTCCTGACCCTTCAATACCTCCAACCAAACGCCCCTTAATTTTCATTTTGTTCTAGTTAAAGCTACATGGAAACACAATTAGAGTCAGAAATCATTTTTTTTAAAGATGCAAAAGTCCAATCTAATTTGACCTCCTTTTGATAGATAATGCTTCAACTCCAAAGTTGTAGAATAACTTAATAACCTCCAAATCAATTTAAATTTATCATGAAAATTATTAGTAGCTGAAAACTTATGATTTGTAAGAGATTTGGAATTTCACAAATAGATTTGCACGAGATGGGCTTTCATGATAAAAATATATTTTGTGTAATTATGTTATAACATGTGTTAAGAAAATTAGTTTCTTTTGTGAATTTCATTAGAAGATAACATAAGAAACATGTTAGAATCAATTAAAGATTTTTCTTTCTTTCTAATATGATACCAGGGGGTGAGGACAGTATGCTCATACCACGTGACATGGCTAGTTAACTCCATTTGTCATGGACGGGGAGTACGAGTATGGGACACAGATGATATTTCTGTTAACATTTGGTAAGTGATAATACTTTAAAAGAAATTTTGGTCTGAACTGTTTAGTTGTACATGATGAAAATCATGAACATGAAAATCAGGTGGTTGGGAATTATAGCATTTGGAGCCGGATGGCACAATAACCACCATGCATTTGAGTACTCAGCAAGACATGGCTTAGAATGGTGGCAAATCGATTTCACATGGTATGTGATTCGTCTCCTTGAGATTACAGGGTTGGCTACTGATATTAAGCTACCTACTGCAATGGATATGCAAAGAAAGGCTTTGCCTTCCAAAACATATTAGGGTTTTTTGCACTTATATTGTTATGTTTATATGTAATGGCACTTCATTTTACAGTATTGAGTGAAGATAAAAAAAAATACTAGAAATTATTAAACTAGTAATTTTGGTTACTGTGGCAAAGTTCTTGAATATGTCGGACGCACATACCAAATGAAAGAGAGTCAAAGACCAATGGGGTTTGCTTCAAGAAATCCTAAGAAATAAAAATGGCCAAATATGTTGATCGAATTCCCTTTCCTTGTTAATTTCACATTCAAAAGAAATTAGGATTTCATGAATTTCTTGAAATTTCATGGTTGAAAAAATTGCCTAAATGCTAGGATTTATGGTGAATTGAACTTTTATTTTCAAAATGAAAAAAATAACATTCGCATTATTATTAATTAATTACTATTCAATATTTTTAAAATATCATTTATAACTATTCTTGCTACTACTATTGCCACCACCCTTGTTTACTTTTACCACATTGTCGTTTTCTCCAGCCACCGCCATTGCCATAATCACACCGCCAATGCTAACGCCACCACCACCATTATTGTCCCTATCGACCCATACCATACCATTGCAGCTACCATCGCCAACTAATATTATTGTTAATGTTTTCAATAAATATACTTTTAGCAAGTTCAAAAATGCCATAAATGGATATTTTGATCGTTTATCATATTTTATCACAATTATGAAGGGTTATTATGCAAAGCATGAAATCACATTCGTAAATCAAATCCTAAATATAAAAATCCAATCTAAACCCAAAACTCTAAAATCTACTTCACAATCTAGATGGAAATCCAAAAAAAGCATAATAAAACGAAAGAACCACATTTAGAGATTTTTACGAAATAAATTGAAATAAAAGATCATACATCGTGAAAAATAAATAGTAAATTTGAATAGATAATATGGATCAACAATATATTAGTTATCTTCTTCATGTACATATAAAAATAACTTAAAATAACTTCCCACAAACGTATTATCTCCATCTATTACAACCCTTACCAAATACTATGAGGATATTTCTACCTTTTTTATTTCTCATTTTAATGGTTCTCTTTTAATTATTTTTTGTTTTCTTTTATTAAATGTCATCTTCTAAAAAAAAAACACCTAAGAAAAAACAAAAATAAACATGAAACAAATTATATATTTTTTTCTTGACAAATGGAGAACACCAATAGACCTCTTATTCTCGACATATGAAGAACACAAATTAATCCTCTTGTCCTTCATGAATGAAGAACACCAATTAACCATGAAGTCGTATTCTTAAATCAAATCCTACATATAAAAATCTAATCAAAATCCAAAATTCTAATATCTACTTCAAACTCTAGATGGAAATCCAAAAAAGCATAATAAAAAAAAACCACATTTAAGCAAATTGAAAAAATCAAGATTATACATGTGAAAAACGAATAGTTAAGTCGAATAGGTAATATGGATCGACAACATCTTAACTATCTTTTCATGTACGTATAAAAATAACTTTCGACAAACGTATTAACTCCCTCTATTTACATCCCTTACCAAATACCAACCCCAAAAGTTATATATAGTTAGGTTCAAATGTCTCACTTTTCATTGTGAACATGAAGACAGACATGGCATATTCACTCTGAATAATCATGTATTATTCAGAGTAAATAACACATCATTCAGTGTTATTCCGAGTAAATTATACGACATTTTGTATTATCCACTGTGAATAACACATTGAATGTTGTATTATTCACTCTGAATAACACACTGAATATTGTGTTATTCACTCTGAACAATATGATTATTCAGAGTGAATACGCCACGTGGTGTGCTAAATTGCACCCACTCAAGCACATTTAACTGCAAAGTTCCCATGAACCTGTCATGCTTGTGGCTCCAAAACACGTTGTGTCAAGTAAGACCAAACTGTACTTATGAACCCAACATATATCTTGTCCATGACAATATAAGATTTGCCTAAAGTGTTACTTGCTGAAAGTGTGACACATGCATTATTCATGACGAATAATACAACATTCAAGATTCATCATGAATAATGAATGAACATTCACATTCGTTATTCATACTGAATGTGAAACGTGTATGCTCGTGGTTATCCTCATGTTCGCAATGAAAAATGAGTTTGCAATCGAACAATCGTCTCTCTCTTATTAGACTAGAACTTCTACCTTACATTGTTGTTTACATGATTTTTTCTCATATAAGGATAATATTTAATTTATTGATTAACTTTTTTTTACAATGTTATTGTTTCACATGTATTGGTTTTACATTGTAAAGTTTTTTATTAATTAGTATTCTAAATTTTATTCTTAGATGCAAAAACTCATTTTGAAATAGGTGATGATGTACTACTTCTCAAAGTTATCACAATTTTATAGGTTTTCAAAAAGGCCTCCATATATAATTTTTGGGGTTGGTATTTGCCTATTTGGTAAGGGTAGTTAATTAGTTATAGAGGGAGTTAATATGTTTGTCTGAAGTAATTTGTAATATGGACAGGTGTATATAAGTAAGTAATTTGTAACATGCACATGTGTACACATGCAAAAAAGAAAAAAAAAAAAACTAAAAACAACTTAATTTACTTGTATTCACAGATGAATACCATATCGTCCAAATGAAATCTATCGTGTTCCTCAATTTTTTATTTTTTGAGATTTTCTGCCAAACCTCCTCTATATATGTGTATATATACATATAAAGATAAGAATAAAAGAAATTCCATTCTTTTATAAGAGTATATATATATATATACATTGTTCTTTGTGAAATCACTTACAAGATCAGTTTACGAAAATATTTTGATCGAGTGTGTGATAAAATATAAAAAAATGCTTAGCTTTCATACTAGCAATGATTTGAGGTGTTAATATGTTATCATTTATTAACTTATTGTTTGTATTAACTTCTTTTTTGATATATATATATATATAGGGAGAGAAATGTTTAAATGAGAATTGATAAAAAATTATGAAATAGAGAAGTGATCTTGACCATTGATACGGTTGAGATCAAAGTTGAAAAGTCAAATATCGCATGCACACGCAAGATTGAGGGCATTTTTGTAAATTTTACAAATTGTCGACAAACAGATTTATATATGAACCCATTCATATATGAATTTGTGTAATTCATATACGCGTTCATATATGAATATTCATATTTGGACTCGTTCATATATAAATTTCATATATAGACTAAAATTTACGAAAATACCCCTTCGTGTCTTACAGCATGTGCGGGCAATTATTCAGTGCTTTGTGGTCAAAGTCGCATTTATTATTTCTCTATTTAACATTTTTTATCACTTTTCATTTGAATCTAATACTATATATATAGAGGAAAATTCAAATGTGAACCATTTTTTGATTGTGAACATGAAGACGAATCTTAGTCACTCATCTGGTCAATAAAGGCGGCTTTGACCCCCCCTAATAATATCTACCCTCCCGTGAATCGCGTCAATCCCCCGTGATCACGTCCATCGTAACTGAGAGATGTGTGGCTAAAATTCGTCCTCACGGTTCACAACGAAAAAGTGGTTCACATTTGAACCCACCCATATATATATATATATATATATATATATATAGAGAGAGAGAGAGAGAGGAGGAGGAGGAGGAGGAGAGGAGGTTACCAAAATAGATTGACCATCAATGAATGAATGCTTGAAATAATTCATACAAGAAAATTATTAAATTCATATTTTTTAGCGGCAAGTTAACACATACATGCTCCAGCGGTATCAGGCCTCCAATTAGGCAATCCCACTAATCCGCTACGACCCGGCCCAACCTACGGCTGAACCCGACCGGCAGGGAAGTGGATCCCATAGACTGGATCCTCCCATACCGGCCCCGAACCCGGCCCCGAAGGATTAGATCCACAGTCTAGATATCTCAGAAATGTCACCCGTGGGATTAGAACTCTGATAGTGTGGCTTTCACGCCACACATCCCAGGGATGTTATCTATCCAACTGAGCTAACATCCTTTGATTATTAAATTCATATTTGCAACTACAAAAATATATCATACTTAAAAAATATATAAATCCAAAGACTCTCATTTGAGATATGAAATTATAAAATGACGTTTATAGATATCTTGGTTGAAGAATATATCAATCCAAAGACTCTCATTTGATGTAGTTTTTTTTTTTATGGAATATAATGCTAATAGGTATATAATTTTATTTATGATAGCTAAAGATGTATAGAAATTCGGGAAATGCAACATCATATCATACTTGATGGATGATTTGGAAATTTGGAACATTTATTATTCAAAACTTTGAAGTACTTAAATTGATGATTTAAAATACTTAATAGTTAATATAACACGTAAGAACTTAATTATACATTTGGATGGTTTTGATAAATAATAAATTCGTTTTATATATTTTTATTTTTTAATATTATTTATTGTATGTTATTCATAATTTTTACATGTACAACAAAACAACTTAAATAAAGTAACAAAAACCGCAAAATTGAGTTGAGATTTCTTCAAACCATTGTAATCAGGTTAGTGTGCAAAAATGTTCCAATACTATTGATTTTCTCTTCAATAATTAGGTTAGCTATTGATTTTCTCTTTAATAATTAGGTTAGCTATTGATTTTTTCTTCAATAATTAGGTTAGCTATTGATTTTCAACTCTGAATGCATAAATTGACTTGATTTTGGCGTGAAAAAAATATATAAGTAGGATTGTCTAATACACCGTAATAGAACTTAAATGTCGGTGGAAATTTAAGAGACTACTGTGGGCCGAAGCCCACCAATCACCGTTCTTCATATCCACTACTATAGTTAAAAGACAACCATAGTACTATATATCAATCACCATTGTTTAAGATTGCAAAACGAACTTAATCCCATAGTTTTTTTCAGGAAGAGTATTTTGGGCTAGGCCAAATTAATTCTGACAAATTATAGTTGTAAGACATCAGCCCTAATAACACAGTGGCCACAAATCCACAATTGTTGTGTATGCTTGGAATAGAACCATATGTAAATGTGATATTCTATTACATCTCCCAGAGCCTTAACCACTATGCCACAATCCTTGTGGTGATTTAATCCCATAGTTCCTTGTAACTTTTATCCTTGTTCTATGTAGCGTCTTGCTAGTGGGCTTTCGTTTTTAATATCATTCGGCCGTTAAAAAAAACAGATTTAATAAAGAAATTTCTTTATAGAAAAGTAAATTACATATTTAATCCTTGATGTTTATCATTTGTTATCCCCTCTCTCTTTCGCCTCTCTCCCCGATAATGGTTTAATTACCTACAACTCTATTGGATCTATTACTCGTTGGAAGAAAATCCATAGTCAAGTTTATGGAGAATATGAACATTTAATAACATAAAACAAGAAAATAAAAATAAAAGTGAAACATCAAAAATGAGAAAAATAATAAAATAGATAAAAATACCTTCTTAGTTATTAATGGAGAGAATAGACGGGCCGTTTATATGAAAGACCAAATTCAAGACATACAAATTGTCAAGGATAAATATGGTTACCTATTATTTTTTGAATGGCAATGTTGGTGCAACGGAGTATCATCGTGCCACCATGGTACCAAATCACGATGACCCGAGTTCGAAACCTTTCCAAGGAGAATAACCACCACCAGCCTAGCCATCCAGTTTTCATTTAAAGAGCTTCAAGGCATCAACATGGTTAGTTATTAGTTAGCTCTAGTTATCCTTTGTAAATCTCATCTAGATTGTAACCCGTAAATCACAAGCTATAACCCTCAAATAAGTGTCACAATCTGAGATTGTAATTCCTAAAGCATAGTCTAATTTGATTTTGTAACTTATTGTATCTATATAAGCATATGTAATGCATTGTCAAATGCAAGTTTTCTCCAATTCTCCATACAAATTGCATAGGTTGAAGGTTCTTTTATAATAAATGGAGATGAAGGACCTGTTTTCTAGCAAATGACAAATCTCGAGGACCAAATTCATAATTTAATCTAACAAAAAAAATTGTATGTAAATTTATGTTTAAATTTTGAACAAAATAAAATTGCAAACTTTGGAGTTTAAGAAGTTGTTTACCCAAATGATATAACGTCTTATTTAAAGGTGTTCTAAGACACTAATAATACAAAGCATCAACATTAACAATTTTATATGAAGAGTAAATAATTTATATAGCCATTTGGTAAATACGAATTCACCTCCTAGCCATTCTCCCACACCGATTCACCATATAACCCAAACCGTAGCACACACTACCTCGTCGCCCCAAGCGACCATCAGGTTTCCGGCGAGAAAACTCAATCCGTCGCCCCCCAATCCGTAGCCGGGGGCGACGGTTATGTATGTGGATGACATCCACTGCTACTGCAAACGTACAACTCGTACAGCGTCAGGATACAAACTACAAAGCTTGCTTTTCCAGAGAACCAATTCGTCTCTATATTTGTGAATGTTTTTATCAATATTTACGCTTTCACCCCTGTCAAATTACGAATCATTATATTTGGTCCTTTTGAACATGCTACTTGCATAAATCACCAACCCATTGGACACCCTTTATCTACTTTATCTTATTGCTTAAGCTATGGAAAAAGAAAAACCAACCATATTAACAAGGGCCATAATTGTAACTTACATAACCGTCGCCCCTGGCGACGGATTGGGGGGCGACGGATTGAGTTTTCTTGCCGGAAACCTGGTGGTCGCTTGGGGCGACGGAGTGTGTGGCTACGGTTTGGGTTATATGGTGAATCGGTGTGGGAGAATGGCTAGGAGGTGAATTTGTATTTACCAAATGGCTATATAAATTATTTACTCTACTTTTTTTTGAACGACAAGTTAACACACATACGCTCTGGCTGGATCGGGCCTCCAATTGGGCAATCCCACTAATCCGTTGCGACCCGGCCCAACCTATGGTTGAACCCGACCGGTAGGGAAATGGATCCCATAGACTGGATCCTTCCATACCGGCCCTGAACCTGGCCCAAAGTACTAGATCCAAAGTCTGGATATCTTAGAAATGTCATCTATGGAATTCGAACCCTGGTAGTGTGGCTTTCACCCCACACCCCACACCCCAGGGATGTTACCTATCCAACTGAGCTAACAGCCTTTGATACTACTTAAAAACCTTTCCTATTGAAACAAGCATTCTATAAAATTTGTGTTTTTAATACGTTTTTTTGCATCATATAAATCTAATTTTGTTATAATGATAATTTTTTAGTTGTTTAAATAATCATTACTTTTTATCCTTAATTTATAATTTCTTTTTTGTTGCTAGTTTAATTTCTATAGCTTGATCATATATTAATATGCTTACGCTAAATGAACTTAATATAGTTTGATCATATATTTTTTTAATAATAAATTTTAATGATACTTTTAAATGAATTTTAGTAGTTTTAGGTAAATATAAAAATATTTATTAAGATATTTATTTTATTTTAATGAATTTGACTTGTACTGGACATTAGAAAACAAAATTAATAGAAAAAACGTGAATCAATTTATTGTTTAAAGCAGGTTACATTTTTTGTCCATTAAGTTTGTTTAATTTTTTTTATAATATCTAATAATTAATATTGTTAAGTGGAAAGACCATAAATAGTATGAAAATAAAAAAATCAGAGACCATCCATATATATATATATATATATATATAATTTAGTTAAGAGATCAAATCCAAAATTTAAGCAAACCACATCAACATAATTCATTCTAAATTTCCATATTCTTATTTTAATTATTATTAATTGATATATGTGAAACACTTATTACAATTTACTACATTTAAATATCTGTGGTAAATTTTTTTAATGATGAACTTTAATCTCTCTCTCCTTTACACACGTGTATATATATATATATACATACAGAGAAAAGTTCAAATATGAACCACTTTTTGGTTGTGAACGTGAGGACAACCCAGAATGCGTCACGTAGCAATCTGTAAAATTTTCGACTTAGTGTTATTCATACTGAATAACGCTATCATTCAGACTGAATAAAACGTTATTCAGTATGAATAACACTAACTCGCACTCTAATGCACTCGGACCCGGGCGGCTCATCTGCGGGTCAAGGGTTATTCGGTCTGAATAACGCTTTATTCAGTATGAATAACAGTAACCTGCAGATTTATTCAGACTGAATAAGCCTTGACCCGCGGATGTCAAATTGCCACGTGTCACGCTCTGGGTTGTCCTCACGTTCATAACCAAAAAGTGGTTCACATTTTTAAACTTTTCATTGTCATTTTTATTACATAAGAGTCATAATAAGACATATCTTGGATTATTTATACCTTTTCAACCAACAAAGTTCATATTAGTATTACCAAAATTACACACGCTATTGCGCAACACATGGTTCTTACACTACTATGTTATATGTATGTGTGTATACATGAAACATTTCAATTGCAAACCACTTTGTTTATGCAAACCACTTCTACATCACTAGTTTTATTTTGTTCAAATTTAATCTTTACTAATAATAATTCAAGTAGGGACAATATGGTAAATTTGAAATTAAGCCAAATTTAGTTGATTTATTAGATGGATATAATTTGAGAAATTCCTATTTTAGCGACTGCATTATCATGATTTTAATAACAAAAAATTCTAATTTTATCAAAAACAAAATTCTTTGAATGCATATACTTATTCATGAATGCAACTATTTATTTATGAATCTATAAACATGCCTCTATAATCGTATTATATCCAAGAAAATGAGTGCATAGAATTTTTCATAAATATATTATCATGATTAAGCTCGTTTGATTAATGAATGTATATAACTATTGATGATTTTTCTACATATTGATGTTCCGTATCATACATATTATATTTACACTGATGAAAGCCATTCATGAATCGATATCCATTTTATCACCAACAATATTGAATGCATATAATTATTCATGAATCTATAACCATGAATAAAAAGAATTATTCATGAATACAAAGAATTATAGATTTTGGGTGAATATTGCCACGTTAAATATATGTACTAAAGTTTTTTGGTTTTGATACGAGTATTGATTCGTGAATCAATCCAATAAATTTAAGTTTTTCGATTTTTGAAAATTGTTTCATATCATGTTGGTGTACAATTTTCTATCATGCTGATCATTACAAAATATGTACACATTAATGAATAAGTTTCTTTTTTCATTGCCATATAAATTTTCATGGTCGACTTCCTCCATAAATACTTGTTCTCGCCTAATAAATGTTTCATGGTTGACTTCCTTTATAAATACTTTCTTTTTAGATTGGCATGAGAACATATCAAATTGCATAGGAGAGAAAAATGTGGTCAAGAGGTACAAAGGAATTAGGGTATGGGAGAATATATTTCTCTGATGTGGTAGTGGAAAGAAAACGAAATCTATTTTGGGAACGTAAATGGAGGTCTCTCGACATCAGAGTGGCATTCGGGATGCTGTTTTTTCATGTTCTAGCACTTTTTGCACCACTTACATTCACTTGGGATGCTTTCTGGATGGCATCTTTTAGTTACTTTTTGTCAGGTATTTTGGGTATAACCATGTGTTACCATAGGCTTCTAGCACACCATGCTTTAAAGCTACCAAAATGGCTCGAATATACTTGTGCTTATCTAGGGGTTCAAGCTATTCAGGTTAGTTTTAATCTATCTTCTATTCGATTTTATTCTGGTCATTAGTTTTCTTATTCTGTTTTTGTAGAAAAACGAGGAATTAACAGTTGTAAAAGATTGTTTTTTCCAACATGCACATAATACCAGGGACGGAGCTATGGCTTTTTTCAAACAGTGGCACCATTTAACTATAAATAGCATATACAAAGATAATATTTACAAAATCTCTTTTAGTCTAGTGGTTGGTTCATTGCTGTTCAAATGTGAAGTCTCAAGTTTAATTCTTGGTAAAAGTTATTTTTTATATAAACACAATAAATTTGAAATTAAAAGCTATAATCTAGAAAAAAATGTCTCTAACAAGACTTGAACTCATGAACTCATGTTTTAAAACGCAAGTAACTGACCAACTGTACCAAAGAAAACTTGGGTCTTTATTGCAGTTTTAAAATATATATGGTGGCACACAACAAATTGATACGGTGACACCTTTTACGATACTGTAATTTTTACACGACGAAAGAGGAATGAAACGGTGGCACGTGCCACCATGTGCCCTCTTTAGCTCCGCCCTTGCATAATACTATATGTTTGGTTTCACTGCTTGCGACTTTGTTGAAACATTTTAATTGATTTTCCTTTTTTTTTCATGTAGAGAGATCCAATATATTGGGTGAGCACCCATAGGTATCATCATCAATATGTTGACTCACAGAAAGATCCACACACACCCACAGACGGATTCTGGTTTAGCCACATGGGTTGGCTTTTTGATAGTGGTTATATTATGGAGAAGGTGCATGTCTTCACATATTCATGATGTATATATAACTTAACAGTTTTGGCTATTAATTGTGATTTTATACGGTTTTCAGTATCAGGAACGTGAAAATGTAGAAGATTTAAAAAATCAAGCATTCTATAGGTTCATCAAAAGAACTTATTTGTGGCATATATTTGGATTTGGGGCACTCGTTTATGCTTGGGGTGGTTTTCCTTATCTCGTTTGGATTATGGTAAGACTTTAAAAAACCTCATCAACTAATTTTTTCTACAATTCAATAAAATTAAATGTAACTTTTATTTACATGCATGATGCATGCAGGGTGTTAGGACGACGTTGGGTTACCATATGACTTTCCTAGTGAACTCAGTTTGTCATGTATGGGGACATCGAGCTTGGAACACTAACGATTTGTCTAGAAATAATTGGTAATGACTGAATTATGAATATAAAATATTTCTTTAAAATGTTAACCAGTTATTTTAACTGAGATACGATGAACACAGGTTGGTGGCTGTCATTACCTTTGGAGAAGGATGGCATAACAATCATCATGCTTTTGAGTACTCTGCTCGACATGGGCTAGAATGGTGGCAGATCGATGTGGGTTGGTATGTAATTCGGTTTCTTGAATTAGTAGGATTGGCGACCAATGTAAAACTGCCAACTTACGCTCACAAGCTTAAGAAATCATTTGATTCGGCTAAAAAATTTAAGTGACCTTTTAAATAAATTATCAATGATTGTATTTTAATGTCAGTTTGTTGTCTCGGTTTATATTTGTGTTGTATTCCATGAATAGACCTATTTAATTTTTTTAATCATGTATTTCATAGTTATATAACATGCAATATCAAAACGTGGCTTTAATTGATTTGTATATATGTTATTGAACAACCTATTTCAAAAAGGGATTACTTCTTCAAAATCTAGACTTAGGATCAGGTGAGACCAAGCTGTTACCGTGAGACCGCGTGAGACCAATACCTAACGTATGAAACTTCACAAAAAAACACCGTGAACGTACATAAAACTCAAATACACAGACCTAAAATTCACTTTCGATGCAAAAAAATATCAAAAACTAGCTAAAATACGAAACCTTCACAGCTCAAGTTATGTGAAGGTTACATATACATAATGCGAACCTTCACAAAAAAAACTGCTGTGAAGGTTTCGTTTTTTAACCTTTTTTTGGATTTTTTTTTCAATAGCGTTTTTTAGTATATTTTAACGATGAATGTTCAATTTTTTTTACCTTCACAATTGTTTTGATGTGAAGTTTCAAGTAAAATATGTTGGTCTCACCGGTCTCACCAAAAAGGCTTGGTCTCACCGGAACTTAACTTATCCCCAGTATACTATTGTGTGTATCAACCTAAAAAAATTCCTTTTGTATATATAAAACTTTATTTTTGAATCTATTATGTGTATTTTTGATACACACAATAGTATATTGTGGTATAGTTGGATACACATAATAGACTAAAAAATACACATAATAGACTCAAAAATAAAGTTCAATATATACAAAAGAAATTTTTTTAGATTGAACACACAATAGTATATTGGGGATAGTTGGATACATTTTGAAGAAGTAATCCCTTTCAAATATAATCGCTTTATGATTTTAAATACCAGTAAACAATGAGAAGAGAAATATATGTATATCTTTTCTTTAGGCAAACTATATAAAACATGTGATATATGTAACTCTAGTTTCTTTTTTAATTTATATTCTAAGTTATTGTAACATGAATTGGTTCCGATGAGACCATATTGTTTTTGTAAGACCGGTGAGACCTACACTTTTTACATGAAACTTCACAGCAAAACACTGTAACTGTTAAAAAAATTCGAACATTCATCGTAAAAACATACTAAAAAAAACGTTATCGAGAAAAAAAATATCCAAAAAAGGTAAAAAAACGAACCTTCACTGCTCTGTGAAGCCAACAAATAAATAATTAGAACCTTCACAGCAAAAATGTTTTGAAGGAAAAAAATCGAACTTTCATCTCAAAAAACACCGTGAACGTAACATTTACAGTGATTGTACGATGAATGTTCGATTTTTTTAAAACTTTAATAGTGTTTATTGTGAAATTTAATGTAAAAAGTGTTGATCTCACCAATCACATGGAAACAGCTTGGCCTCACCTGATCCTAAGTCATTTTAACATACCCATAAATGTGGTTTCTTCATTTTGGATTTAAAAATTTTAAGTTTAATGACAATGTCCTCTAGTTTCTTATTTTGGAAATAAAAATTTCAAGTTTAATGACAATCATGTCATCCAAGAGACCTTATAAGTATCATACCAAAAATTGTCTGAGAAGTAGGGCATGAAAAAAAAGTATGAAAAACGGATCTAAACCATTGATCCTTTTTAATTTAATGTCCTCCCATAAACTGTATTTAAAAAAAAGGATGATCTAGTACATATCATTTTTAATATGCATTCACTTTTTATGCCCTCCCATCCACTTCGTATGTTTCTCAAGTTGACCTTAACTTCTTATAAACCCACCCATAAATATCATATTGTATCGTGAATCCAAAATAAATATTGGTTTAACCATTTTGCCAGAAGACCATCCTAGTAGACTCGTAGTAACAATCTACATTGGGCCTATTGGGCCAGTTCAAGGTTGCAACAAGATACTTAACAAATATACTATTTTGGACACAATCTTTACAATTTAAAATATCAACAACTTATATAAAATCGGGTTTCAATGAAAGTTGAGATTAATGTAAGAAGTGCATGACTGATTATCAATCATTGGATGAAAACCGAATACATTAGATCAATTCTCTTTTAAATTACAATTCATCAGAGGGCATGAGATTAAAAGTGATTAATAGTTCCGATCCACTTCTCATGTTAACCGAGCGAGCTAGGAATTCGGGTTCAACACACCGCATGATCACCTTATGGGAATATTTTGGTGGATTCATTGTAGTGCAAAGATAGAGAAATGCAATTCTCTCCATTTTGAAGAGAAATGGCGAGAGTTGGTGTTTGATGTTGTTTAATTTCAAACCCGACGACCACCTATACCTGCGACGACCATCAGCGTCGGCTACAACCGCCACCGACCACCTCCGACGACCACCAGCGTCGGGGTCGACCGCCGGTGACCACCTCCGCCGACTGTCGCCCACCACCGGCGTCGCCAACAACCGCCGAAGACCACCGGCATTGGCAACGACCTGTGCATCTCCGACAACGAGAGTAGCCGTTGAGGGTTGCCGCCCGATGTTGCCGTCCGGCGACATGAGCCATCATTTCTCTGTTTCATTTTTTTGGTGAAACTAAACAAGAGATTAGTTCCAATTAGGGGTGTAAACGAGCCGAGCCGAGTCGAGTAGTGGGTTAATCGAGTCGAGCTCAAAAAACTAATGTTGGGCTCGAGCTCGACTCGAGCTCGATTAACTTTTTCAATGTTGGGCTCGAGCTCGAGCTCAAATATTTTATGAAACATCGGACTCGAGCTCGAAGCTCGTTTATGGGTTCGAACTCGCGATCGATTAACTCGTTTATCTACTTGAGCTCGATAATTTTTATATTTTTATACTATTATTAATAAATATATGAACATGTTTGGCTCGAAAAAAGGTATGCTCAAATGGCTCGGCTCGACTCGACTCGATTCAAAACATTTAATCGAGTTTTCGAACGAGTCGAGTCGAACATCGGTGTTATAAAGCTCGGCTCGTTAAGTTAAACAAGCTCGATTTTGTGTTCGAGATCGACTCGAGCTCGAGTATTATTAAGCTCGAGCTCGTGATAAACGAGCTCGAGCTCGAGTAGCTCGTTAAAAGCTCGACTCGCTTACACCCCTGGTTCCAATTCTCTCCATTTCCATTTCCATTTCCATTTCCGATCCTCTCCAAATTTTTTCTCTGTATCAATCACAACCTTAGTGAATGAACCATTCCCTATACCATTAAGCCACTACCAAATAATCATCATGTATAGCTGTCAAAATAAGCTGCTAGTCTTATTAAACTCGTTAAGCTACTAATAATTAAGCCTTCACCTTGTTTAAAAAACAGACTATCAATATTCCGTTAAAAGTGACACGGAGTACAGAAAATATGTAGGTGGAAATTTAAGAGGCTACTGCAACCAAACACTATTTTGTACGATGACAAAAACATAACTCTATCATTAAAACTATAAAAAGGTAAATTAATTATTTGATACTTTGATAGTACAGCAAGGAGTTCCTTTTAAATAAATAAACATAAAGACCGTTTTTATAACAAATTAATAAAGGTTTGTAAATTTACTCGATTAAAAAGGCGTGTAAATTAATGTTCAAACTTTAAACGAAACAAAATTGCACACTTTATTTACTCGTAAAGAGTTCACTGGGAAGAGTTAACGCTTTAACTTGTTTTACCGAGTAAGAGTGTAGTTCATCAAAATGGTATCATGTGCAAAAATTTACCCGATAAATGCTTACTGAGTAAACATTATCACCCTCATTTACGGGGTAAGACACTTCATCATTATCATCGCTCTTGCTGAGTTAGACTCTCGGCCCTTACTGTATTCATCTGATAAAGTAAATGACCCGACAAATGTTTATCAAGTAAGCGTTTAGTAACTGGCCAAATGGCCCCCAAGTGTTGATACAAAAACGAACTTCAAAACTAAAAAAGTTGGTAAAGAATTGCAAACATTAGAGTTTAAGAAATCATGAATAGTTTTGAGAAGCTGAGTTGTTTTAAAAAAGAAATCTTGTGATTGAACGTCGTGAAAACATCAACAAATTATACTTCCGATAAAAATACGTGTAAAGTCTTTGTATTAAAATTGAAAACAACGATTTTTAAATGTGTACACATCTTATTTACCTTTTTCATTTAGGTGAAAAAGAATATAATGACAATCGTATAAACTCTTCATATAACCATCTCAACAACCTAGTAGTTATACATATATAGTGGAGAGATAAAATGAAACTAGTATAATTTGTGTATTAACTCTCTCTATAACTATCCTCAACAACCTCTCTCTTTCTCTCTCTCTATATATATACATAGGAAGGTTCAAATGAGAAGTGCTAAATAAATGAGAAGTAGAGAAGTGATCATAGCCTTCTATTTTGTGGAATATGGAAGGGTATTTTGGTAATTATTCGCATAATTCATATATGAACCATTCCAATTATTCATATATGAATCATTGTAGTGTGAAGATTCATATATGAAGTTTCTACAAAACCCGACTCGGGAAATGTCAAATCCCGACTTGGGGTGCCCAACTCGGGTTAAGTCAAATCCCGACTTGGGGACACACTACAATGATTCATATATGAATCATTCCAGTTATTCATATATGAATCATTGTAGTGTGAAGATTCATATATGAATCTTCACATTATAATGATTCATATATGAATAATTGGAATGATTCATATATGAACTATTTCGAATAATTACCAAAATACTCTTTCGCTATTCCACAAAACCTACGGTACTCCTTTAATAATCTGCTGCACCACTTAATTTAATAACCATTAATCAAATAAATAGAAGACGATAATCACTTCTCTACTTCATAGTTTTTAATCACTTCATATATATATATATATATATATATATATATATATATATAGAAGAAGGCTATTTTACAAACCAACCAAAGATAACAAACCTTACAAACCACATAACAACCGTTGATTTGATCATCTTATTATATTTGAATTTTTTATTAATTTGTTTTAATAGAAGGGTATTATCGGTATATGTCAATTCAAAATACATTTGATTTTTTAAATTATGCTGCTTAATTTTAAGGATAATAAAAAATGGTACGGCAACAATTTTTTTGGAGGTTATTTGAACTTCCATCGTCATCATCAATTTCCTCGATTACCAAGATGTTTGGTTTCATCAATTTTTGGTTTCAACAACTGTCTTTCATCAAGCTAGTGATATTTATGGATCTAAATGATTTTAATTAATCTTATTACTAGTAATTATCTTTATTTGAAATGAAACTTCAACAGGCAAACCATATTCCGTTAGTGAAACATTAAATTGAACGTAATGCACTATAAATTTTGCAAAAGGATTTCGTACACTGAATTTAAATTCATCATTGAATGCGAAGCTTTATGGTTAATATACCCACATGGGAAAGTTATTTTGTTAACCATTAAATTTGTGTTAACCGTGTTAACTCATAGTTGCACACGTAAATCAATGAAATTTTTTGTGTGGAGTTGTTTAATATGATAAAAATGTTTCATAAACTACATTTTTTGATGATATTGTTTCACATGAAGGTGTTTTTTACATAGAAATGAAAAAAGTTCACATGAATAAGAAAAAGTTTCATAGGAATAAAAACACCGAAATATGAAACAATTTCATCAAAAATTGAAGTTTATGAAACATTTTCATCATCTTAATATATATAAATATATATATATATATATATATATAGGTGAAGGTCCAAACGAGAAGTATGACAATTTAAGAAAATGTGAGAAGCAATCTCAGCCACTCATCTCGCGGTTACGGTGGACGTGATCACAGAGGATTAATTAACGCGATTCATGAGAGGGTAGAGATTATTAAATGGGGGATTGGTCAAAGCCATCTTTGTTGACCGAGATGAGTGGCTGAGATTGCTCCTCACGTTTTTCTTAAATTGATATGTTTCTCGTTTGAACCTCCCTATATATATATGTATATATATATATATATATAGAGAGAGAGAGAGAGGAAAGTTCAAACGTGAACCACTTTTTGGTTGTGAACGTGAGGACAACCGAGAGCGCGACACGTGGTGGCTTTGAGTGTGGTCCCCCCCTTTAATTCAATGCCCTTCCATGAATCGCGCGTAGTCATCCGCCGTGGACTTGACGTGGCGCCTAGTCATCCGCCACGTGTCGCGCTCTCGGTTGTCCTCACGTTCACAACCAAAAAGTGGTTCACATTTGAACCCACCCCTATATATATATATATAGGGAGTTTCAATTGCTAACCACAAAAAAACGTGCAAACCGTGCAAACTCATGGTTGCACACGTAATTCAGTGAAAAATCTTTTGTAGAGTTGTTTAATATGATGAAAATGTTTCATATACTAAATTTTTTGATGACATTGTTTCATATGAAGGTGTTTATTTACGTAGAAATGAAAAAGTTTCACAAAAACGAGGAAAAAGTTTCATATGAATAAAAAACACCAAAATATGAAATAATTTCATCAAAATTTGATGTTTATGAAACATTTTCATCATATTAAACAACTCCATGAATCAATTTCACCGATTTTACGTGTGCAACCATGAGTTTGTACGGTTTGCACGTTTTTTGTGGTTTGCAATTGAAACTCCCTATATATATATATATAAAGAGAGAGAGAAGAAAATTCAAATGTGAACAACTTTTTCATTGTGAACATGCAGATGAATCTCAGCCACTCATCCGGTCAATAAAAGCAGCATTGACCGGGTCCCCCCTTTAATAATCTCTACCCTCCCATGAATCGCGTCAATCCTCCGTGATCGCATCCATCGTAACCGAAGATGTATGAGTGAGATTCGTCCTCATGTTCACAACCATAATTAAACTTACATTCGAACTTTAAAGGAGGAGACCCGATTAAAGCCGCATTTTTTTATAATTTCCCATTAATATAAAGGATTTACAGAATTTGTTTTGTCATGATTCTTACAAAATTTAAAAATCTATCCAAGGTATTTTACATATTTATTTTTCCATTGCCATATAAATGTTTCACGGTGGACTACCTCCAAAAATACTTGTCGCCTAATAAATGTTTCATGGTCAACTTCCTCTATAAATACTTTCCCTTTAGATTGGCATCAGAACATATCAAATTGCACAGGATAGAAAAATGTGGTCAAGAGGTACAAAGGAATTAGGGCATGGGAGAATATATTTCTCTAATGTGGTAGTGGAAAGAAAACGAAACCTATTTTGGGGACGTAAATGGAGGTCTCTCGACATCAAAATGGCATTCGGGATACTGTTTTTTCATGTTCTATCACTTTTTGCACCAGTTACATTCACTTGGGATGCTTTCTGGATGGCATTTTTTAGTTACCTTTTGTCGGGTGTTTTGGGTATAACCATGTGTTACCATAGGCTTCTAGCACACCATAGTTTAAAGCTACCAAAATGGCTCGAATATACTTGTGCTTATCTAGGGGTTCAAGCTATTCAGGTTAGTTTTAATCTATATTCTATTTGATTTATTTTGGTCATTAGTTTTCTTATTATGTTTTTGTTGAAAAACGAGGAATTAACAGTTGTAAAAGATTGTTTTTCCAACATGCACATAATACTAGGGACGGAGCTATGACTTTTTTCAGAAAATGACACCATTTAACTATAAATTACATATATTTACAGATAATTTTCACAAAATCTCTATTGGTCTAGTGGTTGGTTCATTGTTTTTCAAATGTAAAGTCTCAAGTTTAATTCTTGGTACAAGCTATTTTTTTATATAAACACAATAAATTTGAAAATAAAAGCTAAAATCTAGAAAAAATATCTTTAACAAGACTTGAACCCATGACCTCATGTTTAAAACGCAAGTAGTTAACCAACTCGATCTACCAAAAAATACTTGGGGTTTTATTGCAATTTCAGAATATATATGGTGGTGGCACACAACAAATTGATACGGTTGCACCTTTCATGACACTGTAATTTTTACACTATGAAGGAGGAATGAAACGGTGCCACGTGCCGCTGTGTGCCTTCTCTAATTCACTGCTGGCGACTTTGTTGACACATTTTAATTGATTTTCCTTTTCTTCATGTAGAGAGATCCAATATATTGGGTGAGCATCCATAGGTATCATCATCAATATGTTGAATTAGAGAAAGATCCACACACACCTACATACGGATTCTGGTTCAGCCACATGGGTTGGCTTTTTGATAGTGGTTATATTATGGAGAAGGTGCATGTCTTCACATCTTCATGAAGTATATATAACTTAACATTTTTGGCTATTAATTATGATTTTATACGGTTTTCAGTATCAAGAACGCAAAAATGTAGAAGATTTAAAAAATCAAGCATTCTATAGGTTCATCAAAAGGACTTATTTGTGGCATATATTTGGATTTGGGGCACTCGTTTATGCTTGGGGTGGCTTTCCTTATCTCGTTTGGATTATGGTAAGACTTTTAAAAAACTCAACAAGTAATTTTTTCTATAGTTCAACAAAGTTAAATGTAACTTTTAATCACATGCATATGCAGGGTGTTAGGACGACGTGGGGTTACCATGTGACTTTTCTAGTGAACTCAGCTTGTCATATATGGGGACATCAACCGTGGAACACTAACGATTTGTCTAGAAATAATTGGTAAATACTGAATCATTAATATAAAATATTTCTTTAAATTGTTAACAAGTTATTTTAACTGAGATACGATGAACATAGGTTGGTGGCTATCGTTACTTTTGGAGAAGGGTGGCATAACAATCATCATGCTTTTGAGTACTCTGCTCGACATGGGCTAGAGTGGTGGCAGATCGATTTGTGTTGGTATTTGATCCGCTTTCTTGAATCCATAGGATTAGCCACCAATGTCAAATTGCCGACTCATGGTCACAAGCTCAAGAAATCATTTGATTCGGCTAAAAAATTTAAATGAACTTCTAAATAAATTATCAGTGATAGTATATTTTAATGTGAGCTTGTTTTCGCACTTTACATTTGTGTTGTATTTCATGAATATATTTAATTTTTTTTAATCATGTATTTCATAGTTATATATCACATGCAATGTCAAATCGTGGCTTTAATTGATTTGTAAGTTATTGAACAACCTATTTCAAATATAATTGTTTTATGATTTTAAATACCATGAGAAGAGAAATATATATATATATATATATATGTGTGTGTGTGTGTGTCTATCTTTTCTTTAGGCAAACTATATAAAACAACATGTGATATATGTAACTCTAGCTTCTTCTTTTCTTAAATTTATATTCTAAGTTATTGTAAGAGAGAAAGGTTTAAATGAGAAGTACTAAAAAAATACGAAGTAGAGAAGTGATTTCCACTACTCATCCGTTCAATAAAGATGACTTTGACCATTTACGGTGGACGCGATCACGGGGGATTGACACGATTCATGGGAGGGTAGAGATTATTAAAGGAGGGGACCCGGTCAAAGCCGCTTTTATTGACCGGATGAGTGGTAGAGATAATTTCTCTACTTCTCATTTTTTTAGCACTTTTCATTTGAACCTAATACTTTTATAAGATGCCCATAAATGGTTTCTTCATTTTGGATTTAAAATTTCTAAGTTTAATGACAATGTGTGATGTGTCATCTGGTTTCTTATTTTGGAAATAAAAAAAACAAGTTTAATGACAATCATGTCATCCCGGAGACCTTATAAATTTCAGACGGAAAATCGTGTGAGAAGAAAAATCGTGTGAGAAGTGGGCATGAAAAACGGATCTGAACCATTGATCTTTTTTAATTTAATGCTTTTCAGAAAAAGAATTGATTTGATACGTATTATTTTTAATATGCATCGACTTCTTATGCCCTTCCCATCCACTTCGTATGTTTCTCGAGTTGAACTTGACTTCTTATCAAACTCACCCATAAATATCATATTGTATCATGAATCCAAGATTGGTTTAACCATTTTGCCAGTTTGTACCTGACCATCCTAGTAGACTCGTAGTAACAATCTATAATATTGGGCCTATTGGGCCTATTGGGCCAGTTCAAGGTTGCAATACTACAAGATATTTAACAAATACTATTTTGGACATAATCTTTACAATTTAAAATATCAATAACCTATATAAAATTGGGTTTTTAATGAAAGTTGAGGTTAATGTAAGAAGTGCTAGAGTGATTATTAGTTATTGGATGAAAGTTGGATACATCAGAGCAATTGTCTTCTAAAGTGCAATTCATCGAAAGGCATGAGATTAAAAGTGATCAATAGTTCCAATCCACTTTTCATGTTAACCGAACGAGCTAGGACTTCGGGTTCAACACACCGCATGATCACCTTATGGGGATTTTTTTTTGAGAAGGTTCATCTGGGCTTTGCCCAGACTACATCGTTGACAATTTTCTTCGAGAGCTAAGACATGCTCCCCTGAGATTAATACACAGTGGCCACCAATTGTGCATGCATGGATTTGAACCCGGTTGAAAGCTACCACTCCTTAGAAACTTATCACTACACCACACCTTGGTGGTTCTTATGGGGATATTCTGGTGGCTACTTTGGCGAAAAGGAGAGAATTTGAAAACTGCAAAATTTTTAATATTAGTTTTTACTGTTTTGTAATTTTTAATGAATGTTATGAATTTTTATTTTTAGTATTTATCATTTTTTATTTATTAAATAATATATGAATATTTTATTTTTGTTGAATAATGAAATTTAGAAATGAAAGAATTAATGAAATGGGGAAAAGATTGAGTTATTTTAGAGTAGTTAGGGTAGTGGTACTCCTCCACATCAGGATAAATTAGGTAGGAAAGCGAAAATCTGATGTGGTGCTGAAGTGGCATCAAGGTAAAATGAAGGGCACATACCAGTGTTCTCTCTGGTTACCCGTCGAAAATCGAGCCACACCCGAGACTAGGGATGTAAACAAGCCTAGTCAAGTCGAGCCAGACACTTATCGAGCTGGGCTCGTTTAGGCCTTTTTAAGCTCGAGCTTGAGTTCGACTCTTTTTGAGCTCGTGATGTTGAGCTCGGGCTCGGCTCGTTTAGGCTTAGATATTTTTTTGATGTTTTTATTAAAATGATATATTGAACTCGTTTAGACTCGTGAGCTTAAACAAGCCCACTTTTTGGAGCTCGAGCTCGACTGGTTTATTAAATAAGCTTTAATCTAGATTCAATCTTACGCTTGTTAAAGCTCATCTTATTTTAAACTCTTAACGATCTATGCTCAAATAGCTCGGCTCATTTACATCTCTGTTCGATCCGTTGCCCGAACGCGGTACGCATTCATAGCAGAAGCGATAAGGAGAGATAACATAAAATATCAAACAGGTAGGTGGAAATTTAAGAGACTATCATAGGCCAATGCACCAATCGCCATTGTTTACGTGTATTGATCTGCTAAAAGATTTAGAAAACAACTGCACAGCCATCACTATTCTTTAGAATTCACAAGAAATTTAATATAAACATCACGTAAATTAATGATTTGTTAGTACAGTAGGAGCGTTGATTTGTAATAAATAAAGATAAAAAGGATTATTTGTAATAAATAAAGATAAAAATATCATTTTTATAACAAACTAAAACACAAATTAAATTTTTTTTTTTTAAATTAATCGACTGAGTTCTCTATTCTCGGATAGGGTGTTTGGGATTGCTTATGTATTGCTTATTTTATATGTACATGTTTGGATGGATACAAATAGGGTTAAATTCGTAGAATAGTAACCAAGTTTCAAAAATAGCTTATAATCTAGCTTTTTGATAAACTATTTAGCTTTTTGGAGCTTTTTTCAATTATACCCGTATTAATATAAATTATTATACCTGAATATACCCAATTGTGGTTTTTTTATATACACATAAGCTAATTTTGTCAAACATAATTTGTCCATAAGCTATATATCAGCTACCAGCTAGCTTATCAACTAGTTTGCAAACATAACCTCAATGTTTAAATAGGATAAAATACGTTTAGACCATTTAATAACCCCAATGGTAAACATAATAACTATTCATTTTTTTGCTATGCACATGTGCATTGACCCATATGCCCGTGTGACGAGTGCATAGAAGTCGAGAAATATTTCAATAAAATGTATGCAAATGTACGTATCGAACAAACAAATGATTATTGAGGTATTCTTTAAATTTACTTGTTTTTATGGTTTCCCTCAACTTAAGTCTATATATACAACATGAAAGATATAAAGGTTTTACATTTATTTTTTCATAGACATGCCAAAATTTAAAAAATCTACACTTATAATATTTTAAGTATTTGTTTCTCATTGCCAATAAGTGTTTCATGGTCGAATTCCTCTATAAATGCTTGCTCTCACCACTAGTGTACCAACTAAGATTGGCATCCACAACATATCTAATAGCGTAGGATCTATGTCGTCAAGAGATACAAAGGAATTAGGGCATGGGAGAATATATTTCTCTAATGTGATAGTGAAAAGAAAACGAAACCTATTTTGGAGACGTAAATGGAGGGCCGTCGACATCAAAATGGCATTCGGAATATTGTTTTTTCATGTTCTAGCACTTTTTGCACCATTTACATTTACATGGGATGCTTTTTGGATGGCATTTTTGGGTCACCTTTTGTCGGCTGTTGGTATAACCATGTGTTACCATAGGCTTTTAGCACACCGTAGTTTTAAGCTACCAAAATGGCTCGAATATACATGTGCTTATTTTGGTGTGCTAGCCATCCAGGTTGGTTTTTAATGCTTATTTTACAAGTTTTTTCATCTTCCTCATACAAAAAATGAGTATTAGTTGTTTCAAAAAGATGGTTTCAAGAAGATGTCAATAACTATAGATTTCTTGTAACTCTATCGAGACATTAGTTGATTTTCCTTCTTGTACAGAGGGATCCGATATATTGGGTGAGCATCCATAGGTATCATCACCAATACGTTGAATCGGAAAAAGATCCACACACTCCCACATACGGATTTTGGTTCAGCCACATGGGTTGGCTCTTTGATAGCGGCTTCATTATGGAGAAGGTGCATGTCTTTACATCTTCATGAAGTGTGTGCGTAAATTGGTTTAAGTTTTTTGGTTATTGATTATAAAATTATATCGTTTTTAGTATCAGGAACGCAATAATGTAGAAGATTTAAAAAGTCAAGCATTTTATAGGTTCATTAAAAGAACTTATTTGTGGCATATATTTGGATTTGGGGTACTTCTTTATGCCTGGGGTGGCTTCCCCTACCTCGTTTGGATCATGGTATGGCTTATAACAAATCAATTATAACTGTTTAGAATTCAACATACGTATATCATGTGTATATATATAAATGCATGCAGGGTGTTAAGGTTACTTGGGGTTTCCATGTGACTTTCCTTGTGAACTCCGCTTGCCATATATGGGGAAATCGAGTTTGGAACACTGACGACCTTTCTACAAATAATTGGTATGTTACAAAATTCTTATGTGAAATAATCATTTAATAAGTTACTTTAATCAAAGACATTGTGAATTCAGGTGGGTGGCTATGATTACTTTTGGGGAAGGGTGGCATAACAATCATCATGCTTTCGAGTATTCTGCTCGACATGGGTTAGAGTGGTGGCAGATCGACCTGTGTTGGTATGTGATCTGCTTTCTTGAATCAATAGGATTGGCGACCAATGTGAAAGTGCCAACTCAAGATCATAAGAGTAAGAAATCGCTTGCGAGAACTATCAAATCCAAGTGACCTATGCAAATTACCATTGATATCAATACTTGCTAGTTAAAAAGTTTGTATTTTTGTGTTCCACGAACGAGCATGTATGAACGCTTCTTGTTACTATTTTGGTTTTCATATTATATCAAGGGCAAAAGTTAATACATTTTCATATGTATTTATTTAGTGGTGTATTATTTATTGAATAATTATGTGACATGCATTATTAGATCGTGGTAGGAGGTTTTTGTTGGGAGGGAGTCCCTCGCCATTTAGGTATACTTGTTTTTTTTTCGTCTTAATATATTGTCAATAGTGATGCCTCCTTTAAAAAAATACTAGGTCGTGGTTTACATTGATTTGTAAAATATTGAACAAGGTATTTCAAGCATAAATGTTACGATTTCAAATATCAATAATTACTTGCATCAGTATGTAGAAGATAGATGGGTATTTTCGTATTTTTTTTACAAATAGTTGACAAACAAGTTCATATGCGAACTCGTTAATTAGTTAACATATGAACAATTTAACTAGTTATATATGAACCCACACGTTAATGTGTGAATCAATTTAGTAGTTCATATATGAACCATAATGATTCATATGTGAATTAACTAAAATATTTAATATATGAATTATAAAGATTTACATATAAACATATAGTTTATATATGAATCACGAAGAAGTAGTTAATATATGAATTACATAAATGCCTATATAAATATATAATTCATATATGAATCAATATAGTTAATATGTAAATTACAATTGTTCATATATGAAAATATAGTTCATAAATGAACTAATAAAAATAGTTAATATGTAAATTACACATGTTCATATATGAATCAATAAAAATAGTTAATATATAAATTACACTGGTTCATATATAAATAAATACATATGTGAATCACGAGTTCATATTTGATCTATATTCCCCTTATTTGTAAAAGATATGAAACTACCCCTCAATTTTTGGCATAACTATAAACTTTGAGAAATTAAAGATTCTTGACAAGTGAAGCCTGTAATTTTTAGCCATTCAAATTTGTTCTTAGTCGTACGAAGGGATAAAATCATTTTTCTACTTCTCTTTTGAATCTTTGGATATATATGTATACATACATACATAGAGGAAAAATCAAATACAAACCACTTTTTTTTTGTAAAAACTATAGAACCAATCTCAACCATCTATCTATTTTAATCAATGGTTATTAACACAAAGGAACACCATAATTTTTTTTTAATTTTTTAGTGTGCCACACAAGATTATAACCCCAAAGGGGTAATTTGGTCATTTTAAAGTTACTCTAACTTCTCTCCTACATTACCCCATTTCCAAACCTGCAACTTTAACCCCAAAAAAAATCAATTTCCCTTTCACTTTGTGTATAGAAATCTAACCCTAGCTAAAAATCCGGCCACTCTCGGCGGCGCCACCACCATCAGCCACCGTCATCACCGCCAACCACCATACTCCACCGTCATCACCACCATAAACCACCACTACTTCACCATTTGTTGCTGCTACCACCGTCATCTCCGCCCACCACCATTACTCTACCGTCTTCACCACCATAAACCACCACTACTCCCCCATTTGTTGCTGCTACCACCGACATCCACCATCTGCCACCACTTGATGACGCCGCCGCCACCACCGCCGACAACATCATCGTCATCACCGCCATCACCGTTCGTCGGAGTTCGTCATCTGAGATCCGGAAATCATATCAGATCTCGATTTGAATATCATATCAGATCTCGATCCGCCATCACCGTCGACTCCTACCGATCTTCATCCATTTCAGATATGAGAACGCCACCACCACCTGCTACCGCCGCCGGCGCCACCACCACCACCATCTTCTTCTTTCAGATCTGAGAACCTTCCAAGATGACGTCGACACATCGTCGGAGAACTGAATCGGCGTCGGAGGATGCCGGAGTAAGCTCACAATCAAAGTAGACAGCTCGTGTAAAACCCTATATTGCTGATCTTGATGATGAGGTTGCCTTGACATCATCTTTGTTTTAGATTGAATACTCTAAAAATCGAAAACGTTTCAATGGAAATTATACAAATTGGTTGCTGAAATCGAGGAAATTGAATAAAGTCTCTAATTAGTGTTTGATTGGTGAAATTGAAATTGAAATTGAAACTGCATCTGCTACTAGAAGTGAATTTTTTTTTCTTTTTTCTATAGAATTCGAATGAAATTGAATTATTCTAATTCGATTGGATATCGAATTGAAGAAGGTGAAAATTGTGAATTTGGGGAAGAAATTTATGAGAAATCTCCAAAGATTAGATTATATGAATATTCATATGGTGAATATATGATAAATATGATATGAGAAATATGAATATTTATATGGTGAATATGAATATATGATGAAATATGAATATTCATATGGTGAATATATGATGAATATGATATGAGAAATATGAATATTCATATGGTGAATATGAATATATGATGAAATATGAATATTCATATGGTGAATATATGATGAATATGATATGAGAAATATGAATATTCATATGGTGAATATGAATATTCATATGGTGAATATGAATATTCATATGGTGAATATATGATGAATATGATATGAGAAATATGAATATTCATATGGTGAATATGAATATTCATATGGTGAATATATGATGAATATGATATGGTGTTCATCTAGTGGATATGAATATTCATATGGTGAATATATGATGAATATGATATGGGAAATATGAATATTCATATGGTGAATATGAATATTCATATGGTGAATATATGATGAATATTCATATGGTGAATATTCATATAATGAATAAACTGCGATTTTTAGATCAAGGGCTTAGATTATTCCTCAAGTTTTTACAAAAAAATGAATATATATATATATATATATATATTTTAAAAACCACATATTTTGTAAAAACCTCTTCTTTTGTAAAAACTTGAAGAATAATCTAAAATGACGATCATGTCCTTTTTAGATCAAAGGCTTAGATTAGTTCTAAAGTTTTTACAAAAAAATGGTTTTTAATTGAAGGCCCCTCTACACATATATATATATATATATATATGGGTTAAAACCTGTAAAAACCAAATTATGAAAATATGATATGTGGAAACATTTAATATAATTTTATAAGATTTCATAGTTTATACTGTTTTAGTGGTTCACAAAAGAACCTCCATATCGGTCTAATTAATGAACTATGCTAATTGTCTAAAAATATCTTTATTGTTTTATAATATAATGGTTATAGTTTGTTAGAATCACGTGATTTGTAAATGAAACTTCCCTTTATATACATACATACATATATATGCGCGTTCAAATAAAAACTCATCTTTCATTACGTTTGAATGCTATATTATTCATCTTCAATGTTGTATTATTCATCATAATTAATGCATTAACATTCTCATTCGTTATTCATACTCAATATGACGCGTGTTGCATTTCTCGATTGCCTATATGTTCGCAATGAAAATGATCTCACAACCAAACTTTTGTCTCTTCCATATATATATATATATATATATATATAGAGGGAAGTTATTTTGTAAACCAGTTTTTGGTTGTAAACCGTGTAAACTCATGGTTGCACAGCTTAAATCAACGAAATTTTTTCATGGAGTTGTTTAATACGATGAAAATGTTTCATATACTAAAGAGTGAATTGTGGATTTGGTCCCTGTGGTTTAGTAATTTTTGTTACCATGATCCCTATTGTATGCTTTTCTTGAATATAGTCCTTGTGGTTTTCTTTTTGTTTTGGCCATGGTCCTTCTGACTAACTCCCTCGTTAACTCCGTTAAATAAAGGACCATTTTAGTAATTTTCTATTCTTTTGTCTTTTTCTTGTAAAAAGGTAAAAACAATATTTTTAAATACAAAAATTCATATATATGTATAATGCTATCAAAATAAATAAAATAAGAGTTTATTTTACAATCAAATTTTTTAATTAGCAAGTTAAATAATATTACACATAATTTAACTAATTTTAATACATTAAATCATAAAGACAAACTCTTATTCATTCATTCTAAAAAAAATAAGAAACGATTTTACGATTTGGTTTGTTTAAATTAAGATTTTAATTACATGCAAACAATAAAACCGTATCAATTCCATCATTTAATAAAATAATAAAATATAATGTATTTAATATAACTAATCGTTCAAAAAAATTAAATAATCAGATATGAAACAAGATATTATCAATTTAATTATATTAAAATCTTAAATAATCAAATATAAACAAGATATTATCAATTTAAATATATTATGTATACGAACATGCATATATATACACACACATACTTAGTGTTACTGACATCAAATCATATAATAATATTTTGTTTTATATTTGATTATTTAAATATATTAATTATATTACTCACATTTATTTTTATTATTTTATTCAAATGATGGAAGATGATGTGGTTTTATTGTTTTAATGTAGCTAAAGTTTTAATTTAAATAAATCAAATCATAAAACCATACATAATTTTGTTCGATCTAAACAAAATAATATAAAGTATTATGATTTTTTGAATGAAAAAATAAAGTATTATAATTTGATTTATTTAGTTTATTAAAATTAAGTATTATAATGAATAAGATTTGTTTTTAGGGGATAGTTCTCCGAAATGTATTGAACTATCCCCAAAAATCTATTGTGTGTATCCAACTACCAAAAATGCTATTGTGTGTATCAAAGTTATTTTTTTTGCTATTGTGTGTATCAAACTTTTTTTTTTAATGTATCAAACTTTATTTTTTCTTCTATTGTGTGTATCAGTTTACCAAAATTACAAGTAATTTGTAACACAATAGCAAAAAAAATAAAATTTGATACACACAATAACATTTTTTGTAGTTGGATACACACAATAGATTTTTGGGGATAGTTCAATACATTTCAGAGAACTATCCCCTTGTTTTTATGATTTAATTTATTAAAATTAATTAAACTATGTGTGATATAATTAAATTGCTAATTAAAAAATTGGATTGTAAAATAAACTCTTATGTTATTTATTTTGATAGCATTATACATATATATGATTTTTTGAATTTAAAAATGTTGTTTTTACCTTTTTACAAGAAAAATGCAAAAGAATAGAAAATTACTAAAATGGTCCTTAATTTAACAGAGTTAACGAGAGAGTTAGTTAGAGGGACCATGGCCAAAACAAAAAGAAAACCACAAGGACTATATCCAAGAAAAACATACAATAGGGATCATGGTCACAAAAATTACTAAACCACAGGGACCAAATCCACAATTCACTCTATACTAAAATTTTTGACGAAATTGTTTCACATTTCGGTGTATTTTACGTAGAAATGAAAAAAGTTTCACATAAATAAGAAAAACGTTCGTGTGAATAAAAAACACCGAAATGTGAAACAATTTCGTAAAAAAATTTAGTATATGAAACATTTTCATCGTATTAAACAACTCCATGAAGAAATTTCGTTGATTTAAGCTGTGCAACCATGAGTTTACACGGTTTACAACCAAAATCTGGTTTACAAAATAACTTGACCCTATATATATATATATATATATATATTTTCTAGGTGTTTGCATAAAGATATCCGTTCGTGAGAATATAATTTTCTTTTCCTTTTTAATCTAAAGATTAAGTAGGTTTTATGTAAATGCCTAGAAACTAAAAGTTATATAAACTCCATCTTAATTGGAAGTTCTATCTTAAAAATGACTACAAATATATTCAGGTTGACAAGATTAGGTTGTGTATCTTAGGATATAATAATTATAGTCCATTCAAACGTAGGGCTGAGCACAACCCGATCGAACCCGACAACCCGACCGAACCCGAACCCGAACTAAGGCAAAATGGCCCGAACCGTGACATCCGAACCCGATTTCACCCGAACCCGAGAAACCGAAAGTATATTGCGGTTCGGTTTGGGTTCACTTATCCAACCCCGAACCGACCCGAAACCCGAAATTAAAAAAAAAAGGTTTTAAATTTATTTTATATATAATATAACTAATAATGTAATAAGTAATAATTAAGGTTTAATATTAATTGGGCTTTTAGAATTACTGAGTTAAATTCAATTAATTGGGCTTTTAGAATTACTGAGTCAATTTTAAATTACCGAGTCAATTTCAATTTCAATTTTACTCTTCTAGTCTTCTTCTCTTCTCACGCACGCCTCACCTCATCCTCACGTCACGCATGATCAAATCAACGACCCTTCCTCTCCTCTTCACTCTCTCCGGTGACGCAACAGTCACCGCCGGCGACACCTCTGTCGACTCTAACTCCGGCGACCACCGTGGAGGCAGCGACGGCCGACGGTGAGCCCTAATTCTGACCACCATTCTGAAACTGCATCTCAGATTCGGGTTTTCGGGCCCAACCCGAACTTCACCCGAACCCGATTTCACCCGAACCTGATCAAAACCGAAATTCTAAGGGTCGAGTTCGGTTTTAGTTTTCCAACCCGAAAAGTTCGGATATCCGAACTTTCAACCCGAAAAAACCCGAACCCGACCGATGCACACCCCTATTCAAACGTATACTAACTTATAAACTAGCTTATTTTTTAAACATTTTGGTTTATTTACCCCTATTTTAACTTTTAACAAACATTAAATACTTTATAGAAAAGAAAATGTAAGTATTTAAAAAATCATAAAAGAACATTAAATAACAAAATGAATAGTGTCAGACAGAAAGGAGGAGGCATGTGAGGTGGGTATGGGGTTAATGGGAACGTAGATTGAACAACACTCTATAGAGTCATAAAGGAGCAAATCTAGTCTACACTTGTGATTCTATTTTCTTTTTCATTTTTAAACATTTATCTTTTAATTTTGTTTTTCAAATTTCCTAATATAAATTGCAACTTCTCAATTTAGGTTATGATATTATTAAAAAAAAAAAACCATAAAAATGCTTTTCAAGTATGGAGACTAAATACGTAAATTAATCCTGAACTTGTGAAAGTACTACTTGCCGACCAATACTAATTTACAGAACTAGGATCCACTATTTGTGTAACATGTTCATAAATTTTTCCTTTCTTATGTATTGACCATTTCACTAATTGAGGAGTTACTACTTGCGAAGTAGTGGTTTTCTCGAAAACTTGTGAGAGAAATGACCAAAAGGATTTACCAAATTAAGAGTTTAGTTTTTAAATTTCCTTCAAATGATTATTTAAGTAAAATTTCGTATACAACTATCATTTATCCATTAAGTTATATGTTTAAAAAGATATAAAAACCTAAAGCCTTACAACTTTTGTATGCAATCGTATTGATTTAGAACGTACAACTGTATCATGTAGTGTCATTATATAGAAATTTTTTTGGATCTATCCTTGCACGCCATAAGGTGTTACAACAGAAGGGGTAAAAGGGGTCCAACTCAAAGCTTTAAAGAACTTCATAGTTAAAAAAGTACTTGCAAGACTGATCATTATTGTTCCTTTTACTTCATGTAAATTTGGATTTATTTGGAAGCAACTAGACAATAGCATTTAAGAAAGCACAAGCGTATATGAGAAAAGAAGATAAAACAAAGAAATTTACGAGATGCAAAAAAACCAACACGCGATGAAACAAAACCAACATACCAAACTAAAAGAAAGAAAGACTGAAAAAGATTAAAATTGGAGGCCATGGACTAGTAAAGCAACCGAAATGCAACCTAGTAAAAATTGATTCGATTCCACATTAAAACCCAACTTTCGGAAGTTCCATTTTAGATTTCTATATAATGAAAAAACGGATATTTAACTACTTTTCAATTAAAAAATATATAATTTTTATAAGGGTATCTAGCCTAAGCCAAAATAGATGTTTTATATCAAATTATATATTCTTAAAAGTAGCTTTGTTAAATTTTACCTTTTTTTTATAGTCAAAATTAGAACATTCTTTAAGATTGTCGCAATGTTTTTAGAGAATATTTTGTGAAAAGCCCACAAATTTATAAAGATGAATTCAATCCCCAACTCCTATAACCTCGTGAGAGTTGATGATATGAATGTGTAAGTTTGTGGGGTTCCAACTCAAAACCAATTGGCTATGAGTGGAGTAGCCCAGGACCTTTATAAGCACATTACAAGTTCACTTTGTGTCCGATGTGGGACTTTGCTCAACACGCCCCCTCACGTGTGGCGTTCTTTCTGCCTAACACGTGGATACTTTTTGGGTTACGTCGAGTCCGTGCGGTTTTTTGACCAACCACGGGTGAACCTTGCTCTGATACCATGTAAGTTTGTGGGGTTCCAACTCAAAACCAATTGGCTATGAGTGGAGTAGCCCAGGACCTTTATAAGCACATTACAAGTTCACTTTGTGTCCGATGTGGGACTTTGCTCAACAGAATGCATACATAAGACCCACTATTTTTATGTAAGTGAGGGAGGTAAGAATAGTAACCCTTTATAAAATGAAATTGAAACCAACCCACCACCATTATTAATCCATCAGATCTAGAAGAAAAATAAAATAAAATATATTACTTGGATTTGATCCGAGTTAAAATGCACACACCACACACTACACACTCAGCCTATGCATTAATGGTGAATGTAGTTGGAAATTTAATGGCTTTTGTGCTTTAATTTTTACTTACCCTACCCTATCTCTCTATCCCTTAGTTTCTCTTTGACCCTAGCCCCCATCCTCTAAGGCTATATGTAGCGCGAGCCTTAGCTCAGCAGGCTCGAGCCAGTCGAGCTGGTTAGGCTGAGCGGGCTGCGATACACAGCCATGGTAGCCGGCGGGTTCGTTTGGGAGAGGGTTGGCCAACCCGCTGTTTTGTGTGTGTTGTGTGTGTATGTTGTGTGTGTTGTGTGTGAGAGGGTTGGGCTACGAGTTGCAGAGGGTTAAGAGATGGTTAAGAGAGGGTTGAAAAAAAACTGATGTGTTAGCTGATGTGGCAGTTAGGTTGAGAGATTGGGGTACTGATAGCCTAATTATCTTTATAAGTTATGATACGATGAGCACCACAACCCTCTTAACTCGTGATTTCAGAGGTAAATCAACTTTTTGTTGGAAGAGGTTTCCCAGACCACATTGGGCCTAGATTAATCCTCGGCAATTTTTGGGCCGAAGCCCGACTGCTAAAGCATGCAGCCCGGGGTCGAATCCCCCGTACCTCCAGAATGCGTCCCCCCGGGCTCGAACTCGGGTTCACCACTATGTAGTGCCCAATCCTTACCCCTAGACTAACACTCCTTTGGTGTAAATCAACTTTTTTTCTTTCCTACCTTTTTATCCTAAAGTAAAGAACCACTATTTTAACCAATCTTTTTTATTATTTTAATATATACATAAAAGATAGAGAAAGACAGAAAAAAGCAAAAGAGGAAGAGAGAGAGAGGGGCGGGTGTGATCGGGCTTTAAAGCCCGCCACCCTACCCATGCTGATGAACCATCTCAACCCGTACCATATTCACACCCTCTAAACCTATCCCTACCCACGAGCTACCCGAGCTATGGTACTCTCGACCTAAGTATCTTTATATATATATATATATATATATATATATATATAACCGGTACCACATTCCTGCTCCCTAAACCTGCCCTTACCCATGTGCTACCCGAGCTATGGTACGCTCGACCTAAGTATCTCTCTCTCTCTCTCTCTATATATATATATATAGAGAGAGAGAGAAAGAGAGAGCAGTTCAAATGAAAAACATTTATTCTTTGAAAATACAAAAATACCTTTTAACATAGTCAATTAGGTATATATGATGCTATATATCGATCACATGTAATACACGTGTGATACTAAGTCAGATATGTGGATGACCTTTGATGCGACCTAGGTTGCGGTTCAAGTTGCCCTTACACTAGGTTCTGTGAATTATTACATGTGATACCAAATTAGAGATGCAGAGGACCTTTGGCGACAGCGTGCCCGCGTGCCTAAGTCACATGGCCCGTCGTTTATACACCAACATGTCCCCTCACGCGTATTATCACATGTAATAAGGGTGTTCTCGCGTTTTGCCGAAATAAAAAGTGTTCTCGTTTGAACCTTCATCTATATATAAGCTTCAAATAAGAACAACTCCATTTAATGAAAACGCAATAACACCTTTACACATGTGATGATACACATGATGTAACATGTTAGTGTGTAGACGACATGCTCTGCTTGGGTCACCCCAAAGGTCGTTTGCATCTCGAATTTGGTATCATATAGGATTAGATTATAGTACCACATCAATAACACATTAATCACGTATGAGAAAGCCTAATAGTGTAAGGAAGATTTGGCCTACCAAAGGCCATACATTCATTGATTTACTATGATATATAATTAAATATAGTGTCACACGTGATTGACTATATTAAAGAGTGTTCTTACTGTTAGTAATTATGTGCAAAAGTTGACAAACCAGTAATCACATATCCAATGTTGCAAGACACTTGAGGGTCACACCTGTGAGAACCTATAAATCGAGTAAGATAAATAAAACCCAGAAATGGAAGGTTTGGATTTATAATAGTCAATTATAAATCAGTTGGGTATTTTCAGTCAGAAATCCCAAAGTAAGAGGGTTGTTAAATTAATTAAGATAATTATATATTTATTAGTAAAATAAATATATAATAGATAATCTAATTAATTAAGATAATTATATATTTATTAGTAAAATAAATATATAATAGATAATCTAACTAATTAAGATAATTATCTAGAAAATCTTTTCTTAAAGGAAAAGAAAAGGTTAGATAATTATAAGGAAACTGAATCAGATGAGGATTCCATCATCTGATAAGTTATATAAATAAAGCCTTAGGGGTTTATGAATTATTCATTCAATTAGTTCCCAGTTAAATCAGTTTCCACCCGAAAAATTCCCTCCTCTCTCTCTCTCTTTTTGATCACCGTTGGCCACACATCCAAAACCAGTTTGGTTTTTCGGTTATTCTTCGGGTTTTTGAGTTCTGCTAGAGGAACACTCATACGGTTGATTACAGGTGGACTAAGTCTCAAGCTATCCAGGTAAAAGCCTAAACCTACTAATTGATTATACAAAATTAAAACGGAAAGATCGTGGTTCGGGTTTTTATCCACAAACTGCTTCCGCTCAATTTAGTGTTCTTCGAATCAGTCTGATTCGGGGATCACAGAAAAACCCTTCAATGGTATCAGAGCCACAGGTTTTTCCGTTTTAATTGTTGTTTTATTATAGATCCGTTAAAAATCTAAATGTTTTAATCTTTCCGTTTAAAATCTGAATTTTATAAAGTTTCGATTTTTATTATGTTCACCAAAACCCTAACCGACGATCGGCGGTGGAACGGTGGCAGCTAGCCGACCGGACCGCCAGGCCGATCGCCGGCGAGTCCGATTCGCAAAAAACCGATCACCAAGCAATGGCAGTTGGTGATGGAACGGAGACCGAAGCCAACCGAACCACCTAATCGCATCGAGGCAGCCACCAGATCGGTGGAAATTGATGACGGCAAACGATGGTGGCCATAAACCGCAACCACCAGTGTGGTGGTAGCAGTGTTTTTGATAACCGCGGCCGCCGGCTAACACCTCGCGAAACAACCACAATACACACCACCGTGAGTAGTGGTGGCAACGGCTACGGCCGAAGCCGATCACCGCACCACAGATAGTGGTGGCGGTGTTATTCCAATCGACCACCGAGGCCAATTACGGCCAAGGTGGTGGCATCAATCGCCGGCCGCACCACAAACGGTGGATGCGGTGTCGGCTATGTCACAATCGACCGCCACGCCACCAGAACGGTGGTGATCGGCGGCGATTGGTGATGTTGTTACAGGTCAATCGACCGCCACGCCACCAGATTGGTGGTGATCGGCGGCGATGGTGGTGTTTCTGATCGCCAAACGGCGATGGTGGCCGTCGGCTGCCGTCGTCATGAAGGTTCGATGATGGTGGCGGCGATTTCACGATCACCAAGCCAAACCACCAGCGCGGTGGTGACGGCGATTTCACGATCACCAAGCCGAACCACCAGCGTGGTGGTGGCGGCGTCATACAGCAACCCGAGCCGAACCACCAGCATGGTGGTAGCGGCGATTACCGGCAATGGTTGAATCAGTGGTTAACCACACACGGCGGCGACCAATAATCCCAATCAAGCGACGGCGATTGATCGCCACCAAATTGGTGGGGATCGATGACCGTACGCGGCTTCGGTGGTGGCTATCAGCGATAGGGCGTTCGGCCGAAGGTGACGGTGATCCGGCGACTGAAAGGGGTGGCGATGAGAACGACGGTCGCCGATTGTGACTGTCGACATCCATCCGTCGCAACCCTCGCGGCGCAAGCTGGGCCACCACGAGGCTTTCGCGACGTGAGCTGCTCACGCTCTTCGCGGCGCAAACAAAGGCCTCGCGGCGCGAGCACCCGTACGTCTAGAGCTTTTTCGTTGTTTTTGGGCCAGGTTCTGTTTACGAGTCCAAAGCCAAGGTTTTGGACTTAACTTGAGGCCTAGTGATTACCCGTTTTGGTAATGGGCCCAAGGCCCAAATTTTAAACCTGTTTTTGAAAGAATTTTTAAAATTCCATCCAAATTAATTTTCGTGTAAAACAAATTAATTTTCTAAAAATCCGTTTTGTAAAACCAATTTATTACTTGATATTTTACAACTCGAATTTTATTGAAATATTAGTTTTAGATTTATAAAACAGTTTGTTTTATAAATCAGTTAAAGACCAGTTCTTTCTGAAAATTGAAACGAGATATTTTAACGGATCTAGGGCTATTTATCGCTTTATTATATTGTTAATATTATGATAAATGCGTGGTTGCTTGAGTAAATATATATCTGTTTGTATATATATCTATTATAAGGCTTGCCAACTTAGGTCCTTTGAATATTTTCTGGGGAGGCCTGCGTGCCATTTACAACCCCTTATGTAATAATGACCTTAGGATATATTTATTTTCTTTTCGGAGTTCCATCAAAGATGTCAAGGCTAGTGGGAGTTGTACAAGAAAATTTCTGGAGTCCTGACGAACGTGCTGAAGCCAGTGGGAGCTATGCATTTCTTTAACTTTAGAATTATAGGTCATTATTGGTTCTTAGGAATAAAAGTTGGCAAACCTATAATTAGTTATAACTGCGTGGTTGTTATCTGTGTGTTTATAATTGTTGAACTACGTGGTTATTTTATTCGTGATAGTTAGTTAATCAAGATGTTTTAAGATAAAGGAAATATTTA
Source organism: Centaurea solstitialis (assembly GCA_030169165.1). Taxonomy (NCBI): domain Eukaryota; kingdom Viridiplantae; phylum Streptophyta; class Magnoliopsida; order Asterales; family Asteraceae; genus Centaurea; species Centaurea solstitialis. The sequence continues at coordinate 12,516,244 of CM058047.1, read as the reverse complement.
AAACTAGATTAAAATCATGATGTTAAGTAGGTTTTAAATTAAAGTCACCAGTTTTTCAAAACATTTTAAATGGTAGACTTTATTTAAAAATTAAAACCTGTAGAATTGTAAATAGATTGTTTAAAGGCAAGATTGACAAAACAGTTAGTTTTGGTCAACCAGGATGTCATCAAAACATCTAGTTTTGATTATCAAGTATGCTTTTAAAACAATAAGTTTTAATTAGCAAGAGCCTTTTCAAAACAGTTAGTTTTTAAACAGCGTATGTTTGAAACAGCCAGTTTAAACATCAGTTTTCTGTTTAAACAATCAGTTTTTCATAAATTACAATTTTCTGAATAAACTGGACACTGAAAGGTTTTCAAAATTAAAACCCCGATAAATCATAGATCAGTAAGTGCGACCCATCTAGGGGCACCTCAGGCGTAAGGTACGCGGGTGTTCTAAGAAGAACACACCTTAAGCATCCGCGTTCAAACCCCAAGCCAGAGGAGATACTACGACTCTGCGCATTATTTCCGGGTGGTACCGGCCAGAGTAAAGTGTCCAAGCCCCAAAATGGTAAGATCTATTTTGGTTCTGTTAAGTTTACCGGGTGGTACCGGGCCAAAATGCACTTAGAGGGACTGAAACATGTACGAGTAATTACCGTTGTCCCGTAAAGATCTAGGAGTCATGTCAGTTAGATGTGATTGGTAAAAGTCCTTACCTACCGAAATAATACGACCTGGTGGAGCAAGAACATTACGCACATCAGGGCGTATGAAATGAAGGATCCTAGTCCAATAATTAATCATTTATGGGTTTATTGATTTTATTGGAAATTAGTCTATTTACAAGTTGTTAAAACCAATTTTATGTGTAGATGGCTAACACTGTTACCAACACAAACAATCTTTCTCCGATCCATCCTAGAGAAGGATAAACTCACCGGTCCGAATTTCCTAGACTGGGAGCGCAATCTTATGATTGTGCTCAGGCATGAAAGAAAGTGGTACGTCCTTGAAGAACCTTTGCCAGAGGCCCCTCCAGCAAACGCACCAGCTGCTACTAGGAATGCTCATAAGAAGCATTCAGATGACTTGCTGGACGTCAATTGTCTAATGCTTGCAACCATGAGCCCAGATCTTCAAACAGGGCTCATGAACACTAGTGCCTATGACATGATCCGCCAGTTGAGGGACATGTTCCAAACGCAAGCTCGCACAGAGCGTTATGATGCCACGAAGGCGTTTAACGAGTGCAAGATGATCAGAGGGACCTCAGTGGGTGACCATGTGATGAAAATGAAACGACACATGGATCATCTGGAAAGGCTAGGGCACCCAGTTCCGTTGCAGCTAGCAACGGATACTATACTCAACTCACTGTCAGAAGACTACAAGCCTTTTGTGGTCAACTACAACATGAATAACATGGAGAAGTCAATAGCCGAATTGCACTCCATGCTCAAGACTGCTGAATTGAATATGGGAGCCAAAAGCAAGACCAAGGATGTACTTATGGTGAGGGACGGAGGAGTGAAGAAGAAAAATGGGCATAAAGGCACCAGCAAAGGGAAGGGTCCAGCACCGGCCATCCAGAGTGCACCCAAGGTTCGTGAGAACGTCAGAGGCAAGGGCAAGGGCAAGAAAGTTAAGCCTAACAAAGCAAGAACCAAAAATCGTTGCTTCACATGCAATGAAGTCGGTCATTGGAGGCAAAACTGCCCAAAGCGTCATAAAGCAGGTATGTAAAACCTCGGGTATTTATGATTGCTTTAGTCTATCACTTATACTGATGCCTAGTGCAAATGAATATTGCAGGTGGTCAGAAGTGAGTGCCCAGGAATTGCAGAGGATCAGAAGCACAAATCTCTTTCTTTAGGATAATTATCAAGACATCTATTTTAAATTTATTTTAAAACAGTTATGTACTCTTTATGATTACATTTTATGGTTACATTTTATTATTGTTTACATTTTATTTTGGGAATATTTTGAATGGTTTTAAAGTTTTTGAAATTTTAAAATTTATTGTCTTGAAATATCTGTTGTGCTTATTATGAATGAAGTCAAGTTTTGACTTGATTCAAGTTTAGATCCTAGATACTGATGTTTACACTAACAAAGTCTTATATATGAAAACTATCAAAAACACACTATGTACTAAAAGCTCAAGGAATGTGTTTTTGGAGTAATACAAATTATGAGTAATAGATTATATAAAGTAACTTGTAATCAAAGATTAAATTACTCATGTGTTTTATAGAATTTAGGATATTATCTCAGTTGTTGTTGATAATATCAGTATTTATGAAACTAGAAAGTTCCAAGTTTTGGAATTAGGATTTGAGCAAAGTACAGTTTTATAAATGATGAAATTCTAAAGTGACTATTACTTAAAATAGAATTGACTAAGTTTTGACTAAGTCAATAATAAATTTTGAGTAAAAGTCAGTTTTCATATAGGTTAGTGGGAGCCCAGTTTATTCTCTATCTAGTTTGAGATATAGAATACGTGATTATTGATTCAGTATATCTAGGAATTATAATCCAGATAGGATACAAATTCACCAGATATAGAATCTGCTCCTTTAGTCCAAAGGGTGGATCAGTAATTCAAAACTTTGAAATTAGATAAAGCCATGATTGACTTTAAAAGAGAATCAATAATCAAGTGTGTTGAAATAACTTAGTAATAAGGTACCAAGTTATTTTTAACTATAAAGTATTATAAAAGGCCAAATTAAATTTCCTGCAATTTGCCAGCTAGGTAAATGGAAATTTTATCCGATTTCAGGTAGAAATCGTTCATCTACACAGCAGCTAAGAAAAGTTGCAGTATAGCTTTTACATATTCAGGGTAACTCGGAGTTTGTCCAGATCTCCAAGTACAGGGAATATGGCAAAAGAAGTCTAAATTTGTTTTATAGTGTTAGCAAAACAAAAATTAGCCGTAACAAGTATAAAATATCAGTGGGTATTAGACTTGTAACGTTTTTGGTTATCACTTTGATTAAACTGGTAAACATTAATCAAATGGTTTTAAACAGAAGTTAGGTGATACTTCATTTGAGATCAGTATTTAACAAACGTTGAATAGACACAGTAAAAGGTAATTAAGAGATGCTATTAATCTTAGTATTATTACAGGGTGTAATATGGACTATACAAAGATTAGTCTCTTAAATTCTCTTTTAAATTTTTTGCATGTTTTTGTAATCCAGGAATGAGACTAGTTCACAGTCTTTCATTCGAAAATTGTCCGTGACAACTTATTGTGGTGGGAACCCAATAAGGTATTAAAGTCATTGTGAACTTCTGGGTAGTTATGATCAGTGATTGAATAACAGCTAAAAGTGTTGTAGACCAGAAGTTGCACAGATATTTGATAGAGTAGCAAATATCAGACGTGATCCGCGGTTGAGAATTACTTCTTGGATTTTGTCATAAGTAAATCTCACAGTGGTTGTCCTTATTACCCGAGGTATCTGGTTTGATGTCATGAGGACTGCTGGATACTTAGTGCGTTCAACCGCTACGCCGTAACAGGGTGGCTATAAAGGGCGTAACTAAATTCAGCGGAAGCCGTGGTGTTAAATGCAGATATGCAAGATGGGATTTGCACCTCTTCTCTGAAGAGAGATATTTCTGGGCCCCTTGACTGACTGAATAGACTGATGAAGTGCATGGCCATGCCCAAACGAACTGATTAGTTCTTTGTCGTTTACCTATCAGTAGAGGTCGGATAGTCAAGAAACAAAATCTTGAGTATTAAGAGTTGACTTAATCCAGGCTCATACTCACAGATGAAATATCGTGTTGTAAAGGGAAAAGCCAAGTTATACCCAATTTATGAACAATTGTTTCGTAAATATTATTTCCTTACGGAAAAGTTTAAATCACCTATCTGGGTATAAGAGTTCTTGTAACCTGGTTAGCCTAAGTGCCTGTCTAGGGGCCTCCTTAGGTTCGTGTGAACAAGGCGGTATTGCCAACTTGCACAAGTGGGAGTCTGTTAGTAATTATGTGCAGAAGTTGACAAACCAGTAATCACATATCCAATGTTGCAAGACACTTGAGGGTCACACCTGTGAGAACCTATAAATCGAGTAAGATAAATAAAACCCAGAAATGGAGAGTTTGGATTTATAATAGTCAATTATAAATCAGTTGGGTATTTTCAGTCAGAAATCCCAAAGTAAGAGGGTTGTTAAATTAATTAAGATAATTATATATTTATTAGTAAAATAAATATATAATAGATAATCTAATTAATTAAGATAACTATATATTTATTAGTAAAATAAATATATAATAGATAATCTAACTAATTAAGATAATTATCTAGAAAATCTTTTCTTAAAGGAAAAGAAAAGGTTAGATAATTATAAGGAAACTGAATCAGATGAGGATTCCATCATCTGATAAGTTATATAAATAAAGCCTTAGGGGTTTATGAATTATTCATTCAATTAGTTCCCAGTTAAATCAGTTTCCACCCGAAAAATTCCCTCCTCTCTCTCTCTCTCTTTTTGATCACCGTTGGCCACACATCCAAAACCAGTTTGGTTTTTCGGTTATTCTTCGGGTTTTTGAGTTCTGCTAGAGGAACACTCATACGGTTGATTACAGGTGGACTAAGTCTCAAGCTATCCAGGTAAAAGCCTAAACCTACTAATTGATTATACAAAATTAAAACGGAAAGATCGTGGTTCGGGTTTTTATCCACAAACTGCTTCCGCTTAATTTAGTGTTCTTCGAATCAGTCTGATTCGGGGATCACAGAAAAACCCTTCACTTACGTTCTCGTAAAATAAGTATGTTCACATATATGATATATGTTACATTCATTGATTTACTATAATATATAATTAAATATAGTGTCACACGTGATTGACTATATTAAAGAGTGTTCTTACGTTCTCGTAAAATAAATATGTTCTCATTCTAACCCTTACATATATGATATATGTATGTGTGTGTGAACTCCAAAATTTATGAGATCCATGAAAACTTCTACCTTATGATTTTTGTTTCATATATATTTTGTTTACATTGTGTAACTTTTTTATATTTAACATATATTTCTCTCTCTTTTTTTGAACAGCGAAGAACGGGAAACTAGGAAGAGAGCTTTGGCTCGACCATTACCCGCTCCTAGCAACCCAAAAGAACTTTATTAAAAAACAACAAACTAGCGAGAAGTTAGAAAGGAGAAATCTCTCTCTCTCTAATCTCCACTTTTTTCGGTCATATCTCTTATCTTCTCCCTCTTATTTCTCTCTCTACTCCCTTCATAACAAACATACATATATGCATAATTCTTCATAACAAATACATATATGCATAGTTAAACATATACAAATGAAAACTTTAATGGGGCAGCCTACCGGTTAAGGCTTGGTGTTGGGGAAAAACCCACCCAAGTTCGAATCTAAGGGTGAGCAACCAGGGGCCACTGAGTATTAATCCCAGGGGAGCATGCTTTAGCTCTCGGTAAAAATTGCCAATGATGTAGTCTGGGCAAACCCAGGTGAACCTTATAAAAAAACATATACAAATGAACACATTATGAACATTTTTTAATAATTTGTGAATACATTTGAACACTTTCTTAATAATATTATTATAGTTTATAAGCATATTATTAACACTTTCTTAAAATTATTATTATAGTTTGTAAATACACTATTAACACTTTTTTACAATCATAGGATTAAAACAAAAAGGGTTAATTACATGAGTGTGTATCGAACTTGTCACGTTTTTTCATTGTATGTATCCAACTTTTAAAATTGTCATTGTATGTATCGAACTTGCTAAACTTTGCCATTGTATGTATGTTACCTGCTTAGAAGGTAAACCGATACATACAATGGCAAAGTTTAGCAAGTTCGATACATACAATGGTTATGAAAACTAAACTTTGCCATTGTATGTATGTTGCCATTGACCGGTTACCTGCTTAGAAGGTAAACCGATACATACAATGGCAAAGTTTAGCAAGTTCGATACATACAATGGCAATTTTAAAAGTTGAGTACATACAATGAAAAAACGTGACAAGTTCGATACACACCCATGTAATTAACCCTTACAAAAAATGTTTCACTCCCTCTTTAACTACCCTCACCAACCCAATTTATTAAACATAAAAACATCCTCAATTATTATTAGCCTCTCCCCATATATACATATGGCCCCATATATATACACGAAGAAAAAATTTGATCTTACGAAAACATCTTGATATTACATATATATGGTTTCATTGACAAATGACATTTAATTTGCAAACTATGTAACTCATGTGATTTAGATATGGACTACTTAATTGATTCATATATGAACAGTGTAATTCACATATGAGCTATTTAACTAATTCATATATGAGATCACATATTCTCATATGATATCAATTGTTTCCATTGTTATGTGGACTGGAATGATTCACATACTATTTTAAGCCATTTACATATGAACTATTTTATTTATTCACATAATAATCTTAGATCCACATATAGCATTATAGTTTTAGGATCAAAATCAACATCTTGCTTAAGATAACTTTTTGGATTCATAATCATATTGAAGAATACGTGATTTGATCGATAAAAAAATTACGAAGAAACTTAAATTTTGATAACCTAGAATTGCGATACATGATCGAAAAAGAATCGACAAAAAATCAATGATAGAATTGCCATAAATCGTGATTTGATTTGTGACATATGGTCGATAATAGCTAAAAGAATCGATGATAGAATTGAGATCCTTATCCTGCGCTAATTCTATCAATGATATTACCATATTACCCTTATTTAAATAGAATAGACCATTTCATATAAGGGCTAACGTCACTTCTTTATTTCTCATAATTTAGCGATTATCAAATGAACCTCTCTGGCGGTGAGAAGTGAAATTATCATAAGAAGGGTAAGAAGAAATCTCAACTTTGAATGCATATTAGGATGACATGCACCGAGATATACCAGCTCAATTCTTTATCAAGCATAATTTTTAAAATAAATTTAGGATTTAAAGTGATTAATAATTCAAATCTTTTGTTATATTTCTCACATTTAACTCTTTTAATAGTACTTCTCGCATTTAAGTCATGTTCTAACAGTAGAAAAAAATGTGCTTCTGTCCCTCTTTAACTACCCTCACCAGCCCCATTAATTAAACATAAAAATATCTGGAATTATGTATATATGTATATATACGTACAAATCATTAAAAACATCACACCTACAAAAATAGTGAAGTTAAATTAAAAAGGAAAAATATTCATTGTTTAAGTAGCTTATCTGGTATTGGTTTTGAACTTTTGATTATACTTTATTAATGAGACGTTTTTAGCTTTTTTTTTTTAAATTTAAGAGTGAATTGCAATTTTAGTCCATGTGGTTTAAAGAAAAACCAGCACCTTTTGTCCCTATAAAATTTTTATTGTAGAAAAACCACCGTGGTATGCAACTTTGTTTGGTTTTGGTTCCTCAAGACTAACACCGTTAGGTGTGTCTGTTAAGTCCCTCCCATGTGCCTTGCACATGAGGGCATATCGATCTTTTTACCAAAAAACAAACTGCAAGGACCAAACTTGTAATTCACTCTAATAAATTAGTAATCTTCTTAAAACAGACTATTTCACTAGGAAAACTGTCGAAAATCACCAGGGAAACTAACAAGATACGAGTAAAAGAAATAAACTTTTACCCATTTTTTTTTACATGCACATGATACATTTCTATTTTTCTCACGAGTAAAAGAAATAAATTAACGAGATACATTTTTTTACCCATGTTTATGGGTTGATAAAAAATTAGTTTTGTAAAAATATAAGGCAGTTTCTATTCACAACCCTTATAGAGGGTGTGAGTAGGTGTATACGAGTGGAGTAGAGGGGACAAAAATCTCATGTACCAAATTTATGTGTCAATCCTATCCAACAAATACCAATGAATGTCTAGCCCAGCGGTGGTAGGTAACATCCTTGCGCTTGTCTTGAAAGATAGGTTTGCGCGGGTTCGAGCCCCGCTCGGTACAAAAAAGACCAAAGGCCTTATAGACCTCTTTTGCGGTATCCAGCTCTTGACCGGTCTTCGAGTCGGTTCAGGGGCGAGTCCATGGGTTGGCCTTCGAGTCGGTTCATGGGCGCGGGGGATTAGTCGGTGCCCGTATGGATCCGGATACCCCCGGAACGTGTGTGTGTGATGCCGTTAAAAAAATCCTATCCAACAAATGAAATGATGACAACTCAAATTTTAATATATTTTAAATTTATTTTATTTAACTTCACATTCTCTCTCTAATGACATGTATACTTCTAATTGATGAATATAAATGACACATGAAAATTTAGCACAGGTAATTTCCATCCGAATAGAGGGGCGTGGAAATCAATGATTGTGAGTGTAGAGGGGTAGGAATAGCAACCCCCAAATTTAAACGTACTAATAAGTTATGTTAATATGACTTAGGATCAGGTGAGACCAAACTGTTTTCGTGAGACCAATACCTAACGTATGAAACTTCACAAAAAAACACCGTAAAGGTAAATAAAACTCGAATACACAGACCTAAAAATCACTTTCGATTCAAAAAATGTCCAAAACAAGGTAAAAAACGAAACATTCACAGCTCAAATACTGTGAATGTTACAAATAAACAATGCGAACCTTCACAGCGGAAATGTTGTGAAGGTTTCGTTTTTTTTTTTACCTTTTTTTGGATTTTTTTTTCTTCGATGGTGTTCTTTAGTATGTTAAATGTCCCCAGGCATGCGCACGGGAAGGCTCGAACTCGGTTAGGGCGCTATGAACCCCCCGAGCGATAACCAATTCGCCACAGCACTGGAAGACGACTGAATAAAGTTTTAAGTAATATGTATAAAGCTTAGTCGCACTCTAACGCGGGCGACTTCGCGCACAGGTTAGTTTTATTCAGTTTGCATAATAGCTTTATGCAGTATGAGTAAAGCTTGAATGAAGCTAACCTGCGGGCTTTATGCAGCCTGAATAAAGCTAAGCCGCGGAAGTCAGATTACCACGTGGCGCTCTCGGCTGTCCTCACAGTGGTTCACATTTGAACCACCCCTATATATATGTATGTATATTTGTAGAGAAAAGTTGAAATGAGAACTCGTTTTTTATTGTGAACGTGAGGACCACTAAATTGCGTCACGTGGCAATTTTCATTTTGAATATCATGCACTATTCAGAGTGAATAAATCTTAGGCGCCGTTATTCATTCTGAATAATACATGACATTCAGAATGAATATTATCACGTAACACGATTTTTGTAGTCATCACGTTGAGTTCAAATTTGAACCTAATCCTATATTTGTATACGTGTATGTACGGGAGAGAATTAATTTTCTTTTGAGACATTTAATTTTAAGATGAGAAAGCTACTATGTAAGAACCTGTGACACTGATCTACTTATCTATTTAGTTATCCCAAAATATGAAAAGCTTCTAAAACAGACGTTATCTTTTGCCTATAATGAATGTCAAGTAACTAACACATTTATTTCGGTTTAAAATAAAAAAATATTACATTATTTTAAATATGATAAGTTTTTAATGAAACAAATTGTATAAAAATTCGTACTTTAACTTTTAATTATTTATATTGTATATAAAATCTCGTCTTCAAATTTCAAAATTTAATATACTATAATGATAATTATAACTTATTATTACAAATATGTATATATAGGGGTGGGTTCAAATGTGAACCACTTTTTAGTTGTGAACGTGAGGACAATCGAGAGCGCGACACGTGGCGGATGACTAGGCGCTACGTCAGGTCCACGGCTGATGACTAAGCGCGATTCATGGGACGACATTGAATTAAGGGGGGGGGGGGATCACACTCAAAGCCGCCTTTGTTGACTAGTATCCGCCACGTGTCGCTCTCTCGGCTGTCCTCATGTTTACAACCAAAAAGTTGTTCACATTTGAACTTTCCTCTCTCTCTCTCTCTCTCTCTCTATATATATATATATATATATATATTATATAAGATTAAGTTCTGGTGAGACCAACCTGTTTTCGTGAGACCGGTGAGACCAACATATTTTACATGAAACTTCACATCAAACATTTGTGAAGGTAAAAAAAATTGAACATTCATCGTAAAAAGTGGGGCCATGTTTAGCCCCAAAATTGTCGAGGATTAGTCGGGCTTTGGCCCGGACACCCATAAAAAAAACTTTATTCAGTCCGAATGATAGCTTTATGTAGTATGCATAAAGCTTAGTCACGTGTTTTTAGATTGCCACGTGGTGCTCTCGGCTGTCCGAGTTCACAATGAAAAAGTGGTTCACATTTGAACTTTCCTCTCTCTCTCTCTCTCTCTCTCTATATATATATATATATATAGAGAGAGAGAGAGAGAGAGAGAGGAAAGTTCAAATGTGAACCACTTTTTGGGGTTAAACGTGAGGACAACCGAGAGTGCGACACGTGGCGGCTTTGAGTGTGGTCCCCCTCTTTAATTCAATGCCCTCCCATGAATCGCGCCTAGTCATCTGCCACATGTCGCGCTCTCGGTTGTCCTCACGTTCAAAACCAAAAAGTGGTTCACATTTGAACCCACCCCTTATATTTATATATAGAGGGAGGTTCAAATGAGAAGTCATAAAAAACTATGAAGTAGAGAAGTGATCATGACCTTCTATTTATTTGATCAATGGTTATTAAATTAAGTGGTGCAACAGATTATTAAAGGAGTACCGTAAGTTTTGTGGAATACGAAAGGGTATTTTGGTAATTATTTGCATAATTCATATATGAACCATTCCAATTATTCATATATGAATCATGTGAATAATTACCAAAATACCCTTCCATATTCCACAAAATAGAAGGCTATGATCACTTCTCTACTTCCCATTTATTTAGCACTTTTCATTTGAACCCAATACTATATATATAAGTATATATTGTATATATATACGAATAATCATTTACAATCCAATAAAAATTTTACAATCTTGAAAGTTGCAACCTTCATCTAAACCATTCGTTTAGTCCATTCATATAGATTCTAGTCGGTTCTCTAAATGTATTACTCGATTTCATTGAATTTCTGCATTAGATGTCGATGCATATAACAGTTTAAGTGATGCATCGTGTGAAATAAAATTTACATACACATTTATATGCATTGACAGTGATAGTTTCAGACATTTCTAAATGCATTCTATTAGTGTATGCATTTAATGAAAATACTATGCACTATACTATGCACTACATGTAAGATTATTGCATGACATTGATAATCATTGATGAATCGAGTAGCTAATCATAATAAATAGGCTAAAATGAATGATATCTAGATAAGATTGCACGGTTTCAATCTTTCATAAGGTTGTAAATGAATGTGCCTCTATATAGATATGCAAGATTGTGTGATAAGTTTAGTTAATGTGAGAAATGTTAAAAATGATTTGAACCCTTTATTACTTTTAATTTCAAGCCCATCCATAAAGAAGAAAGATTCATATGAAATAGCATATATCCATCGGTTCTCAAAGACCTCACAATTTTAGAGAGTTTCTAAAAGAATGACCTTACAATTTGAGAGAGACTTGCGTTTACGTAGGACCAATTTGTTTTTAAGAAACGGGTAAGATAACACCTTTACTCTTAAAACTTGCAAAACCATATATACACATATATAGACTTGAGAACACGTGAGACCAGCTTGTTGTTGTAAGACTCAAAAGACCAAATTTTTACACTTGAAACTTTACAGAAAAACACTGTGAATAACATTCTGAGTGTAAATGTCTTTGCTGTGAAGGTTCTATTTTTTTTACCTTCATATAGTTTTGTAGTGAAGTTTAAAGTGTAAAAACATGATCTTACTTGTTTAATGAAAACATGTTGATCTCACGTGAACCTGACCATATGTATTTATGTGTGTATGTGTATGTGTGTGTGTTTACATTCACATGGACATGTACTTGCTAGTCTATAAGTATGTGCAAAATATTAATTTACTTGCAAAAGAAAAGAGTGGCATATAGAAAAATGTCGTCAAGAGGTACAAAGGATTTAGGGCAAGAGAGAATCTTTTTCTCTAATGTGGTTGTGATACAAAAAAGAAACCTTTTTTGGGGACGTAAATGGAGGTCTCTCGACATCAAAATTGCCCTCGGGATGCTAGGTTTCCATATTCTGACACTTTTTGCACCGTTTACGTTCACTTGGGACGTTTTCTGGTTAGCTGTTTTGAGTTATTTTCTTACGGGGGCATTGGGTATAACCGTGGGTTATCATAGGCTTCTAGCACACCGTAGTTTCAAAGTACCCAAATGGCTCGAATACACGTGTGTTTATCTCGGGGTTCATGCTTCCCAGGTTGGTTTTGTGTACCTTTTATTCCGATATTTTGTTAACAATGCAAGATATGGTTAGATTATATATCTTGTATCGTTTCTTGAAATATTCATTAATATGTCTCACTATATGAGGAAGACTTTTACTTATGGATTCTCTTTTAGAAAATAGTCACAACATTTGGTGGGTAAATTGTTGGTAGGAAACTAAAAACTAGTGACAAATTGCCCAAGGCGTTTCTTGTATTTTCTGGGTGGTCTGTGGAAAACCATCCGATTTTACTCGAAGTATTGGTATTTTGTGAGTGATTTGTCGGTAATCACTTACGAAAATTTCTATAGGTCACTTATTTTGTAGTGTCTTATTAGTCTATATGAATATCTAATCGTTTTTCTTTTTGTAGAGAGATCCTATATATTGGGTGAGTATGCATAGGTACCACCATCAATACGTTGAATCAGAAAAAGATCCACACACTCCCATATTCGGATTTTGGTTCAGCCATATAGGTTGGATCTTCGATAGTGGCTACATAATGGAGAAGGTGCATGAATTTATACCCTGAAGTATATATCTTTTTTTGTGTGTTATTAACTGTATAATATTATTTTATTTTCAGTATCAAGAACGTAAAAATGTAGAAGATTTGAAAAGCCAGACATTCTATAGGTTCATCAAAAGAACTTACTTATGGCATTTATTCGGATTTTGGGCGCTCGTTTATGCTTGGGGTGGCTTTCCATACTTTGTTTGGATTATAGTAAGTCTCGAAACAACTCATAATATACACTTATAATATAGTTTAAATTTTTTAAGGGTATCAATCGACTACATGCATGCAGGGTGTTAGGAATACGTGTGTTCTCAATGCGACATTTTTAGTGAACTCAGCTTGCCATATATGGGGAAAGCGAGTCTGGAGTACCAACGACCTATCTAAAAATAACTGGTATACTATAACTTTTTTTAGTATAGAATGTTTCTATATTTCTTTTTTGTTTAATTGGAAAATGATGGATAGGTGGGTGGCTTTAATTACTTTTGGAGAAGGATGGCATAACAATCATCATGCTTTTGAGTATTCTGCTCGACATGGACTAGAATGGTGGCAGATCGATGTGGGTTGGTATGTGATTCGGTTTCTTGAATCAATAGGATTGGCGACCAATGTGAAACTACCGACTTACGCTCACAAGCTTAAGAAATCGTTAGATTCCACTAATAATTTCAGATGATCTTTTTAAAAGAATGATAACTATATATCAATTACTTGAAAAAAAGGTTAAATGTTTTTACTATGTATTTATTTTATCCATCAATGAGCCCATCTGCCTATTGCTTATCATTTAATGTTGTTCTAAATACTATTAGTTGATGTTGTTTTAATTGTGAAACAAATCTCTTATTCAATGTGGGGATTGAGTCATCATGATAAATAAAAATCAATTAAAGATGTTACATTTAGTCATTTATATTTTTCAACTCTGCTATAAGTTTGTTTCTATCAAATGTAATTATTAATTAGTTATCAAACATAGCCTTTATATATTTAATTGGATCTTACGTTTCATGTTTCTTGACGAGTTTTTTTTATATATAACAATATAATACATAAATTTACGACTCACAAAAATACATTTTGTAAATTTAAAGTAAAAAATAAAAATTCAAGAATTAACGGAATAGCATAAACAGCTCGTTAGGGTCCACTTCCTTGAATATATATCGTGAATTTATTCTAGTAGACAAATTAGATTTCTTTTAAGGCAATCAACTACCAAAGTTTTAGAAATGATAATTCATCTCTACATATAAAGAACAAATGATGTCACTTCATTCGTCATGATGAATTTACGAAAATTTATTGACAAAAGTCTTCCCTACCTAAAGGGTAGGCATGCCCATGAACAAGATCATAATGATTGGCGGAAAGGGTACATAAATACATTCAAGTGATCCAACATTAGCTTTGAAGACAATTGTTAATCGGCAAAATATCTTCAATAAAATGTGAACTCTCTCAAAACTTGTTGACAAGTTTCTTGATGTTTGTCCTGCCACCAGCAACATTCTTGCCATTTTTGAGTTAATGTATCGCGGCTTAAGAGATTTGGTCCGACTGATTTAGGTTGTCTAGGCTTTTCATAGGCTTTTAAAGTTTAAACTTTAAAATACATATACAATTTTTTGTTTTAGATTAAATATCTATTTTAACAAAATTGTATGTCAATACCTTCATGCCTTAAATCAGTCTCAAGTAAACGAGGTCCATAAAAAGTAAAAATAAAATAAAATTTGATAGAACTAAAAATATTAAATGCATATAAAACATGTATCTACCGTTCGGTTTGGTCCAAACCGCCAAAAAACCCCTCCAGACCAGACGGTATTGTTCGGTTTGGCTACTTTTCAAAGCAGACCGGATTGACAAATCGTTCAAACCGTAAAAAACGGTCCAACTTGACTCGGTTTGAACGGTCAAACAGTTTTTTGAACATTCTTAACCATAATCATAAACGCCACCATATTGTCAGTGTTACGTCATGATTATCATAACAATAACATTTTTCTTTGGATCTTTTCTATAGACATTTCTTTTAGGTAAGGTCAAATGAACCTAATCTAACTTCTTATGCCAAATACACCCCTTGCTCTTAATGTCCTATAAGTTATTTGTATTCTATTGGTTATTGATTATTATTGTTATTATTAGAGTAAATTACATGTATGCTTATTGTGTTTTGTCAATTTTCTTGATTTTTGTCGATTCTCTTATTTTTGTCCCTACATTTTGTTTACTACATTAATTTTGTTGTCACCTATTGTCATTTTGCTTGAGTTTAGCCTTTCTAACAAACAGATGTAACTTCTTTCTGTCATACAAGAGACATTTTAGTTATTATTATTTATTTTTTCATTTTTACCTATTTTATTATAGAAAAGGTGAAAATAATATAATTTATGTACTCAAATATGATTTCAATAGTATTTAGTGTTCAAGTTATATTAGATCATAAACATAACAAGTTTGGTTTGTTATAAGTTATAATACAAAGGCAATGAATCATTTAAAATAAGAGTTAAAAGATGAGAAAAGTAAGAATAGATTTGGACAATTGATCACTTTTAATCTCAAGTGCATTTTATGAATTGCGTTTGATAGGAAATTGATCATGTGCATCTTGATGCATCTCATCCAAATGTGCATCAAATGGTGGAAGTTTTTTCTTATCATTCTCACGATAACTAAACTTTTATCGCAACCCAACCCTTCAATTCGGTTCTTAACTCTAATATTATTTGTAAAATCACATGCCAAGTTGCCAACTATACCAGATATTGTCTGCTTTTGTCCACATACCTCGACTCGTGGTTTTAAAACACGTCTACTAAAGGAGGTATCAAGTCATTTATAAGACAACATTCGTTCCACTTCCAAACCAATGTGAGATCTTACAATAAAGAAGGTATCAACTCTCTTAGAATACACCAACCATTCCCTTCTTTAATCAATGTGGGATTTTACACATGATCGTAATGATCATAAAAAATAATAGAAGAAATACGTTCAAGTGATTCAACACCAACCTTCAAGATGTTAATTGGCAAATATCTTCAATAATAGGTAACATGTGATCTCAAAACTCGTTGATTGGTTCTTGTACCCGTGTTCCTTCCCTATCGACATTCTTGCTATTAGAGTTTTTTGGAATCAATGAGCTCAGGGACGAATATCTTTCCTTTACTTTTCTTGAGCGGCTCACTTTTTTTAATTTTAAGATAGATTATGAAATCTCTATTTCAGCGATATGGACCAAATTGACAAAAAAAATATAGTATATTGTTAAATCTAAATTTAGAAAAACATGAAAAATAACATTTTAATCAAGAAAATATATACAATCATTAATGTTCGTAGCATTCATTATTTGGTCACCATCACCACTGCCGAGGTAATAGCATTCTTCGTTGGATCATTCTACATATGATTTTATTTTATTATTTATATTATAAATCATTTTGGCAACTTATGACTTATGTTATGAGTTATGAGAAAAGAAAAATAAAATCAATTTTCTTTGTTTATATAAAATAATTATCAAGTGCCAAAGAAAACGCGCTTACTACAAAATTCAATGTTTCCTACAAAATCAAGTAAAAGCAAAATACCACAATAAAATATTTGGAATTATATGAGGTGAATTTAAAGTAAATAATTTCAAAAATAATTTATGGTTAAATTATCCAAATATGAACATATGTTAGCCTCATTATTGATTTCAAAGCCTTTTCTTTGATTTTAATTCTAGATTCCAAGTTCAATGATATTTA
Organism: Centaurea solstitialis; assembly: GCA_030169165.1. Taxonomy (NCBI): domain Eukaryota; kingdom Viridiplantae; phylum Streptophyta; class Magnoliopsida; order Asterales; family Asteraceae; genus Centaurea; species Centaurea solstitialis. The sequence goes on along the minus strand of CM058047.1, from coordinate 12,499,573 downwards.
ATCTAAGAGTGAGCAAAACCTAACCGACCGAACTTTATCCGAAAGTGCCCATAAATTCCTCATCCAAAATACCCGATATCCAATTCCCTGAAAACTGATTATCCGAAAAGTTTAATAGGATCGGGTTGGCTTCCGATTTCTTACCCCAAACCTAAACCCGAAAAACCCGAGACCCAAAATTTTTAAAATTTTATATTTTCCCCCTAAAATATAAATACCTAATATGAATTTTGTCCTAACTTTTCAATTTTCATTCATTCAAATCGACTTCTCACCCGAGAGCTGACTATCGAGACCTCATACTCTTTAAAACCCAAGGCCGAAAGATGAAAACTTGGTTGAAAATTGAAATCTGCAAAATTTTGGATTTCCACCCCTCACCACCAGACCCGAACCTAGTTAAGCCAAAACTTCAGGTATCCAAAATATTCGGTGGGGATTCGGGGGCTACACATGCGACCCAAAAATTTCAATATCCGAACTTCTTCCCTCGACCCGTCCCGATTGCACACTTCTAATTTAATCTTATCGATTTAAATACACATCAACTTTAATTCTCTTTGCTTGTTCCTCAACAAGTTATTGTGATAAGAGATTTTAATGAGACTTTCAACGATTTCCAATGAATTTAACAAACGTTTCGAAGGAGCTTGTAATGTGTTCGTTGTTAGCCGTCTTTTAACATTGTTCGAATAGAAAATTATTGGAGGAAGATAGGGGAACGTTTGCCACATCGCATGTTATTTTTACGTATTACTTCATCGATTACAAGATATTTGGCTTTACCAGGTCACTTGGTGATTGAAAAGAAATTCAGATTTCAAGTATGTTATATAAATGCTTTACTTCAAAGTACAAGTCAAAAGTTATAATGTACACTCTTGTTCATTACAAGTTTTCCTTTTGTAAGAGTGACAATTTTTAAAAGGTTTTTGTGAAATGCACGCAATTTGTACTTTAGATCGGCTTTGAGTGTCTGTATCTTAGATATTTGACATCTAGGAAAGCCAAGTTTATAAGATAATGACCAAACCGATCCATATTTAAGGATTCTATCAATAATGTGTTATCAGCTAGTAAAATCAAGGTGCAATGAATTTATTTATGCTTACGTGGTCATGCCCCATCAACAAATAACAAACCATTTTTTTAGCGTACTGCAATATAAGACAAGACAAATAACACTGTTTATTTATCTTGTCAATTTTAGTTGTAGACCCGAGCTTTTTTAACATACTAATGTGTTGTCATTTTCTGAAAGAAATTATGTATTCATTAATTTTCAAAGTTCCAAGTGAACATCTTGGAATTTGATACGGGCCTTGGCATGAAGGATCGGGCCTTGCTGTTTATGGAGGCTCATGACCAGGCTAACGAAGGCTATCACATTGAAACAATAATAACTTTTGCTACAAAAATTCGTTAAAGACTCGTAACCAGTTGATTCGAAGCTTTAATTTTAAAATGAGAAACATGCCCAACTTTTGAAGACTAAAAACACCGCTTAAGCATACTTTTTGGACAATTTTTTAATTTTCACCTTTTTTTTTTTTTTGCATTTTTGTTAAGCTTTTATGTTTGACCGATGATATTTTTTGGCCCATTTGGTTTGGGTCTTATTATTTATCTTCTCTTTGATTTTCTTCCAAAATTTTAGGTTCTCATGAATCATAATTTCAAGCTTAAATTAATCAACGAAACTTAATAGAAATTATCCACGAATGTCGAAAAACCAAGGTGTATAATTAATCTGTATTTGATTTTATTCGTTGCATCATAATTAGGGGTGACAATTTTCGACCCGACATGAAGATAAATGGGTTTTGGGTTGAGTATTTTGACATGCCAACCCACTTATTTTATTGATCGTGTTCAGGTTGGTATATGGATTCATGGGTCAACCCGTTTATCTTTTAAAATTTTATTTTTGACTTTTGAGTTGACCTTTAATGGATTCATTTACCTGCCCACCCATTTATGACATGCAAACCTGTATAGTTAGACGGGTTAGGCGAGACGTACTTGGGTTGTGGATTATAGTTGAAGATGTCGACACAATTAATTAAACGGGTCGTATCTGGATCGAACCCTTTTAGAATTTGAGTTGTGATTACCATTATATTTGTATACAATTAATATTCTTCTTTAAAATCTTCGCATGGGACATTTTAAATTAATATATAATGTTGAATAATATAACGTAAATTCATCCAATAGTTTATGAGAAAAGCACAAAATCTTACGTACTATGACAAAAACATATGGCCTCACGACATAAAGTGGCTCGCTGCTGTCATTTTTACCAAAATGGCTTCACGGTTATTCTTTTTTCTCTACCACACACACATGTACATGTATGCAGATAGGTTCAAACAATAATGATATTTTTTAAAAGAACACCATAACAAACAATTTTACATTAATTGTTGAAAAAAGAAATGCATGCGACTTTAAACACGACTTTCGAATTAAGTCGGTCGCGTACATGAATCGTATATGATTTTGTACATTAATCATATATGATTATAACCTATTAAAAATATATAATCACTAAAAAAAACTTAACATACTTCTCCCCTATTCAAAACCCTAGCGCCTCCAACAGTCACCGCTCCCTTTGCTCCCCTCCTTCTTTACCATTTTCTTTTCGTTTTAAGTTTCTTTTCGAGTTTTGGGTTGCAGTTTTCGGTCGTTAGTTTTTGTGCATTCAGGCTATGGGTTGAGGTCATGGGTCGAGTTTCTTATTGTTGCCGGTAAAGTTCAGGTCGTAGATCCGGTTGTATGTGTGTCTCCGATGGTGGTCCGATATCGACGTCGTGGGTGGGTCGGGTTCGGTTCGAGCTTCAAGGTGCCCCCATTTCGAGTTCTTTAGATGTGTTTCGACTTTTTAAGTCATTTTCGAGTATCAGGTCGTAGATTGAATTGACATGTCATTTGAGTCCTCCAAACCGTTCGTGTTTTCAGGTCGTAGATCGAGTTCTTTGTTGCCGCCGTTCAAATGTGGGTATGGTAAAACTTAAAGTCATTTTCGACGTTCGTGGTCACGGCTAGAGACATGTCGGCTCGTGAGGTTTGGAGGTTCGACGGCTCGGCAGTTTAGTCTTGTTTTGTTGGTATGGTATGTGGGTATGGTAAAAGGTAAAGACGTTTTTGTGGTTTGTGGTTCGTTGGCACGTGAAGGTCGGCGGCTCGTTGGCAAGGCTCGACGGCTCGGCTGTTTAGTCTTGCTTGGTTCGCAGGTTCCCCGGCTTGGTGGATCGTTTGGTTCGGTGGTTCGAGGTTCGTGGGTTTGTTTGGTTGCGTGTTTAGTTCAAATGAGTTTTGCTCAACTGTGGTGGTCGAGGCAAGTGGTGTTTGTTACAAGGCTTGTGGTTTGGTTGGTTCGTCCCTCCTTGATCTTGTGGCTTGTGGGTTTCATTAGTCGTTTCATAAGGGGTTGATATTTCATTTTATTCTTTTATCAAACACGTTATAAGTAGGGAGTCCAGGTGTGTGGAGAAAAGAGAGAAGGTTGATCCAAGATGTTAATGGTATCAGTATCAGAGCCATGACTGAACCAGCGTGCCACTGCCAACAAGAACACCGGCTCCCAGAGGGGGGGGGGGGGGGGGGGTTGCATTGTAAGATCCACATTGGTTGGACACGGAAATGATGAATGTTGTCTTATAAGGAGGGATTTGATACCTCATTTATAAAACGCATTTTAAAACCATTAGTCCAAATATGTGGATAAAACGAACGATATTCGACAAATATCCATATATCTTTATGTAATATAATACTTGAACACTATAATGTTACAACTAAACATAAATGAAATTTAACCAAATAATTAATTAATGCTATCATATTTTTGATTCAATATTTTTATCTTTATCTAGAACTTTCATCGATGACTTCTTGTACATTTTATTTTGTAAAAGTCGCATGCGTGTAACAAAAACATGTTTTGTTTATTGTTGATTTCTTCTATTGCTCTACAGTGTAAGCATATGGCAGTACAAATAATTAAAAAAGATTCGTCTTTTTTTAGTTTTTTTTATAACTTAAATAAAATAAAATAAAAATATTAATATAACGTTGATTTTTTAAAATACCGTAAAGATCTTAGCGATGACTTATATAACTAAAATAAGCATATATCGATCCCAATCTACTATGACTTGATTAATCAATAACCAGTAACTAATTGATGTGAGAAGAAGTATAAAATATTTCCAATTTCATAGAAATATCTTCTTTCCTACAATGCCCATGTGTGCGCATGGATGCATCCATTAATCCATCCATCCATTCCACATATAGTACAAGGGTTTAATTTATGGAAGACAAATTAATTCTACAAAAATTTGAGGATCGATCCAAGCTTTTAATCTGAAAATAGGCATAAAGGACATGATTATCATGTTGCAAAAAATGTTTACGGTTCATTCATATAATATGAAACTTCATATTCATATTATACAACTTCGTATTTATAATATAAAACTTCAGACTCATAATATGAAAATCAAATTCATCTTATGAGTCTTCACTACGTGAAATTCAGATTCATATTTTGAATCTTCGATTCAATATATGAAACTTCATATTTATCTTATAAATCTTCAGTAGATGAAACTTTATATTCATCTTATAAATCTTCAGTTGATGAAACTCATATTCATCTTATAAATCTTCAAATCACTATATAAAATAACAATCATCCTAATTCATCTAATGAATCCAAAAATAATGTTTATTTACATGTAAATTTATCTAATGAATACAAACATAAATTCATCTTATAAATACAAAACAAAATGTTCATTTACATTTATATTCACCTACTAAATACAAAACCAAACGTCCATTTAAATTCACCTAATGAATCTTTACATCATCGTCCACTTCTGTCTTTAAGAACATATGATAAACCTTTAGGAACAAAACTTCAAAAACTCTAATGTTTCAGGAATGAATTTTTTTAATTTTCATAAAAAATGTTAAATTTCAGATATGTTGATTAAATCAAGATTTCAAACAACTGTGGATTCAATGCAGATGGATGGCTACAAGAGTGTTACTAGTTTTTTTTTCCGGTTTTTTAAGGTTCTCAGTGTGGCTCATAGTTTTGTTTCTACCAACCTAGCAAAGACTTTCCAGATGGTCATCCATCTTGGTATTGCTCCCATCTAATTATGCTTAATTGCAAAGCTTCCATTAACCTGTCATGCTTGTGGTCCTAAAACGCATTGTATCTAATAAGATCAAAGTTTATTTATTAGCCCATCAACTCTTTTGTTTAAGGTAATATGAAATTTACATAATATGTTTGACACATTATTTATTCATTTATTGGTGGTTGTTGAATCCATCAACATCTTGTATCCTCTTGTAACAATATAAATTGTATCATTCATGACTCATGAGCAAAGCCTCTTCCACGATATAATCATTTCTTTTATGTTTGAAAATAAGTAAACTAAAATGGGGATTGAAATTGGAATAAACTAACAAAAGACAACTAATTAACTAAATTAAGAAAAAAATCATTTCAACAAAGAAAATGTATCAGAAATGCAATAATAAAAAACAATTAACCAATTAATCTAGGTATAATTTCAAAATCTATTTGGTGCATTCATCATGGATACATAATATATATCCACCATCCTTTACTAAATTGGTTTTAGTTATTGGTACTACCAATTACTAAATAACTGTTATTCCTTCGTTTCTCGATACGAAAGATACCCGTTGACTATTTTCTAATCGACATACAATCTTACAATTGTTGCTTAGATTTTATTAATCAACAACATTAAAGAATTAGAAAAACCCCTAATTATTGCCAACAAATTGGGATGACGATTCATTGAGAGCGAGTTATATGCATCATCTACATGAATCTGCTATAAATACCAGAACTTTGTAGACAAATACCGAGTCAAGCGATCTAGCTAATAGTATAATATTAAAATAATTATTAGCTACAGTGAGCATTATAGGGAACTCAACTGTGTAAATAAAGTGCATATTGGAACTTTTTTTTATAATCAACAATTGTGTGTCTTATACACTTAGGCCAACTCCAACCATACTCTAAAATCACCAAATTTGGTGGCCAAATGATTCCAACCATACTCTATCACCAAAACAAATTTGGTTTTAATGGATTTCTTTTTGAAATAGACACCATATTTGGTGTCTACTATTCACTACACCAAATTGGTGTCCTCCATTTACTTTTCTCTCTTTAATTGTATAAATAGTTAAATACTATTAGTTTATTGTTTTAAGTTTCATTAAATATATTTTCTAATAAAACTAACTAGTTTTTAGGTTATATTTATAATTTTTTTTATGGGCCCACCTATTTGGTGTTTTTATTTTTGAAGTATGATTGAAATTGAAATTTCTTTTGGTGTAAAGGGACCCACATGTTTTAGTGTTTTAGTGTGTTTTTTTGGTGTTATGGTTGGAGTTGGCCTTAGAACCGAATTAGGCAGCCTAATAAGTTCTAAATATATAAGTTGTTATGTTGAAGTTGAATAATATAATATGACTGAGTAATTAAATTGTCATATAAACATTTCTATGAGACCATTATCAAACAATGTTTTATGAAACATTTTAGCACACATTCCAAGAGTGAAATAAAAAACTAAAAAACACGATTTACTTATCGAGTTTTATCAGATGATTGTCAACTTTATCCTAACATATTTTTTTTATAAGTATAAAACTTATTAGTTCTAGCAACTTCGTTTAACAATTTAATTATTTGTAATTTGTAAGGTTTTCACACAAGTCACAAATTAGTTGGTTTTATAAACTCAAAAATCATTTTATGTAACTATTAAGATAATCAAGTGTCATAAACGACCAAATTTGTTTCGATGATAACTATATAACATGTTCTTCTATCACAATCAATCAAAGCAATAATACGATAAGTAACAAAAGATCCATAAATGGAAATCCAAAGAAGCATATATAAGGACAAAAAATATGACAATTGTTTCTAATCAAAACATAAATTTTTTTGATCCTTACCAAGTTGTTCATTAAAAATAGTCAAATTGCTTTCTTAATGTCCCTACTTGTTTAAACACCAATAATTGATAAAATTAACAACTTGGTGACATTGTGAATTTGTGATTGAGTAGAGATTTGAAACTTCTTTGATTGTTTTAAAACCTAACTAATAGATTATGTCTCGCCATAACTAATAGATTATATCTCTACACTAGCTGATCAATAGCGGATTTGAGAAATTTGGTTTTTTATAATTAATTTGGCATGTATGTATGTTAAACATAATCATTTGGATATAATTGCACTTTCTTGCAACTTCTATAAATTTTTTGTTGGGTAGCCTTGAGTTTCTGAAACAGTTTAAGCGCACAAACTAATCATCAAAGAGTACTAATGACCTAGAGTCATGACTAGTGAACATCGATCCATGGCCACAGGCTATAGAATTTTGGCATCTCTTGGATATGAATATAGTGTAAATTAAATTTTCCACTATATCCCTTCAAGACTTAACTATAACGTTACGTAACCAAATGGTTAGCTTCTATAAACCTCCTTTATACTTTTCAACATTGTGTTTTAGTCAATAATACATAAGTTAAACTTTTAAGGCTTGATAATTTGACTTTGTTTGTAAATGTCAACTATTTTGCTTTCTTACCTCTATTTCCCATTAATGGAATGAGATATTTCTATTTAGACACATTTATCATCATTTTGGGGTTACAACAAATTAAAGACAAAAATATATCAACCAATTTTTTAAGATGGGAATCTTAAATCATTACATAATAACAAATTAATGATCCAAATAGATTGATTAGTGACATATATTACTACAAAATAATATCCAAAATAAGACATTAATTTAATAAAACAATATGTTTCAGATAGATTGAATTTTGATATACAATCTCGTTATCATTAAGTTCAAATATTGTCGGTTGTCAATAACATTCATCTTAATTTTAAATTGATTTAAAGTTTATTGGCTATTTCAGAATAACCATAACTCTCTTATTTAACCCAAAGTCACTTGATGCACCGGGTTACCAACTCACTGCTTGTGGTGTTGTAATTCTCAACAAATTTTTTATATAAGTTTGATATTTATTTTTGCCTTTCTTTTTGGAACTTCACTATAAAAAATTTGAGTTTTTAGAACGTATAAAATAAATAACCGTTCTAATAAGTGGTTCATAGGACCAAACAAAAAATCGTCCTATTTAAAATAGTTACAATAAGTTTAAAGGACGTTTTTAGCATTGCAACAAGTTTTTTAAAACATTTTTCAAATAAAACAATTGACTATTTGTAAGACACTATTTGAAAAAAAAAATAGTCCTATAAGCACAAGCATCTTCTAATAAGATGTGTTTATAAGACATTACTAAAACACGTCCTAAGAACTTGTTACAACGCTTATTATTTTTGTTAGATTATGTACTCGTTTCCATATAATGTATTACTAACGATTTCAAAATAACCCGAGAACCGAATAACCTAAAACTCTTTAACCTGAACGTTAACTCGTTTGGTTCCAGATGTATTCAACTACTGGATACTGTTACATCATCAAAATCTTAATTTTGTTTGAATGTTTGATGTTGGCTTTTCATTTCAGTTTCATGTGGCTTAATTTAATTTTGTTTCAGACGGCTGCATATTAGCTAGCTACAGTTAATGCCCAACATATTGTTTTCATTCATTAAATGGTTTTGGATCTATTTCAACTTGTTTAATTGCACAACTTGGGGATGGTGATGGATATTATGTTAATGAAAATCACAGGGTATGGCGGTCAACTTACGATAAGTCGCGGAAAAAGTTAGATCCCACATGACTCTGTATTATGTAAATCACATGCGACTCTATATTAAGTCGCATGTGATTTATATACATCTGGTCTTGTGAAACTTGTCCATGCATTAATGGCCAGTCAACACGACCATTCCAGGTATATTGTAAAACATAAATTACATGTGATTGGATGTTTCTGGTAAGTTAACTGTTTTCTCGTTTAAACTAGATTCTAATTGGGTATATGGATCATGCAAGCATTAAAACATAGCATGCCATGGGCTTAATTAACGTGACTTCAATATAAAAGGTTTAAACCATCACATAATGGTTGTTGTGGAAAATTTACCTTTTAATTGTAACACTATTAGACCAATATATTTTATTATATAAATTTTCAAGATTGTACCTTAGTTAGGGGGTATCCTAGGGTGAAAATGGCTGTTCTTTACGTTTGGATTGTACGTAGAGGAAGACTCTGGGCTGCGGTACGATTCCACACCATATATATAAGTGGTTTTTACAGGAAGACTACTCTATAAAGGGGCAGGTTCAAATGTGAACCATTTTTTGGTTGTGAACGTGAGGACAGTCAAGAGCGCGACACGTGGCGGATGACTAGACGCCACATCATGTCCATGGTGGATGACTAGGCGCGATTCATGGGAGGGCATTGAATTAAAGGGGGGGGGGGGGACCACACTCAAAGCCGCCTTTATTGACTAGTCTCCGCCACGTGTCGCGCTCTTGGCTGTACTCACGTTCACAACCAAAAAGTGGTTCACATTTGAACTTTCCTCCCTCTCTCTCTCTATACATATATATATGTATGTATGTATGGTTAGGTTTAAATGTGAACCTAATTTTGGTTGTGAACGTGAGAAAACGAATCTCAGCCACACATCTTCGGTTACGGTGTACGCGATCACGGATGATTGACGCGATTCATGGGAGGGTGGAGATTATTAAAGGAGGGGACCCGGTCAAAGCCGTCTTTATTGATCGGATGAGTGCTGAGATTCGTCTTCATGTTCACAACCAAAATTGAGTTCACATTTGAACTTTCATCTCTCTCTCTCTATCTCTCTCTACTTCAATAATGCATAATATTCGGTCCGAATAATCTTGTATTATTCAGACTGAATAGAACATATAGCACACTCTTGACATTCCGCACGTTCGGAATCAAATTTGAGGTTCTATTTAAACTTGACCCCTCACTCTATATATATAATAATTTTTTTTATATATATACATCTATTTGCCCATTATCTAACCACCATGCTCATGTTCATCCCCTCTCTCTCTCTCTATAATTGATCTTCCTCTCTACTGTGGTTTTAGGTGATTCAGACCCACGAAGAGATCTTAACCTTTTTCAATAACTCCAAAAGTCACCGATCGAGAAACAACCGGTGATCGAAAACAACGAGAACGAAATGAAAGGTGGTGGGGCTATCGTGGAAGAACGATTTGTATACGAAAAAGAAAAACATCTGCTTGTGATGAAAACAAATCTGTTTTTCGCCAGTGATGGCTTCACCGTTTACGATGGTGACGTTAACGTTGTCTTCCGAGTCGACTCATACGGTCCGGACACCCATGACGCCGGAGAGCTCGTCCTCATGGATCCCTCTGGTCGTTGCATCCTCACCGTCCGCCGCAAGGTATGTATGTTTAATATTGCATGTTTTACTTTTTCCGACTAGCCGGATTATAGTTTATTTTACAAACAACTCTTAGAATGCAAAACCGTTGAAATCACTCGATTTAAATGGTTGAATTAATGAAAATTCTCCATGAAATTGATTAATTTGATAAAAGTGTTTCATATATTTGTGTTTTTATGTAAAGATGAAAGTGTTTCATTAGAATAACAAAAATACATGAAACAATTTCATGAGAGTGAAAAAATACATGAAAGAGTTTTCATTCTTACATAAATAACACAAAAAACAATTAAAGAGAAGTTGAATTAACGGTGAAAAATATACATATTGAATTTGAACCTTTGCTCTCATGCGCTCCAAAGAATTGAGTTTAAAAAAAAATTAATATGATGTATTTCATCGTAATTAATGTGCATCCAATGTTTGATAATTATTTCTTACGTTTCCGATCAAAGTATGTCTGGTCCAGTGGTAAGATAACATCATGGGGGGTCAGTGAATGGTCTTCCGAACCCCGTGTCATGAGCATGTGGTGATATTCAGATCATCGGTCCTATCACACAGTGATACCTTTAAATTGGCAGGGTCGTGGTCGAAGGGGACTTGTCAGGTGGTGTCCTTAGATCCTGAATACCCTAAAACGTGTGTATTTATTTGCCGTTACAAAAAACACTTCTTACAGTAACCTCAACATTCTTACAAACCAGCACAAAACATGAAACCGCCTATGGTACAAATTACGATGAGTTAATTATGTTATTAAATGGTCCAGATTATGATGAGTTAATTATGTTATTAAATGGTCCAGATTACGATGAGTTAATTAAAAAATAATCGATTTCACTAACTTTGAGTGACGCTGAAGGGCATATTAGTCAAATTCAAATGACGTAAATTAAGAGAAAATCTCATTTACACCAATTACTATATTCAATATATTTGTCAAATCCAAAAAGTATTACTATATTCAATACCTAATTACACCACGTAGTCCCTATGAATCACTTTGATTAGATTTGTATATTTGGAACAATATAACTGTTTAGATTTCTTGAAACTTTTTACATTTGATGAAAATGTTTATATTAAATGAAATATTGAACATTTGAAACCAAAGTTATAAATGATGTGATACGTGACGTGACAACGAATTCAAACATTAAGCTTTAGGAGTCATGGTGTTCTTCAAGGTGTGACTTATGATAACAGTTTCAAATTCATATATGATATTGTATATAAACACATGTTTTGTACTGTTACTTGGTGAGTCAATGGTAATAAATAAGTAAAGTCAGGCTATATATTATTTAATAATTAACAAATAAGATATTAGAAACGCAAAGGAAAATCAAATATTGTGTTACAAAAATCGAGCATTAGTTCACAACGTGTGACAGACTTAATGTCATGTGAGACACAAACTTTGTGTCATGGCGCGCCATGAATGTTGTTGTGGTGATCCTGTTAGAAATATAATAAATAACAAATAAGATATTAAAAACGTAAAGAAAAATCAAATATTGTGTTACAAAAATCGAGCATTAGTTTACGACGTGTCACAGACTTAATGTCATGTGAGACACAAACCTTGTGTCATGGCGAGTTATATTGTAATATGCACATGTGCCTATGTATAGGCATAATGCACTTGTGCATAAAAGCCATTAAAAACTCAATTATCCGTGTACGGTTCTGATGGAGGGATACGAGGGTGCTTATCGGTTTTTCATTTTTTTTGAGGTTTTCCCTTGAACCTCTCCTATCTTTCTTTCTTTCTTTCTTTCTCTCTCTCTCTCTCACTCTCTCTCTCTCTCTCTCTCTTATATATATATATATATATCTGTGTATGTGTGTGTGTGTGCGTGATTTGAGAAGTTAAGGTTAACATGAGAATCATGAAAAATGGCAATCAACTATTGAATGCACAATAGGTTGAGAAACCCACATCTATGTTTCTCAACGTCAACGTCAACTCACACGATCACACACACACACACACACACACACACACACACACATATATAGCGATAATATATTGCAACTCATATCTAACATGAAACCTGTGCAACCTATGAAATCCTATGAAATGATTCCATAATTATGGACTTTTCATAGAATTCCATAGGTTTGCATTGATTTCACGTTAAATATGGGTTGCACAATATGGAGTGTTATATATATATATATATATATAGAGAGAGAGAGAGAGAGAGAGAGTGAGAGAGAGAGAGAGGGAGAGTTTTTTCTTAAATTAAGGAGGCGATAAACATGGACATTATTCTTAACATAACTTAACTTGTGTGTACAATAATTTTGTAATATGCACAAGTGCATACGGTCCAAATGAAGGTCATACGAAAGTGTTACTCGATTTCCCTTTTTATAGGCTTTCCCTTGAACCTCCTTCTCTCTCTCTCTAGGTTTGTAAACCATTAAATGAGTATAAAGAGTGTAAACTAATCATAGTCATTGATCAAAAAATATCAAGAGAGGATATGGATTCATAAGAAATATATATTAAGTCAATGATTATGAAAATATGAAATATGGAAATGTTTCATAGAATTTTATCGTATTTAGTAGGTTTACATGGTTTATACCCTTTTAATGGTTTAAAAATGAGCCTCCCCCCCCCCCCCCCCCAAAACCCCTTTCTCTCTCTTTCTATATATATAGACATGAAAGCTCTGCTACGAACTCCAATTTTCATTGCGAATGTAAGAACAACCGAGAGTGCCCCACGTGGCATACTAAGTTTGAATAATCATGTATTATTCAGGCTGAATAATACTAAATATTTTATTATTCAATCTGAATAATATATAAGTATTCAAACTGGATATGTCTCGTGGCGCGTTCTTAGCAGTCCTCACCTTCGTAATGAAAGATAAGTTTTTATTTGAACTTGTACATATATCTTAATTCATCTACTCTTCTAAACTTTTGCACAATGTTCATGGAAAATACATCTAGTTGTTGGATATGTTTTTATATATTGATTATACACACGTCATTCCCCGACCATGGGTAGTTTGTGCGGTTGCACAAGTCACAAGGCATCATAAGCCCAATAGGCATCAAATTTTTATATGTTATATTAGCTATGATTTTGATACCAAATCATAAAAGATTGGCTCATGTTTAAGCCGCCAAGGTAACCAACTATTAATTAGCCGAAATGGATAATGACATTGTGAATTTTTAAACAACTAAGCCAATTTTTGTTTTATTCTTCATATATTCGAGTTTAATTGTTTTTCAAATTTTATGGATTGAAAGACATTTCATTTCTAGTCGACAATAAGGTGATGAAACATGGATTCTAAGATCAAATGTCGTTTTTCGTGCTCTACATTGCCTTCCACTTTTGTTTTTTACATATATTAATTCTTTCAAATGTGTTCATAGGTCATCTTGTTCTAAGAAAAATTTGTTTTTCATATTAAAATATATTTTTGTAAAAAAAAAACAAAGTTCTTATTCTAAAAAACATTTTCCATTATGTATTCAAAATAATATTTGTAAAAGAAAGCACATATTTTTCGTAAATAGTTTTGAAAGCTTCAAATTTTATATATTTAATAAATCCTCATTTTTGTTAGGTACAAAATGTTAAAGCTTATTTGTCTGATAGGCATAAATTTATTTATATTCATAGATTCAGATCATGGAATTGTTTTGTTATTCACACTTACACAAAATTACGGATCGTTAGTATTGTAAAAGTTAGCATAATTTGGGTTTTGTTGTTTTTAATTTGAAATTGTTTTAATTTTTGCAACTATGTATATTTTTAGATAGTGTAAGTTTATGTTATATAATTCATGGTTTCGTTCATGTTCTATTTTAGTTGTATTATTTTATTATTTAATAAAAATCAACATGAAAGTTAGCACACAAGCTTAACTATGTTTCAAACCCCTTCAAAAAATAGTATGTTGTTTTAACTAAAGAAACGATGTGGGAACACTTTTTAGCCTTTTCGCACAGGACGTCAGAAACCCTAGCATCGATCATCATTATACAATTTTGTTAATACAAACATTTTCTATAACTGCGCTAATACTAATTTAAGGATAATGTTTAATCACGTCTTAATCATTGTTTTATTACCCTATTAATTTATCGTTCTCTTTTTCTTGGTTATTCTAACACGTTACATCGCTAAATTATACATAATGTTTACTTGATTAACAGAGGCCAAGTTTACACCAACGTTGGCAAGGTTTCGTAGGTGACAGAAGGACTGGTGATCTGAAGCCGATATTTAGTGTGAGGAGATCGTCGATGATAGGGCCGTCAAACGTGACGGTGGAGGTGTTTGGTGTTCGAAAGGAGGAGTATTTGATCAAAGGGTCCTTTACTCAGCGAAATTGTACGATATACAATTCGGAAAAGGAAATAATCGCAGTAATCAAACGTAGAGTGGATATTTCGACAAATATGATGCTTGGGAAAGACGTGTTCTCGCTAACATTGATGCCAGGGTTCGATGGTGCGTTTGCAATGGGACTGGTTATGGTTCTTGATCAAACCAACGGCATCGATAACGGTGACGATGATGATGGTACGGTTGATCGATCAACGACAATAAATGGACAGAGACAAGAAGAGTGACTTTGTGACAACAAACACTACAAGAAAAATATGTTTGTAGGACGTCTAAAGTAAATAAGCATCCTAATAGAGTATTTTATAGGACCCAAAAAAAATTTCCTATCAAAAAGTTATAGGATAAGTTCATATATAAGACGTTTTTGAGTGTTGTAACAAGTTTTTCTAGGACGATTTCAAAAAAGAGTGTCATATTAGGTAACTTTATATAACGCTTTTGAAAAATGTCCTATAAATCCATCTGTTTAGAAGACAGTTGTGCTTATAGGGCATTTTCTCAAACGGTGTCCTATAACGTAGTTAATAGAACGTTTTATTTGAAAAATATTCTCAAAACATGTTACGATGTTCATAAGTGTCCTATGAACTTTGTAACGCTTTTAAATAGAATGTTTTTTGGTTTGATCCTTAAAAACACTCTACTAAAACGTTTATTTATTTTATCTATACACTCAATTTTGTTGCATGAAAATGTTGCATAAGTTCCCATGCGACCAAACATAAACAAATGCAATGATAATTGATTTTACATCCGCATCCTTTTGTTTTTTCTAGGGTTTTTGTGAATAAAAATGTTCTTGGTTTCTCGTTTTTATTACTTTCAATTAATTTGACGTATATAATAAAAGATAAAGGGGTTAACTATAAGTGATGTTGAAATGAGAAATAATAACTAAGTAAAAGAATACAAAATAATCAAATTATGTATAAAATTAGATATGATTTTACTTGCAACCTAAGTCGTATGAATCACATATAATTTTACACATTTGTTTTATAACAATCGGAAGTTTTATTACGAGCTAAGAAGCTAGTAAATTAAAATGGAACAAAAACATTAAGGCTATGTTTGGCAAGCGTAGCTTATAAGCTAGCTGGTAGCTGATAAGCTAGCGGATAGCTGATAAGCTAGCTGTTGATTGATAAGCTTGCTAGTAGCTGATAAGCTAGCTGTTGAATAAATTATGTTTAGCAAAAACTAGCTTATGAGTATGTAAAATTACCAAAAAGGGTATATTTGAATTTAATAATTAATATTAATAAGGGTATAATTGGAAAAAGTTACAATAAGCTCCTCATAAGCTACTCAAAGTAGCGTTTCAAAAAGCTAGCTTCCTGGTACATGTTTGGATGAACTAGCTTATAAGCTAGCTTATGCTTGCCAAACAAAGCCTAAAGATTTCTGATTTTACACATGATTCATGCAAACGATGAAGACAAACCAAATCGTCTGATTTTCCACGTGGTCTTCATTAGTGTCAAATCATATGTGATTGTACAAATTATTTTTGTGTCAAATCACATTATGTGACTGTTTTTTTTTTCATTATCTAATTTAATTATTTAATTAATTGAGTAAAGAGCTCATATCGTTAACAAGCTAAACTTGAGAATTTTTTTACAGTGCCTTTAAATTGTTGCGTAAATTCGTAGTCCATATACCTCATTGGCTCTCTAATTCTACCGAAAAACAAAAATAATATGTTTTACTATTGTCTCTCTAACTTGTCGTTTCATCTTCCATCAATTTTTATCCACATGATTTGTGTGTGAGGACAACCCTAGACCTCTAGATTAATATTCAAAAGAGCCACGACGGTTCTAACATAGATGGATGTGATAGTCCAAGACTAGCTGGTGTACTCTAACATGCCCCTTTCAACAGGGACTTGGTGGGCACAATATCCCAGATTGTCGATCAGGGGTTAGATGGGCGAGGGGGATAAAGAAGTATAAATCGCCTCAGATTGTCGAGCCTCTATAGCGGTGGACGTTGACTCTGATACCATGTGAAAATATTTGTAGAATCCTTATAACGGTCTTCAATAAAGCACGTTAGAGAGAATTAAGGTATATAAATGTGAGCAGGGGCGGATATACATGATGGAGTCAAATGTCCCCCATAAGCCTCCAAAAAGAATTATATTTGCATTAGAATATTTACTTTTTATACACATATAAATAACTTTAAGGGTTTATGACTTATTTGGGTAATCAACTATTCCATTTGTACTAATATTACCATCAAACTATTTTTTGTACTCAATATACCATTGAACTCTTTTTTTTGTACTCATAATACCATTATGAGTGGTAACACCCCGTTTTTTTTCTTACGTGGCATTTAAAATTATTAAAAAAATGCTTATGTAGATATGACGTGTGTTCCACGTGGATCTGACGTGTGTTTTTGACTTTTTATACTCATAATACCATTGGCTTTTTATACTCATAATATTCATAAAAAGTCAAAAACACACGTCAGATCCACGTGAAACACACGTCATATCCACATAAGCATTTTTTTTAATAATTTTAAATGTCACGTAAGAAAAAAAAACGGGCTATTACCACTCATAATGGTATTATGAGTACAAAAAAAAGTTCAATGGTATATTGAGTACAAAAAATAGTTTGATGGTAATATTAGTACAAATGAAATAGTTGGTTATCCAAATAAGTCATAAACCCTAACTTTAACCCCATAAAAACAAGCTTTGACCCCATTAGTTCCTATTTCCTCAATCCAATTCATGAAACATGTTGGCTCATAATTGAAAAGAAATAAATTAGCCTACTGATTAGACTTCTTGATTTCACCAATATAAGTATTAGCCTACTAATATAAACCTATTTTTTGTTAATTGTTAAAATCTTAGTATATTAGATGGTACTCAATTATTAACTTATATGTAAGGTTTTAGTTATATGGTATTAATTTATTCTCAGTTATCTTATTATTTTATAAAATATTGTTATTGATATTGATATTGTTAAAGAAATATGTTAAAGAATTTGGAAAAAAATGTACCAACATCAGAACAAATCATATGTTAAAGAAATATGTTAGATAATATCTTTTAAAAATTGTTATTGATATTGCATTTAATGATATTAAAATAAATTGTTTTGTATAGATTATTAACGTTTTTGTATTACTAAAATCAGTTATTGAATAATTTTTTTGTACTTATCGAGGACCATGTTTTTATATACATCTCAGGGGCCTACAAAATGTTATGATTGGGTCTACATCTAAAATCGACGGTGGTAGTATAGTAATGTAATATTCCCCCTAGCTCTACTTTTTGGTTAGAGTATAGTGTAAAGACATATAATACATAACATGTAAACTTTTTTATCATCAAAATTATACATACATATACATATATATATGTTTATATATTGTGTTACTTAAATTCCGACATCCATTAGTACCAAAATTTCTGGATTCCCCTCTTAATGTGAGATTGTCGAAGTCTACTCGATGTTGAACTAAAATTATTGTAATTAATTGTATTATCTCCTTTTGCAATGTATTCAAAAGTTTTAGGTGTAACAGGACATCCAAAACGTTTGGACGCCCTTGAAGAGATTAATCCAATATGTGGTGCACGTGTAAATAAAATGATAGTAAAAGAAGAGAAGAAAAGGATAAGGTGTCTGTGTTTTATTAGACGTAATGTAAAGGGAATAGAGAGATTTTTTTTGGTAAAAACGAATACGATAAACGTAAATGTGATGTCTGAAACCTGTTTATGATTTGAATAAATACAAAACTACAATTGAGTGAATTGACTTTGATACCATGTGTTCCAAAAGACAACAAGTTTCATAATCTTATGGTAAGTCGACATCCAAAGGAAATAATCATTTTCAAAATGAGCAATGATGTTGATGACAATATTTAAGTTTATGAAGCAAAATAGAAAGACATCCTAATTAATTTACTTATAAGTTTGTGTCAAAAAAAGTAGAGATTTCTCAACAACAAAAAAAAAAGGCCCAGTTATGTATATGTATATATAGGGCCTCTTTATTCTTTGATAAATCTCTAATTCGTGAGATATGTGACTAGTGCATCATATATGGTAACTTCTTCTGAAAATTTTCATCTATGGCTTTGTTACAATATATAACATAAATATGTTTCGATATGTGTTTGTTTCACATGTAATTGATTTACAAAGTGAAACATTTTTGCGGGCTTATGAAACAAAAAAATACACGCAAAATAGTTTTACATTCTGAACGGAATTCATATGAAAATGAAATAGACTCATTGAGAAACAAATATATGCTAATCATGGAAAAATCTATTTATACTTAAAAGGAAATCCTAGAGGTTGCTTAGGTGGCACTATGAGAAGCCTCCATTCACCTCTATGAATTATCTCATAATTTTGAATTTTTTTAATTAAAAAAACCTATCATTAAATTAGTTTAACCTTTCATTTTTTTTATCATTTAACATAATATAAATACATACACATATATAATTTCAATGTATTACAATTTTTAATACAATCAATTAATAATTTTTTATTATCATTGATGGTTATTTATGTTTGCAATTAACACCATCTTTTCATTTTTCCTACATACTCTTCATCTCCATACTATATATACTACAAGTTTACAACTATGATAGATCATCCATTCACCATATCTTTTTGATGATGATTATCATGTTTATAGTATTTTTTTTTTGTTTATTTTGTCTCTATTTTTTTCTTTTGTTTACTTTGAGAAACTAATCCATATATCAAATTTGCATTTTTTAGAAATTTTGTTTGGGATTTTAGAGTCTGTTTATCATGTTTAAATAAACTTTGAGATAAAAGGTATGCATTGCTCTTATGTTTTGTTAAGATTTTAAAGTATTTTTTTTTGTTTATTTCGTCTGTATTATTTTTTTTCTTGGGATTACTTTGAGAAAAATAATCCATATACCATATATCATTAATCATATATGCATTTTGTACGAACTTTGGTGAGGATTTTAGAGTCTCTTTATTTAAGTAAGGCCTTTTTTATGTTTCTCATATATTTTCAATGAAATCAATAGTATATATTTTTATAGTTGTTTTGCAGTTTTGTTTGCAACAACTAATCGTCAATGAAATTTCGAATATATTACAATCGTTGATGTGTCGTGAGTAAAGTTCATTATTTGTTTTTATCACACTGTTTATATAGGAAAATCCAAATTTATATATATGCTCTAAAATTTAATTGGTTTATGATTTTTTAATGTTTTTGTTAATTTTGTTTCATATACCTAATCCCTATTAAAATAGTTCAATATTAATAAATAGGTTATTAATAGATGGGTTAGTTCTTAATAATGGTTATATGTAGGGACCATGTTGTATAAATGAAAAGTTATGGACCATCAACCTAAATTATTTATCTATGGACTAACCTCAAAATTTAAGCATGTGGTCCATTGTATTTCACAAACATAAAAATAATAAGAGTATATTACACGGACGAGTCATGTGGTTTGTTCAAATTTTGAATTCGATTCCTAAAACCAACTATTTACATATGTGACCCCCAATTTTTCTTTTTTATATCATCCACGGTTCCTCCGTTTAACAAAGTTAATTAACATTCATTATGAAAAGTTAATTATCCCATTGAAAAATTATAAGAACAAAAGATGTCATCTTTCGAAAATAAATTATGTCATTTATGTGTTTCCAATCTTTTTTATCAAATTTTTATATACATCTAATGACAAGTTAATTGTTAAAATAAAGTACATATTAAATAAAAAATATTTATTTATTTAAAATATTGATAAATTTAGAAGAAGAAAATGTTCAAAAATCTCAAAAAATAAAGATAATTTCACATATTGTTTGATTTGGGACCAGTAATATGAAAGCAAATCATTGAAATTTAAGAACGGTTAACAGGACATTATATATATATATATAGAGAGAGAGAGAGAGAGGAAAGTTAATTTACAACCCAGTAAAAGGTTACAACCCGTACAACCTTCATCTAAACCATTCATTTAGCCCATTAATTATGATTGATTCCTCATTTCATGCAATAATCTTACCTAAAATGCATTAAAAGCATAAACTAACATGGGATGTATTGTGTTTCATGAAAGTATTTTGGGAAAGTCATCTCATTCATGAAACAATAAGCATTCCATGTTTGTCTATGCATTTAATGAAAATGTTATGCATTACATGTAAAATTATTGCATAAAATCAACAATCATTGATGAATCAAGTAATTAATCATAATGAATAGGCTAAAATGAATGGTTTAGATGAAGGTTGTACGGGTTGTAACCTTTTAGTGGGTTGTAAAATAACTTTCCTCTATATATATATATTCAAATTACAAATAGTTAAGATTAAATACACCAATTTTGCAAACAATTAAAAAAATTAGCATTACAACAAAATTAGGTTTATGTGATGAAAAAAAGTAAGCATCTCAGTGAGTCACTTTATAAAACTTAATAAGACCACAAGATAAAACGTCTTATTTAAAGACGTTGCAATCAATCTTACAGGATTTTTTTGGCGTTCTAATAGGGTTTTTAGACATTTATAATACAATGTGTCACATTAGAAATTTTATATGACCCTATTTAAAAAAATCATGTAAAAACAAACATCTTATAAAAAGAGGTATTTAAGCAGTAAATTTTTTTTACGTCATATAAATTTGATTTTTTGGTTATTTTTTTCTTAATCTGTCCAATGGTATTGACTCTTGAATCATATAATCCATACCATAAAAAAGTTATATTTTCACAACGTATATAACTTCACTATGTAATTTCCGTTAACAGATTTCATCACCGCGCAACGCGCGGTTCACACCTAGTATAATGTGAAACAAAACCTTAAGGTAATAGTTTTAACAGATCTCATAATTTTAGGGGTGGCAAAAAGTGACTTAACCCTCCAACCCAACCTGAACCCAACTAAAATTCGTAGGTTGGGTTGAGATATAATGGGTTGGCTTGCATTGAAATTTCCTGACATGTTTTCAACCATTTAACATATTATTTATTTTTTTTTTTAATTTTTAATTTAGTATCATTGGTTAGTTATAATTTCTATTCTAAATATCATAAAATTTTGTTCTATTCAAACATGAATTGAAATCCTACTAACACCCCTCATTTCCATATAAACCATTAACCATACCCTAATTATTCTTTCTTTCCATACTGAAAAACCTAGCTACTGTTGTATGTTTTTAAGCCACCGACAACGATAATCAAAGCAACCAACGGCGGCAACCATTCTTTCCAGTGACAACCAAACTTCGAACAACTTATTTGCCTTTGTGGTTGTGTTTTATTTAAAATTTTAAAATTAAATGAATTAACACAGGTTCAACTCATTTATTAACATATTGGGTTGAGAAAATCTCAAATGAGTCAACTCGTTGTCAATCTATCTAGGTAACATAACATTCTAATAGATTGGGTTGTGTTGAAAATCTAAACTCAATGATTTAAACAAGTTGTGTTGGGTTGAGATTTTCAACCCATTTTATAAATGGGTTTAACTTGAACCCAACCCAACCTGGCCCATTATCATCCTTACATAAATTTTAAAGTTTTTAAATGATTAAGTCCCTATGAGAAAGGTTCGGGTGAAAATCCAAAAGAATTAAAACTGAGGAACAATCTTGTATTTTATCTAGACTTCATATATATCCATAAAAACTTCTACCGTAAGATTTTATTTTACGATTTTGATATTAACTGTTTATTTTTTTCAAAGTTGTTGGATTGTTTGTTTCATTGTTGATGATTCTATACAAGTAGGCCAAATTTATGCCTGCTTAGGTTTTTTTTGGATTTCTTCATATGAAATGAATTTCAGGGTTTGGTTAGCTTTAAGTTTCTTAATTTGTTTGTAAAGTGTTCCCATAGTATCAAATTTGTTTGTTAATTTTTGTATAATGTTTCTTCCCTTTGTCTTCTTCCCCTGTCTCTTTACTATAAGTTTGGTAGAATTAAGAATGAAAGAAAATTATAAAAATACAAGTCGATACAGACATACAGTCGATACCACTGCAACGTCATGTTTAATGTATAAGATGAGCAACTTGCCCTCATGTAGAGACATTTATTGTCACAAGATAATACCCATTAAGATGAAAAAAACAAAACCAAAACAAAACGTATTTCACATGGGAATGTTTTTAATAAACGAAATCCGAAGACGAGAACAAGGAAAAACAAACATATTACACGGACCAGATACATCATTAATCCATTTTATATATTATATTCATTTAAGAAGAAGATTTTGATCTTTCTTTCTTGACCAATCTAATTTCTCAATTTTGTTTTTATATTCCAAAAGTAAAAGCAAAATACATTGCATGACAAAGGGAAGTCACAATTGTTCATGGGTGTTGTCATATTCATTCACATTCAAGTTTTCTTTACGTCGATTGTATTATTAATATTTTATATAGAATTATGATTATATACATAGGGGCGGGTTCAATTGCAAACCACTTTTTCGTTGTGAACGTGAGGACAGCCCAGAGCGCGACACTTGGCAATTGAAATCGGCGGGTCAAGATTTATTCAGTCTGAATAAAGCGTTATTCAGACTGAATAAGCCTTGACCCGCGGATGACCCGCGGCTGACCCGCCCGCGTCCAATTGCATCAGAGTGCATGTAGTGTTATTCAGTCTGAATAACTAAGTCGAAATTTTTCAAATTGCCACGTGTCGCGCTCTCGTTTGTCCTCACGTTCACAATGAAAAGGTGGTTTGCAATTGAACTTTCACCTATATACATATATATATATATATTTGTATTAATGGATGATCCTTTTATTGAAGATATTTTAATTTATTGTACACATTTCATTTTCCAATACCAATTGGAAATCTTGAGACTTAGACGTGTAAATTATAATGACATGGATCAAAATATTGTTAATTGATGTAAAATGTTCTTAAATATGATAATGTAAATTAATCAAATACCAACAATATTATGACAAAAATACAAATTTTTACTATTAACGTGGCAAAAGGCAAGCCTCATGAGATAAGTGGGTAGCTACTTTCCTACTTTTTTTGACCAAAATAGCCCCCCAAGGATATGCTTATTTATTTATTACTCCATCTCTATTAGCGATAAAATCATTTATATTTATCAATGTGTAAATGTATACATATGTAGTATACCTACATAGGGTGGTAATAATTTTATATCATTTCTGAGTTTAATGTTTGAGATATAAAACATTTATGTCTTAGAATATCAACAATATAAATCATTATCTTGCTTAAATAAGGCTACACGCACCTAAGCTTTCCAACTCTCTCAACCCACTCACTTTTTGAATGCCACATCAGCTTCCACATCAGCTTTTGGTCAACCCTCACTTTACCCTCCCATAACCCTCTACACCACACACCCAACCCTCCCAACCCACTCACTTTTCAATTTAGTTTATTTATTTCATTTATTTCATATAATAATAATAAGATTAATAATAAGATTAATAATTAGTTAACTAAAAATTAAAATTACATAATTAATTAACTAAAAATTAAAATTAAACATTACATAATTAAATAAAATAAACTAAAACATTAAATAAACTATTTATTACGGGTTGGTAATTGGGTTGGTAACCGGGTACAAATTGTGGTTGCGGGTTAGGTGGATCCGGAATATCGTTCGGGACAACACAAATGGCCTTGTTTTTGTTTACAAGCCATATTTGGCTTTGATCTCGGTTTTTTGTTTCATAATATCCTTGAGTCGTTTACCCCGAAGATGACCATTCGGGGTGGTGTCAAATATATATATATATATATATATATATACAACATAAAAAAAATTGAGGGTTGATTTTGAGAGAAAAAAAAGAAATTGAGGGTTGATTTTGGGGGAAAAAAGAAATTGAGGGTTGATTTTGAGAGAAAAAAAAAGAAATAAAGAAATGGGTTAAGCGGCTTCATGGTGCCGCCCTACCCTCAACCCGCCGGCTTCAAGACGTCGCGCACCCAAGCCAAAGAACCCGCCGGGTTCGACAAACACTTACCCGCTGAGAACCCGTGTGGCGGTGCGAGCAGCCTAAGTCATTGCAGTGTGAATTACTATGAATCTTTCAAAATATAAAGTTCTCTCGTGAATACCATACACACACATATATATACACATACACATTATGAGAAAGGTTCAAACAAAAACAAAATTAATTTGCAAGAACAAAGGAACAATTCTGGATCACATGTGATGCGGGTCCCACATAATAAAAAATCATATATGATTCAAATGGGTCCCACCACTAAATCATATATGATTTTTTATTATGTGGGACCCACACGGGCCCACATCAATGTATAGCTCAAAATGGGTTCCTTTGTTCTTGTATGAGGCTCCCTCTACACATTATATACATATATTATATAGATATAAAAAATTAATGAAGTAGGATTAGGACGGATAATATCATCCTTAACCCTGCTTCTTGTATGAAAAGAAACCCACGTCCCCTTCCCTAGTACCCGCCAAAGCACAAAATCCCTATCCAAGTACTTAATCCTACGAGTATATTTTTCATCTATAAACCCTAACATAAGGATGTTTATTTTATCGTATTGACTATTAGTTTATATGTTTTAGAACTTTTACGGGTATCAACTTAGCTTCGTGCCTAGGCGTTGGCATCCTATGACCAGGCTTTGTTTCAAACGGTCGTAGCTGAATTTTCATGTTTTCCAAGAATGTAGTCTAGGCATAGTTCAAATGAATCTTTCAAAAAAAAAATTAATGCTTTTATCGTTTGAGAATCTCGTAAGATTGATTAAGCTTATAGATCTATATTTCAACTCTATAAAAATTTAATTGATGATCAATAAGAAATTATTAGAAACAATAACATAATTAAAAAAAATGTAGTCAGAAACTAGAAAGAAACCAAAGAGTTACAATATAAAGATTAGGTCATACTAATACAACAAAATAAAGATTAAGTCATACTAATACAACAAAATATTATACAAGTAAAATCTACATAGAAAATAGAACGAAACAAAATTCTGGTAGATAAGCTACCTGATAAACATGTAAATTGGGGGCCTCGCGGTTTCTGGTGCTGTTGAGACGGGCGCAGTTCTCGACGTGCAGCAGGCTCCGTTTGCGACAGCTATCTGTTGAGGACAACTTGCGGTTCTAGAGAGGGTTATGTTGGGTTGTTCGTGGATGTTCGTATCTGCCGTAAGGCAAAGGATCTTCGTCGGTTCCTCTCAGGTTTGGCTTGGTTTATGACTTGTAAACCTTCGTCTTTTTCCTCGTCGCGTCGAATCTGGGTTGTCGTTGCTACTGTTTGTTGTCCACAACTTGTTTTATGTTTCTGTTATTATACTGTTTTTTGCACGAGTCACCAGAGGTGGTGTTGTTATCACTGTATTGTTTTCGTTGTTCGTTGTCTATTTTGTAGAGGTTGTGGTTTTGTTGTGTGTTCCTTGTACACGTTTGTTTGGCTTTTGCCTTGGTTATTTAATAATTGTTTTAATTTAGCTAAATAAATTAAATATTTAATTACTATTTTATTAAAGCATTTTTGTGTCAAACATAAAAACTATCAAAAAGGGTATTTTGGTCATTCATCGAAATTTCATTTCAATTCTCAAACTCTATTTTATGTAAGTTAAGAACACATATTTTAGCTTTTAACAGATTTCAAACAGATAATTAAACCTGACAACATTTTATTTCAATTTTTTCAAAGTCAATTTTCTTTAACAAATTTCACCTCATCAAAACACATTATGTAAACCAATACCACTTTAAAGATAAGTTAGTTTAGTTATAAGATAGCTTATGTTTGTTTAACAAAGGTAGAGTTGGATTTATTTTATTATTATTATTATTTTATTTCTTTTACAAAGTGCTTACGTAAATCACCAAAGGTAGCTTTTAAAGAATGAACTTATTTTATATTATCTATAGAAATAAACTAACGTACTTTTGATCTCATATCCCTAATTATGTTTTCAGTTATTAGATTTTGATGGGTTTAAGAACAATAACTTTCTAAATAATTAAATATTATGAATAATTGGCCATATTAAAACTTTAGAGAAATGATTGCCAGTTGAAGCTATATATGAAAAATGGCCTGGCATCTAATGTTTCAATTATTGTGAAGTTTGATGTTTGATTTTGCTTTTCAAATGTCAAGTGCTATATGTTTTTTTTGTAAAATTTGCATCATAAAAATCTTTGGTATTTCATATTGTTTATTTGTTTCTTACTGTGTCACTTTTGTTCTACAGTTCAAACATATACTTTTGTCTGGGGATGGTTTGTACAAAGGACAATAATGTTCCCTTTTTTAATATATAGGTGGGTCTCGTGTTAAAACCGATCGACAGTTCAAATCCATTTATCATCAATTTCTCACAATTCTTCACTTATACCCACGCACAACCTGTTTAAACGATAAGTTAAACATTTTGCAACAATACGATAAATCTAAATATCATATATGATTAAATAAATATTGCATTGACAATACGTTAATGTTTAATGTTATATGATTAAACATATCCAAAAAAGTGTTACCATGTATAATATTAAGATTTTTCTTAGCAAAATGTTTAACCTTTTGTATTATCTCTTATATGTGTGGGGGGGGTGTGGTAGCAGATTTAGTATAAAAAAAGTGGAGAGGGGAACTGAAGAAAGAAAATTATTTTTTACCAAGGTTAAAAACATTTTTATTAAAATTTGTACCATAGTCCCCCTTCCTCCCCACAAAAGTTATACCTGTTGTTGCACCCACCAACAAAGAAACCAAAAAATACTTTGAAATAAACCAAAAACTCAAAAAGGTTTTTCAAAATCAACAAAGAAACTTAAAAAATATATTGAAAAACATTGAAATTAAGCTAAAAACATATTGCACAATTATGTAGACCTTTAATATTCTATTTTAAAGATGTTTCCACTAGGCAAAAACATACATATAAAGATAGATCTTAGAATATTTCTCTAATTTGCATTAATATCTTAACACAATTGTTTATTAGTTATACATGATTACTTATTACAAATATATAAATTTAGGTTGTGTTTCACAAAAGTAAATTAGTTGAGAAGCTAGTACATTTTTGGATGAATCATAAGCTAGTTTATTGGAACGTTAGTTGGAGTAATGTTTCTGGAGCATTTTGTAGTTTTTTCCAATTATATATATCTTTATTAATATTAACTATTATTCCCCAAGATACTTTTTTTGGTCATTCTACATATTCATAATCTAGTTTTTGTCAACCATAGTTTATTCATAAGTTAACTTGTCAGTCAACAGTTAGCTTATCAGCTAGTTTGCCAAACACGACCTTTATCAAATAATTAGTTAAGATAAATGACCACCCGGCCATGTAAGATACTAAGATGAGAGGATCATAAGAAGATAACGTGCTTCTCAAAAAATGATTATATTGTGTTAAAATACCACAATAGTATTTGATAGCATAAAATCATAATAATTAGATGTGAAATATTTGTTACTATTAAAAATAAGGGTAAATTACATATATTTTTTTTTGAAAGAGGTATCCCAGACCACATTGGGCCCAGACTAATCCTCGGCAATTTTTGGGCCGAAGCCCGACTGCTAAAGCATGCAGCCCGGGGTCGAAGCCCCCGTACCTCCAGAATGCGTCCCCCAAGGGTCGAACTCAGGTTCACTACTATGTAGTGCCCAAACCTTATGTAACACCCCGTTTTCAAAGTTAAGTTAAAACAGAGTTATGAGTTAAGGTTGAACCTTGATTGTTATGTTTTAGGAGTTGAGGGGCCCAGATGTCATTTGTGAAAGTGTAAGGGAAGAGTGGTCAGATAAAAGGGTTAGAAACCCTTAATTCTTTCAGTGGCAGTTTCCAGAGAAACGTTCGAGAAGAGAGAAAGAGGCGAATTGGGAGTGGAAGCAAGGAGGTTCAATTGGATGTTTGTGTTGATCGATTGCGTAATTGATCACATTGCTTGCGTCGAGGGTAAGAACTTTTAGTTGTTTTTGCCATGTTTTCAATGTTTTGGAGTAGTAGTTTGGATTAGTATTGTAATGGAAATTGATGATCGTTTGATCATCAATTGGAGTGTAATCGACGGAATTGGATGTTTATTTATGTTATATATCGATCGTAGATGTTGTATAAGCATGCAATTGAGTTGTTTTAGCTAAATTGGGGATTTGGGGTTGAAATCCCGGCTGCAGTCGCATCCTGCGACTTAGGATTTTGGGTCTGCAGGTAACCGCGGGTCAATCCGCGGGTGGTGACCCTCCGTTTATCGGCGGGTCAAGCCGCGGGTGGTGACCCTCGGGACGACCCGCCGTTTGTGCTGTCCCAATTTTTGAGTTTTCCGTTTCGGGATCGTTTGGGGTTCTTTGGCTTATGGACCCCTAGGGGCTTATGTAACTTGATGTTAGGTGAAGTTTCGGGGAAATTGGTCGAGGTTAGCTTGGCCATTTCACGTTAGGGAGTCGGGTTTGAGTTAAGTACCCATTTTGGGCATTGTTTAATATATATGTGCATGTGTTATGATTAGGTGCTACGAAGTGATTGTCGTACTAGTTAAGGGAGCTTACTAATCAACGTGTCAGGTGAGTACCTCACTTAACTCTTATTGTTATGTGTGCATGGTTATGTTTTGCATGTGTGATTATGTGTATGCGTCCCTTCGGGGACATGGCAGAGTACCTATGGTGGTAGTAATACCCCTAGGGAATTATTATGAGATGTGTTCCTTCGGGGACTTGGGAGAGTACCTATGGTGGTAGTGATACCCCTAGGGAATTTGGAGAGGCCTGGTACCAGTGTCATTTGTCCTTCTTGATGGCATTGAGCCGTAAAGAAGGTTGGAGACTTGCATGTATATTGTTGCGCTGAGATGTGATTATGTATGTATGATGGTAAGTGGTTAAGTGTGTGTGCTCACTAAGCTTTATGCTTACCCCGTTGTTGTTTATCCTTTTTAGTGTCAGGTACGTCCCGGAAGGGAAAATAGAAAGTTTCCGAATGAGACTCCGAGGTTGCAGCAGTTCAGTCTAAGCATGAAGTTAGAAGATGATGTTTATGAAGGGATGAGTGTTTTTCTTGGTTGTGATGTAAACATATGGATTTAAGTTGTTTAAACTACGTTCACGATTTCAAGCTTTTAGCTTATATTTTCTTAAAACTTGTGAATTATAAATGGTTTTAATGTTGGTTTTGGACAAGCTTCCGCTTTTGTATGAACTTGGTTACTTTGCTTTGAAAATGAATGTTTTAAGAATTGGGATGTTACAAGTTGGTATCAGAGCCTAGGTTTAAGGGATTTGAGTATTCACAAGTGGTGGATACTTGAACTTAAACCAAATGCTCGTGTTTTAGTAAATAAGAGTAACCAAAATGAAAAGTTTTATGGAGAGATGAGTATGAAATATTTTATGGAGAAATGAGTAGTGAGACTGAACTGCGGACCGGAGCATCAAACGGGGGTGAGCACACTAACCTTACCTTATTGAGCATGATGATTTGTTATGATATGAATATATGACATGTGAATATGTGAACACTAATATGTGAATTACTAGTGATAAGAAGTTAAGTTGAGCATGTACCCCTATGATAGTTGTTATGTGATGAAGTGTATGCATGTTGTGATATATGTTACGTGAAAGCATGGCATGTGTGATAAGTAAGCACTAGTATGTGAAATACTAGTGCTATGCAGATTAATTTGGGCATGTATCCATTGATAGTTGGTATGGATTGTGTGTATGCATGTGTGTTGTATGTAGGTTGTAGCTATGTGCTGGTAAGTAGAAAGGCATGATGTCTGTTATGTGATTAGCTTGTAGAGGAGCCTTTGAACTCTAGTGTTGAGTTATGTATATGTGACAACTGAGTTGGGAAGTGGAGCTTTAATAATGGTGTCGAGGCTAGGCATGTAGGGTGTAGTTACAATGATATAAGGGCCCATATCATTGCAAATACACTGTGCATGTTGGGAATTGACATGGTTACGGGAGTTTCTATGAACCAACAATGTTGTGTGGGAAGGGGTAGTAGCATGATAGGGCGTGTGTATGTCCTTAAGATAAGTAGTCAGAACCGTAAAGGCATGTGATGAGGAGAGAATTGGGAGCTAAGGTCGTTGACCTGAACTAGTAGATTGCATGGGACGGACAGTAGAGAGAGTTTAGAGTAGCATGTTAGATGAATCAGTAAAGATAGACCACTCAGAAGCATGTTGGGAACTGTGATGATAATATGAATAGATTACATGTGAATAGTCAGTGGGTTAGAGAGTGCAGTAGATGAGGTAGGAGAAGTTCTCTATGAGATCCTTCTTGGACTTTCGAGCGTGAAGAGTAAGAATTAACCCAGGTGGTTAATAGCAGTCTAGGGACAGTTATGGCAGCATGAGTCAGCGATGCAGTAAGCTCTCAGTCTGCTGAGACTAGAGCAGTTAGAGATAGCGAGGTTGATCAGCAAGTCACCATCGGTAGTTCAACCTATCGGGTTAGTGAATGAGATTACTTGCAAGTTGTTAGAGGTGATCACTCTGTTGTTCAGAGTATGTCGCGAGCGAATGGAGGAAGGTGTGCATGTATGTTGATGTGTTAGAGCCAAAAATAAGAGAAGTTATGGTGATAGTAAGGTGCACTGATTTTATCAGATGCATGAGGTAACTTGGGATAGAGAGGGTTAGAATTGGAGATGCAAGGAAGAAGAGTGATAGTGTTCCAGTTGACAGCAGAAGAGACAATGAAGGAGTTGGACGTTCTGTCAGGGTAAGCAAGAGAGTTTGACAGAAGTAGAAGTACGTAGTGGACAAGGAGTAATGTTGGAGTAGTGATGTGTAAAAGGATAAAGTGGTAGTTGGGATAGAATGGTTAAATCAGAACTGAGCTACCCCTGACTGCGAGAAGCTTTAGGTAGTAGTTTGAACTCTAAGTGGGGGAGAACTGACTATCAAATGAGATGGAAGAGGGAGATTACCTATGATGTGCACCTTGGCTAAGGCCAGGAAGCACGTTCTTCTTGGAGGTAGCAGTTACTTAGCGTTTGTGGTCGATAGCCGAGTTGAGATAAGAAGGAGACGGTAGCGAACGTGCCAGTGGTCGGCGAGTTTCCGGATGTATTCCCGGATGACTTGTCTGACATTTCTCATGAGAGGCAAGTGGAGTTTCGGATCAAGCTAATTCCGGGGGTGGTGTCGGTAGCTAAGACCTGTACCGGGTAGCACCTCCGAAGATGCAGGAATTGATGCGGATGTGTATAGATTACCGGGAGATAACCAAGCTTACGGTAAGGAATAGATACCCGCTGTCGAGGATCGACGATCTCTTCGATCAACTTCAGGGAGCCATGTGGTTCTCGAGGATAGATCTTCACTCAGGGTACCATTAGTTGAAGGTTCGAGGAGAAGATGTGCATAAGGCAGTCTTTTATATACGATATGTATATTTCGAGTTCATGGTGATGTCATTCGGGTTGACGAACGCGCCAACAGCTTTTGTAGACCCGGTGAATCAGAACTGCAGGCCAATGTTGGATAGGTCAGTGATCTTATGCATAGATGAGATGTTGATCTATTGGAGATCAAGGGAGATGCAAGTGGAGTACATTCGAGGTGTATTGGAGACGTTACGCGAGGCACATTGAGTGTGGAGGAAAGAAGACAGCAGCGATCGAGATCTTAAGAAAGAAGTTATGTGAAGTTCTAGGGTTGATTTCACCGGAGGAAGTAGAGGACATGACAGCTTAGTGTGGTACTTACTACCACGAGTTAGTTGTGTTAAGATGCAGTGTGAGAAATAAACGGATGTTGTGAAGAGCTATAGCGTGTATTAAGTTGTACGTGACAGTATAGGATAGATAATCCTATTGATGTGAATAGCATATTTTGTGTGCTCATGGACAGCCTTGTACCCATAAGGGTCAAGGGGATAGTGTCATTCTTGTTAGAGTAAAAGGCATGATCAGTTCCGTTCTGGGAACGGAGAGTAGTTATGCGTGAAGATGTGTTCATGTTGTGAAATATGTCGTAAACCGTGGAAAACGACATAGTGAGGCTGTTACAGAGGTTGGATGAACCTGGTTATAGGCCGATGCTTAATGGGTCGGTGATCGTTTGCATTGGTGAATGTTATTGTAGTAAATCATGGAGTGAACGCTTGATGGTTCAAACTGTTGTGGAATTGGGTTAGGAATGAAGAAGTGAATGAACTGTATGTGTTGAGATGTCAGAGTCGGAGATAAGAGAAGGTGTGATGGTAGTGAGGTGCATTAATTGCATGACGAAGGCGAGCTTGATGTCCAGACTAATCTTTACTTGATTCTTGTGTTTCCTACACTGGTGGTTACACCCGTAGGCTTCGAGAGTCAAGTAGGGACAGTCGAGACTGTCTGTTAGGGACTAAATAAGTATGTGTATAGTGATGTAATAGATGTTGGAAGGAATTGTTGATACAAATGTGATAGAATTAGAGAGGGTAAGAGTTATATCGACCCTATAACGGGTTTTGTGTTAGTTGATGGTACAGCTTGGTAGTTAACAATGATGGCCTCGCTAGTAGGTATGTTTATGCAGTCACGAAGAAGAGCAGTTAAGAGTGAGAGTTCGAATAAGGAAGGAGGTAAGGGTCAAGTAGTTCGGGTAATACCCGACAGTCGTGGTCTACTAAGTTATTGAGACCGAGTATTAAGTTCCAGTATCAGAGACGTAAGGATGGTTTAGTGGTGGCCAGTGCTGAATCGAGATATGGAAAAGCATGTGGAAAAGTGTTAGACGTGAGAGGAGGTTGGGGTAGAGTTAGAGTTACCGGATGCAGTAAGGGCATGTAACGAATGTTTTGATTGCAAGGTTAGTTGCACTCTTAGAGATCTTGATGTTATGAGAGAGATAGTGGTCAGACTGACGGGTAGAGTGAGAGGACGGTATTAACTCTCAAGTATCTGTTAAGAGCCTGTATGTGGATTTTTGGAGGAAGTGAGATAGGTATCTGCCGTTGGCAGAGTCCTTGTATAGTAGCTGCTTTTATGTCAGCATAGGCATTCCTTCCTATGAGATGTTGTGCGAGAGGAGGTGTAGGACTCCCATCTTTGGGAGAGGTTAGTCAGAGTGAGTTGGGCATGCAGACAGTATCCAGAAGGCGGCTGAGGGTATTCAGTGGAATCGGGATAAAGTATGTTCAAAGAGAGCATAGGAGAGACACCAGATGATGAGATGAGTCGGGGCTGACCATAGATGTTATAGGGATAGAGGATTTCGGGGACGAAATCCTGATAAGTGGGGGAGAGTTGTAACACCCCGTTTTCAAAGTTAAGTTAAAACAGAGTTATGAGTTAAGGTTGAACCTTGATTGTTATGTTTTAGGAGTTGAGGGGCCCAGATGTCATTTGTGAAAGTGTAAGGGAAGAGTGGTCAGATAAAAGGGTTAGAAACCCTTAATTCTTTCAGTGGCAGTTTCCAGAGAAACGTTCGAGAAGAGAGAAAGAGGCGAATTGGGAGTGGAAGCAAGGAGGTTCAATTGGATGTTTGTGTTGATCGATTGCGTAATTGATCACATTGCTTGCGTCGAGGGTAAGAACTTTTAGTTGTTTTTGCCATGTTTTCAATGTTTTGGAGTAGTAGTTTGGATTAGTATTGTAATGGAAATTGATGACCGTTTGATCATCAATTGGAGTGTAATCGACGGAATTGGATGTTTATTTATGTTAGATATCGATCGTAGATGTTGTATAAGCATGCAATTGAGTTGTTTTAGCTAAATTGGGGATTTGGGGTTGAAATCCCGGCTGCAGTCGCATCCTGCGACTTAGGATTTTGGGTCTGCAGGTAACCGCGGGTCAATCCGCGGGTGGTGACCCTCCGTTTATCGGCGGGTCAAGCCGCGGGTGGTGACCCTCGGGACGACCCGCCGTTTGTGCTGTCCCAATTTTTGAGTTTTCCGTTTCGGGATCGTTTGGGGTTCTTTGGCTTATGGACCCCTAGGGGCTTATGTAACTTGATGTTAGGTGAAGTTTCGGGGAAATTGGTCGAGGTTAGCTTGGCCATTTCACGTTAGGGAGTCGGGTTTGAGTTAAGTACCCATTTTGGGCATTGTTTAATATATATGTGCATGTGTTATGATTAGGTGCTACGAAGTGATTGTCGTACTAGTTAAGGGAGCTTACTAATCAACGTGTCAGGTGAGTACCTCACTTAACTCTTATTGTTATGTGTGCATGGTTATGTTTTGCATGTGTGATTATGTGTATGAGTCCCTTCGGGGACATGGCAGAGTACCTATGGTGGTAGTAATACCCCTAGGGAATTATTATGAGATGTGTTCCTTCGGGGACTTGGGAGAGTACCTATGGTGGTAGTGATACCCCTAGGGAATTTGGAGAGGCCTGGTACCAGTGTCATTTGTCCTTCTTGATGGCATTGAGCCGTAAAGAAGGTTGGAGACTTGCATGTATATTGTTGCGCTGAGATGTGATTATGTATGTATGATGGTAAGTGGTTAAGTGTGTGTGCTCACTAAGCTTTATGCTTACCCCGTTGTTGTTTATCCTTTTTAGTGTCAGGTACGTCCCGGAAGGGAAAATAGAAAGTTTCCGAATGAGACTCCGAGGTTGCAGCAGTTCAGTCTAAGCATGAAGTTAGAAGATGATGTTTATGAAGGGATGAGTGTTTTTCTTGGTTGTGATGTAAACATATGGATTTAAGTTGTTTAAACTACGTTCACGATTTCAAGCTTTTAGCTTATATTTTCTTAAAACTTGTGAATTATAAATGGTTTTAATGTTGGTTTTGGACAAGCTTCCGCTTTTGTATGAACTTGGTTACTTTGCTTTGAAAATGAATGTTTTAAGAATTGGGATGTTACAAGTTGGTATCAGAGCCTAGGTTTAAGGGATTTGAGTATTCACAAGTGGTGGATACTTGAACTTAAACCAAATGCTCGTGTTTTAGTAAATAAGAGTAACCAAAATGAAAAGTTTTATGGAGAGATGAGTATGAAATATTTTATGGAGAAATGAGTAGTGAGACTGAACTGCGGACCGGAGCATCAAACGGGGGTGAGCACACTAACCTTACCTTATTGAGCATGATGATTTGTTATGATATGAATATATGACATGTGAATATGTGAACACTAATATGTGAATTACTAGTGATAAGAAGTTAAGTTGAGCATGTACCCCTATGATAGTTGTTATGTGATGAAGTGTATGCATGTTGTGATATATGTTACGTGAAAGCATGGCATGTGTGATAAGTAAGCACTAGTATGTGAAATACTAGTGCTATGCAGATTAATTTGGGCATGTATCCATTGATAGTTGGTATGGATTGTGTGTATGCATGTGTGTTGTATGTAGGTTGTAGCTATGTGCTGGTAAGTAGAAAGGCATGATGTCTGTTATGTGATTAGCTTGTAGAGGAGCCTTTGAACTCTAGTGTTGAGTTATGTATATGTGACAACTGAGTTGGGAAGTGGAGCTTTAATAATGGTGTCGAGGCTAGGCATGTAGGGTGTAGTTACAATGATATAAGGGCCCATATCATTGCAAATACACTGTGCATGTTGGGAATTGACATGGTTACGGGAGTTTCTATGAACCAACAATGTTGTGTGGGAAGGGGTAGTAGCATGATAGGGCGTGTGTATGTCCTTAAGATAAGTAGTCAGAACCGTAAAGGCATGTGATGAGGAGAGAATTGGGAGCTAAGGTCGTTGACCTGAACTAGTAGATTGCATGGGACGGACAGTAGAGAAGAGTTTAGAGTAGCATGTTAGATGAATCAGTAAAGATAGACCACTCAGAAGCATGTTGGGAACTGTGATGATAATATGAATAGATTACATGTGAATAGTCAGTGGGTTAGAGAGTGCAGTAGATGAGGTAGGAGAAGTTCTCTATGAGATCCTTCTTGGACTTTCGAGCGTGAAGAGTAAGAATTAACCCAGGTGGTTAATAGCAGTCTAGGGACAGTTATGGCAGCATGAGTCAGCGATGCAGTAAGCTCTCAGTCTGCTGAGACTAGAGCAGTTAGAGATAGCGAGGTTGATCAGCAAGTCACCATCGGTAGTTCAACCTATCGGGTTAGT
This sequence comes from Centaurea solstitialis, assembly GCA_030169165.1. Lineage (NCBI taxonomy): Eukaryota > Viridiplantae > Streptophyta > Magnoliopsida > Asterales > Asteraceae > Centaurea > Centaurea solstitialis. Next base: position 12,462,563 of record CM058047.1, on the reverse strand, counting down.
GAATGAGATTACTTGCAAGTTGTTAGAGGTGATCACTCTGTTGTTCAGAGTATGTCGCGAGCGAATGGAGGAAGGTGTGCATGTATGTTGATGTGTTAGAGCCAAAAATAAGAGAAGTTATGGTGATAGTAAGGTGCACTGATTTTATCAGATGCATGAGGTAACTTGGGATAGAGAGGGTTAGAATTGGAGATGCAAGGAAGAAGAGTGATAGTGTTCCAGTTGACAACAGAAGAGACAATGAAGGAGTTGGACGTTCTGTCAGGGTAAGCAAGAGAGTTTGACAGAAGTAGAAGTACGTAGTGGACAAGGAGTAATGTTGGAGTAGTGATGTGTAAAAGGATAAAGTGGTAGTTGGGATAGAATGGTTAAATCAGAACTGAGCTACCCCTGACTGCGAGAAGCTTTAGGTAGTAGTTTGAACTCTAAGTGGGGGAGAACTGACTATCAAATGAGATGGAAGAGGGAGATTACCTATGATGTGCACCTTGGCTAAGGCCAGGAAGCACGTTCTTCTTGGAGGTAGCAGTTACTTAGCGTTTGTGGTCGATAGCCGAGTTGAGATAAGAAGGAGACGGTAGCGAACGTGCCAGTGGTCGGCGAGTTTCCGGATGTATTCCCGGATGACTTGTCTGACATTTCTCATGAGAGGCAAGTGGAGTTTCGGATCAAGCTAATTCCGGGGGTGGTGTCGGTAGCTAAGACCTGTACCGGGTAGCACCTCCGAAGATGCAGGAATTGATGCGGATGTGTATAGATTACCGGGAGATAACCAAGCTTACGGTAAGGAATAGATACCCGCTGTCGAGGATCGACGATCTCTTCGATCAACTTCAGGGAGCCATGTGGTTCTCGAGGATAGATCTTCACTCAGGGTACCATTAGTTGAAGGTTCGAGGAGAAGATGTGCATAAGGCAGTCTTTTATATACGATATGTATATTTCGAGTTCATGGTGATGTCATTCGGGTTGACGAACGCGCCAACAGCTTTTGTAGACCCGGTGAATCAGAACTGCAGGCCAATGTTGGATAGGTCAGTGATCTTATGCATAGATGAGATGTTGATCTATTGGAGATCAAGGGAGATGCAAGTGGAGTACATTCGAGGTGTATTGGAGACGTTACGCGAGGCACATTGAGTGTGGAGGAAAGAAGACAGCAGCGATCGAGATCTTAAGAAAGAAGTTATGTGAAGTTCTAGGGTTGATTTCACCGGAGGAAGTAGAGGACATGACAGCTTAGTGTGGTACTTACTACCACGAGTTAGTTGTGTTAAGATGCAGTGTGAGAAATAAACGGATGTTGTGAAGAGCTATAGCGTGTATTAAGTTGTACGTGACAGTATAGGATAGATAATCCTATTGATGTGAATAGCATATTTTGTGTGCTCATGGACAGCCTTGTACCCATAAGGGTCAAGGGGATAGTGTCATTCTTGTTAGAGTAAAAGGCATGATCAGTTCCGTTCTGGGAACGGAGAGTAGTTATGCGTGAAGATGTGTTCATGTTGTGAAATATGTCGTAAACCGTGGAAAACGACATAGTGAGGCTGTTACAGAGGTTGGATGAACCTGGTTATAGGCCGATGCTTAATGGGTCGGTGATCGTTTGCATTGGTGAATGTTATTGTAGTAAATCATGGAGTGAACGCTTGATGGTTCAAACTGTTGTGGAATTGGGTTAGGAATGAAGAAGTGAATGAACTGTATGTGTTGAGATGTCAGAGTCGGAGATAAGAGAAGGTGTGATGGTAGTGAGGTGCATTAATTGCATGACGAAGGCGAGCTTGATGTCCAGACTAATCTTTACTTGATTCTTGTGTTTCCTACACTGGTGGTTACACCCGTAGGCTTCGAGAGTCAAGTAGGGACAGTCGAGACTGTCTGTTAGGGACTAAATAAGTATGTGTATAGTGATGTAATAGATGTTGGAAGGAATTGTTGATACAAATGTGATAGAATTAGAGAGGGTAAGAGTTATATCGACCCTATAACGGGTTTTGTGTTAGTTGATGGTACAGCTTGGTAGTTAACAATGATGGCCTCGCTAGTAGGTATGTTTATGCAGTCACGAAGAAGAGCAGTTAAGAGTGAGAGTTCGAATAAGGAAGGAGGTAAGGGTCAAGTAGTTCGGGTAATACCCGACAGTCGTGGTCTACTAAGTTATTGAGACCGAGTATTAAGTTCCAGTATCAGAGACGTAAGGATGGTTTAGTGGTGGCCAGTGCTGAATCGAGATATGGAAAAGCATGTGGAAAAGTGTTAGACGTGAGAGGAGGTTGGGGTAGAGTTAGAGTTACCGGATGCAGTAAGGGCATGTAACGAATGTTTTGATTGCAAGGTTAGTTGCACTCTTAGAGATCTTGATGTTATGAGAGAGATAGTGGTCAGACTGACGGGTAGAGTGAGAGGACGGTATTAACTCTCAAGTATCTGTTAAGAGCCTGTATGTGGATTTTTGGAGGAAGTGAGATAGGTATCTGCCGTTGGCAGAGTCCTTGTATAGTAGCTGCTTTTATGTCAGCATAGGCATTCCTTCCTATGAGATGTTGTGCGAGAGGAGGTGTAGGACTCCCATCTTTGGGAGAGGTTAGTCAGAGTGAGTTGGGCATGCAGACAGTATCCAGAAGGCGGCTGAGGGTATTCAGTGGAATCGGGATAAAGTATGTTCAAAGAGAGCATAGGAGAGACACCAGATGATGAGATGAGTCGGGGCTGACCATAGATGTTATAGGGATAGAGGATTTCGGGGACGAAATCCTGATAAGTGGGGGAGAGTTGTAACACCCCGTTTTCAAAGTTAAGTTAAAACAGAGTTATGAGTTAAGGTTGAACCTTGATTGTTATGTTTTAGGAGTTGAGGGGCCCAGATGTCATTTGTGAAAGTGTAAGGGAAGAGTGGTCAGATAAAAGGGTTAGAAACCCTTAATTCTTTCAGTGGCAGTTTCCAGAGAAACGTTCGAGAAGAGAGAAAGAGGCGAATTGGGAGTGGAAGCAAGGAGGTTCAATTGGATGTTTGTGTTGATCGATTGCGTAATTGATCACATTGCTTGCGTCGAGGGTAAGAACTTTTAGTTGTTTTTGCCATGTTTTCAATGTTTTGGAGTAGTAGTTTGGATTAGTATTGTAATGGAAATTGATGACCGTTTGATCATCAATTGGAGTGTAATCGACGGAATTGGATGTTTATTTATGTTAGATATCGATCGTAGATGTTGTATAAGCATGCAATTGAGTTGTTTTAGCTAAATTGGGGATTTGGGGTTGAAATCCCGGCTGCAGTCGCATCCTGCGACTTAGGATTTTGGGTCTGCAGGTAACCGCGGGTCAATCCGCGGGTGGTGACCCTCCGTTTATCGGCGGGTCAAGCCGCGGGTGGTGACCCTCGGGACGACCCGCCGTTTGTGCTGTCCCAATTTTTGAGTTTTCCGTTTCGGGATCGTTTGGGGTTCTTTGGCTTATGGACCCCTAGGGGCTTATGTAACTTGATGTTAGGTGAAGTTTCGGGGAAATTGGTCGAGGTTAGCTTGGCCATTTCACGTTAGGGAGTCGGGTTTGAGTTAAGTACCCATTTTGGGCATTGTTTAATATATATGTGCATGTGTTATGATTAGGTGCTACGAAGTGATTGTCGTACTAGTTAAGGGAGCTTACTAATCAACGTGTCAGGTGAGTACCTCACTTAACTCTTATTGTTATGTGTGCATGGTTATGTTTTGCATGTGTGATTATGTGTATGCGTCCCTTCGGGGACATGGCAGAGTACCTATGGTGGTAGTAATACCCCTAGGGAATTATTATGAGATGTGTTCCTTCGGGGACTTGGGAGAGTACCTATGGTGGTAGTGATACCCCTAGGGAATTTGGAGAGGCCTGGTACCAGTGTCATTTGTCCTTCTTGATGGCATTGAGCCGTAAAGAAGGTTGGAGACTTGCATGTATATTGTTGCGCTGAGATGTGATTATGTATGTATGATGGTAAGTGGTTAAGTGTGTGTGCTCACTAAGCTTTATGCTTACCCCGTTGTTGTTTATCCTTTTTAGTGTCAGGTACGTCCCGGAAGGGAAAATAGAAAGTTTCCGAATGAGACTCCGAGGTTGCAGCAGTTCAGTCTAAGCATGAAGTTAGAAGATGATGTTTATGAAGGGATGAGTGTTTTTCTTGGTTGTGATGTAAACATATGGATTTAAGTTGTTTAAACTACGTTCACGATTTCAAGCTTTTAGCTTATATTTTCTTAAAACTTGTGAATTATAAATGGTTTTAATGTTGGTTTTGGACAAGCTTCCGCTTTTGTATGAACTTGGTTACTTTGCTTTGAAAATGAATGTTTTAAGAATTGGTACCACTAGGCTAACACTCATTTGGTTGTAAATTACATATTTGGTTTCTATGATTTACACTTTATTGCATTATTGGTCCTTATTTTGAAATAATTATGAAAAAGTTTTTGTGGCTTACAATATATTGCACTGTTGATCACTGTGGTTTACACTATATTACACGGTTGGTCTCTATTTTGTCAATAGGGTTAGAGACCAATAGTGGAAACAACAGTGACCAATGTCCAATAGTATAATATAGTGTAAACCATAAGGACCAACAATGTAATGTAATGTAAACCACTTGGACCTTTTCCATATATATTATCAAAATAGGAATTAGTGCAATAAAATGTAAACCACAAGGACTAAATATGTAATACTCTAAAAATAAAGGTCCCGTTATCAAGCTGTATCAGCATTATCACTTTTGACTAGGTGTCATATCAGTTTTTTATAAATATAATTTAAATTTAAATACAAAATGCGTACGTTATGAAAATAATCAAGATATACTACAAACTACAAAAATTAAATATCAATAAAAAAAAATGTTTCAAAAAACGTGTATAACTAATTAAATTATTAATTGAACGTTTTTAAAAATTTCAATAATACTCAGTTTAAAATGAATTATTAAATTTATAAATTAAATTATCGTACCCAATTCTTCATGTTATCGTTGAATCTATTTGAAAATCTAGAGATTCTATTTTTAGTATCTTTATTTCTTTATCTACTTTATATGCATGGAAATAACCTTAATTTAAAATTAACATAATAAAATCTTTAAAGATGCATTATAATTATTTAATTTGGGGATGGTATTAGTTTTTTTTTTTTTTTGGAAAAGGGGATGGTATTAGTAGGTGACTATATCTTTTGACTTTTAGAAAGAACAACAAATTCATGTAAAAGAGAAGGTTGTTTGGCCTAGTAGTATGGTATAGTAGTATGGTATCAGGGTTATTGGTAGAACTAATCAGTTTTTTAGGCTGGGTTTGGCAAACTAGCTGATAAGCTAGCTGGTAAAAAAGACATGTAAGTTCAACTGTTGTATATAAGTATCATACACTCCAAATAAAAAAACTACTATATATGTACAACAAACCATTCTTTATTCCTAAAGATATTTTGGAAATTTGTTTGGATGGTAACCACTCATGACTTAGTTAGTTGAGAATAAGTGATTGATGCGATTATGTCAAAGACGAAAGAATATATACGTTCAAATTTTTTTGAAAGGTTATAATTGCAAGCCCTATTTATAAGAAAGAAGACAATCTAAGAAAATTCCAAAAGTTCATTAATGGCGTCGACTATCACTTTCTCTACTGCCAAACTCTATTTTATTAACGTAGATCATTTCATTATATTTCTTAGTTGGGTACCAATCAATTTTCAGTATTTTGATTTGTTTGATTTTTTTGAAGTGATAATGGTGATGGATTTGGTACTTGTCTAGCAAGTTGCTTTTGGTTCGAGTTATGGTGTTACAAACAGGTTGAAGGTATTGTAGGGATCAAATACATTTTTCTAAATGTTTGAATTATGGTTTATTTAGATTCAGTATAGTATTTATTTATTATTGTAAGGATTTTTGTGTTAACCTTTCTTATTTGTGTTGAGAGATTAATTTTAATTAGAGACCCGCTTGACTCCAACTAAGTTTTTATAATCACAATTGTCATCGAGTAAATATTTTTCATGAATGTCCTCTTTAATAGTGTAAGTATATATAGACAATCAACACATACATACATAGACATACATATAAACATAGATCTTAGATTACTATTTCATATGTATTAACTAAACTAGTGATGTTAAAAGTAATTGCTTATCTAGTAAACATGATTACTTATAATTATATTAATTTATTCAAATTATTAATTAAGATAAATGACCATTTATGTAAGATTAGAAGATGATAAAAAGAATAATATGCTTTTGAAAATATAATTATTTTGTTCTTACACATCAGTAGTATTTTGAAAAAAATAAAAATAACTATTACAAGTTCAAATCACAATAATTAGATTTGTTATACATCTGAATAACAAATCGTCATTTAAAATATCTGTCATTTTTTAAAATATAAGCTTTAATACATTGTTGAACGTTATCAATATCATTATTGTTGATTAGGCGCCACGTAAGTTTTTAATAAATATTAGTATCGATTTAAATAAAAAAACATATGTACAAATATAATCATAGAGGTTACATATTTATTTGATCAAAAACTACAAACTACAATTATAAAATCAATAAAATAATATGTATTTAAAAAAGTGTATAAAAAAATCGTTTCAATGATACAATCAATTGTTTAATGAAACGTTTCTAATACGATCAATAATAATCAATTTAGAAATGAATTTTTATTTTTTTATGAGTAAAAAAATCGTTTATTTAATCTCCATGCTATGGTTGAACATATTTAAAAATCTAAAGATTCTATTTTTAGTATCTTTCATTTTTATTTCAAGATATGATTCTTGAATATGCTTCATGTGTATCAGGAAAAAAAAAACCTTAATTTAAAATTAAGAATGAATTATATTTTTGTGGTTCTTTTTTGGTTTGCATCCTTTAAATTCGTAAAAAACATTTTTGGTCCATTTTCTATGCTTCCTAGCCCAATTTAGTTCCTCCTCTAATAAATTTTAGTCTATTGTGTACCCGTCATATGAGGGGCAATTTGATCGGTTGATGCCTAATCTATAATGGCTTTTTTGTACGTTATTAATGCATTTTGTACAAGTATATAAAACTAAGGAGAATAAAAATAAACATGGACTCATAAGCGGTTGATGCAACCGTGTGAAAAACAAAAGAGAATCATAATTAAAAGAGAGAATGCTATGTAAGAAAATTCCAAAAATTGTCAACTATCGCTTTCTCTTCTCAAACACTGTTTATTAACGTGGATTATTCAACTGCTTAGTTATGATCAATTTTCAATATTTTTCTTTGTCTCGGTTTCTTTGACTGTGACAACGATGGATTTTGGTGTTCGGGATTTGGTCTTTCTTTAGGAAGGTGCTTTTGTGGGTTGAAGTTGCAATGTTGCAAATGAGTAGAAAATGTTCTGACGATTAAATATGTATTTTTTATGTTTAAATTTTGATTTCTTGAACTTTAGCATGTTTATTTTATTTATTATTCACCCGGTTTCTGTTTTTACCTATTTTTTTGAAAGATTTTAGGGACCACTTTTCTTTAATTGTTTATTCTTAATGACCATTTATTATCTAGGTTGTTTTAATGTTAAAAATGTGAAGATTTAAATAACTTTAACATAGGTTTATTTTGTTATATCAATGTTACAAATTTTTCAAAGTTGAATGTAAAGTTTACAATTTTGACTTTATTTTTGTATTTTGTTTAAATTTGAGAAATTATAATAAATTTTGTGAACATAATTTTTGAATGGATCTCAGTCAATATAGCTTTGGTTTTTTATTCACTATGTTTTCTTTCTATAAAAAATATTCTATTTATAAAAAATAAATATATAAGTGAAAATTTTCTAAAAGTTATTAATTTTTTAGCCATATAAAAGTAACATTGATATTTAACTTTTTTTTTTCTAAAACCTTTAAAATGGTTAACTTCTTTGCTAAAAAGCGAACTTTGTTAAATTAACTTCTTTAATTGACAGAGAAGGGTTTGAAAATGTGAAAGTTAATAATTTTGGAACCAAAAGTTTAACTTTTCAAAATATCTTCATCATTGCACAAGTTGTTTTTAACTAAAGATTTGACTATTTTGAAGATTTTAGTGAGAAAATAATTACGAGTTGTGAGGTAATCTCTAACAGTTTCTTCAAAAAATTTCCAAAATAGATAAACAATGTCTAAAAAAATTAATAAGAAAAAATAATTAACTCAAACAGATTCTTCATTTTGTAGATATCATTATTATTTATATTATTAAAATACTATATTTATATATATGTAATAAAATATTATTTGTCTCTCCTGTACGTTTCATTTCAAAAAATTTATTGTTGGTTGTGGAATACAATAAAAAGGGTAATTTTCTGTCATGGTAATCATTTTTAGAGAGTGTTCTCGAGTTCTCAAAATTTGGAGTCCATTCCCCCTTATGCTTTCTCCATAATGAAAAAAGTTTTAAAGAATATGCTAAAGCTCAAATTTTTATTTTGGAAAAATTGTTAAAAATACTCTTAAAGGTATTTTTAAATAGCTAAAAATATTAATTTCTCTTAAAATATTTAGAAATAAGTTTGTAATGATTTTATTGTTTGTGTGGTTGCAAATTTATCAATGTTTTTTATTTAATACATAAAGATATGCAAAAGCAACCAAAAATTGTTTGAAAACAACCAATAAAGAACAACCACAAAATGAAGGAAAAAGTTTTTGCAAGCGAAAATATGATCAACGTTGTTCCACTTTCCTATTGATGGAAAATGATATTTTAAATAAACCATTTTCTTTATTCTTCTTATACAAGCATGATGTTAACGTTAATTTTTATTTTTTTTGTATATTTTTTAAACTTTAGCATATTTATTTATTATCATAGTGGTTTTTGCTTTTATCAACGTTGAGAGATTTTAGAGATAATTTAGATTATGTTTGGCAAACTAACTAATAGCTAATAAGTTAGCTTATTAACAAATTATGTTTGACAAAAACTAGCTTATGAGTATGTACAATCAATACATATTAGACACACAAATTACCATGCATCTTATAGTAAATTTTGTTTTCATTTTCTGTCAACCGCATATATTAACATAATTGTTTATTAAGTACACAAAATTATTTATAAAATGATTGCTAAATAATTTAATAAAACAATTATTAAATAAGTTTATTGAACGCATTAATATAACTAATAAAATAATTATTAAGTAAATTAATAAAATAATAAAATAATTATTAAATAAACCAATAAAAATAATTTAAAAATAGTTATTAACTAATTTAATAAAATAATTATTAAGTATTTTTAAGAATTTTTTTTAGTTACTAAGTTATATTAAATCAGAGGTATATCTGGTTTCATTGAAAAAAAAAAGAGTTTCGTTCAATTAAAGTACCTGGCAGAGTGGATTTTAAAACACGTTTTTAGATAATCAATCATAATCAATTAAAAATGGATTTTAAAATTTTATGAGTTAATATTTCTCGTGTATTTAATTGTCGATGGCTCCATGCTATGGTTGAATGCATTTGAAAATCTAAAGATTCTTGTGTTTTTTTAACAAGTATAATAAAGTATGTTATTTTTTTTATAAAAGAATTACCAAATGTTCGAAATCTAAAGATTCTATTTTAGTATCTTATTTTTTTTATTACAGATTTCAAGATATGATTCTTGTATATGGTTGATGAATATGAAAACAACCTTAATTTAAAATTAAGAGTAGGTTATATTTTTGGTCCCTCATTTATATATGTTTTTTTGGTTTTTATATCTTAAAATTCTTAGATACACATTTGGTCCATTTGTAGCCATCTTTAGTCCCTTCACTAACACTGTTAGATGTGAGTATGTTATGTGCGTCTCAAGTGATGGGCAATTTCGTATTTTACCCTTGATCTAATAACGGCTTTTTTTTGTTCACTTTTAATGGCTTTGCTGAAACTTATTGCCTTTTGTAGTTCTTTTTGCTTTGCAAAAAAAAAGTCCATTTAGTGCAAGTATGAAAAGCTAAAGAGGAAAATAAACATAGACCAGAACGACGATCTCATAAGTGATTAATGCAACCGTGTGAAAGACGAAATAATACATTCTTTCAAATGAAATTCTATTTAAAAGAAAGAAGACATTCTAAGAAAATCCAAAAGTTCATTATGGGCATCAACTATTGCTTTCTCTATTGTCAAATAGTGTTTATTGACGCAGATCATTCTACTGATTATTTTTGATCAATTTTCAGTATCTTGTTTCGTTTCAGTTTCTTTGATAGTGACAACGACCGTAGTGGGTTTTGATGTTGGAGATTTCGTCTTTGTCTTGCAAGGTGCTTATGGAGTTGTGGTCCTGCAAAACATGTCGAAGATTTCTGATGTATAAATATGTTTTTATAAATATTTAAATTTCAATTTTTTAAGTTCTAACATATTTATTTTATTTATTATGGCCCTATTTTTGCGTTTACTTATCTTTTAGTTTGTGACTGAAAGATTTTGGGACCACTTTTAATTGTTTGTTCTTAAATGGATATTTCCTACCCATTTGTTTATATGGTAAAGGAATAAGGATTTTAAATAACTTTAACATAAGTTTAAAAAAGAAAACTTGCATTTACTCTGAATTTTCTTGGCTTCCGTGAGGTCAAGGGTTCAATCCTTATACTACTCAACATTTGATAGGTACCTTCACCTCGCAAATGTCTATGAGGCTCGCAGTTTGGTGACTATTTGGAAGATACGATCCTGGGTTTAATTCCAACCGGCTGCGGGAGACCGGGATAGAGGGTTGCCAGGGACGTGCTCATGGAGATAGAATGGCGTCGGTCCAATGAGACCCGGGGTTAGAGTGTCTTCGCCAGAACACACTTTTGAAACATTTACTCTGAATTTTCTTAGAATTGATAAAGATTATAATATAATAAACTTTATGGATTTGAATCAATATAGTCTATTCACTATTCTTTTGTCTATAATAATAATATTTTTATATCAAATACATGTAAGTGAAAAGTTTCTGTAAATTACATTAAAAATAATTAGGAATAAGTTGTGATGATTTTTTGTTTGTGTGATTTCATATTTACTAGATTTTCATTTAATAAGTTTTTAATGTGAAAAGGTAAGAAGAAAATTTTGAAAAACCACAAAATAAAAGCAAAAATTTTTGCAAGACGTGGGAAACAATCATTAAAAGTTTCAAAACGTATGATCAACGTTGTTCCAGTTTCTCATCGGTGGAAAATGATATTCTAAAGAAACCATCTCTTTATCAATTCTTTAGTTTTTCTCACACATGTTAATATTAAATATTTGAAAGAAGTTGTTCATGGAAGATACGTCCTCTTAGACTTGAATATTGTATAAAAACCACTCAACATTGTTTGATTGACATCCCCTTCTACCCTTTATGTTTTTTTCTGGGGGGAGGGGGGAGGGGGTTGTTAACTGTGGGCACCAAACCGCTAATAACAGTTGCAACTACACTAGTTTAATGCAACATCATCTCAATCATACATTCATACTTCGTCCTCTTATAAGAGAAGCAAGAACCTAATCAAACTATTGTGATTTCATTATATTGTATATGAACTAATTAGCTCTCGTGGTGGTTAATTAGTTAAATTAATAATTAATCGACTAACAATATTTCATGTTTTGACTATCATATATGTGAAATTGTGGAAAACCCGTGATTAGGGTTGCGTGTATTGATCACAATATAAAGATACAAAGATTACAAAGGGGTCCCTGAACTATACAATATTTAACACACCCCCGTAGTTTGATCGGGAGGTAAACGAATGTTCAAACTATTTCTAAAATCTAGAAACAAACTAGTAGGTAAACCCTTTGTAAAAATATCAGCATACTGATAGGCGGATGGAACATGCAAAACACGCACATGACCAATCGCAACACGCTCCCTAACAAAATGTAAATCTATTTCCACATGCTTGGTTCTCTGGTGCTGAACAGGGTTAGATGCTAGATACATGGCACTGACATTATCGCAGAAGACAACAGTGGCACGAGAGAGAGGACAACACAACTCGAGGAGGAGATTTCGCAACCAAGCAGTTTCAGCAACTACATTGGCTATCCCCCGGTACTCGGCCTCGGCACTAGAGCAGGAAACAACATGCTGTCGTTTGGAGGACCAAGATACGAGATTGTCACCCAGATAGACACAAAACCCTGAGGTGGACCGACGTGTATTAGGACAACCGGCCCAGTCGGCATCCGAATAAGCAACCAAGCGATCAACAACTGACGCCTTAATATGAAGACCATGAGATAAAGTACCCTTTAAATACCGTAAGATGCGTTTAAGCGCATTGAGATGCGGAAGACGCGGGTCATGCATAAAGAGACAGACCTATTGGACGGCATAGGCAATATCAGGACGAGTAAAGGTCAGATACTGTAGGGCACCAGCAAGGCTTCGATATAAGGTGGGATCCGGAACAGGCTCACCATCAACAGCAAGCTTTGTTCGGGTGTCAGCTGGAGTGCTACAGGGATTGCACGAGACCATATCAGCTCGTGCTAGAATCTCCTGAGCAAAGGCAGATTGAGAAAGAAAGAGTCCGGATTTGCTACGAGACGCAGCTATTCCTAAGAAGAAGGATAACGGACCCAAATCAGACATGGGAAACTCAGAGGATAGCTTAGAGATAACCATGGAAATAAGAGTAGAAGAGGAGGCAGTAAGAATAATGTCATCGACATAAAGAAGGAGGTAGATAGTATCAGAGCCGCGATGATACGTGAAAAGAGATGTGTCAGTCTTACTGCTAAGAAAACCTAAAGAGGTGAGATAGACAGCAAAACGATGATACCACGCACGGGGCGCCTGCTTAAGGCCATAAAGAGCCTTGCGTAGGCGACAGACATGATCGGGAAAAGAATTGTTTACATAACCAGGGGGCTGGCGCATGTAAACAGTCTCAGTGAGATCACCATGAAGAAAGGCATTCTTAACATCAAGCTGATGAATTGGCCAGTTGCGGGATATGGAGATGCTAAGAACCGTGCGAATAGTGGCAGGTTTGACAACGGGACTGAAAGTGTCATCAAAGTCCAAGCCGGGTTGCTGAGAGAAACCCTGAGCAACGAGACGGGCTTTGTAACGCTCAAGACGGCCATTGCTGTCAAACTTATGGCGAAACAGCCAACGATTGCCAACAATGTTAGCATCAGAGGGTTTAGGAACAAGATCCCACGTGTAGTTAGAAAGAATGGCCTGCATTTCAGCATCCATGGCGGCCCGCCAATGAGGGTCACACATGGCCTGAGCAGTAGACCGAGGAATAGGAGAGATGTCACTAGTGACCGAAAGGTTGAAGATCTGTTTTGGCTTAAGAGAGCCTGTGCGCGAACGAGTGGTCATAGGATGACCGGAGGTAGCAGCCGGAGCAGGAGGCTGCGGAGGCTCAGCAGAAGAAGCGGAAGGAGAAGAGGAGGTGCCAGAGGACTCAGCTGTTGGGGGCTGAGAAGAGGAAGCAGAAGGACCATCAGCCGGCGGAGGGGAGGAAGTATCGACCAGAGGAGAGAGGGAAGGGAGGGAATCATCAACATCAAACGCGTCGTAGTCCTCTGAGGAGGGACGTGGTTGAAAGTCAGGAAACGGAAAGTGGGTTTCATCAAAGTTAACATGACGGGATATGATGACCTTTTGCGTGATGAGGTCTAAGCAACGATAGCCACGATGATCCGTGCTGGGACCGAGGTAGACACAGGCAGAGGATCGAGGAGCAAGCTTGTGAGCACTAGTGGGGGAAGTGTTGGGATAACACAAACACCCAAATACTCGCAAATGAGAATAGGTAGGAAAGAAACCAAACAACACCTCAAAAGGGGTCTTGTACTGAATGGTGGTGGACGGAAGCAGGTTGAAGGTGTGAACAGCAGAAAGGAGTGCCTCAACCCAGAATTTGGGCGGGAGAGAGGCTTGGATGAGAGACGTGCGTAAGGTGTTATTAATAGTGCGGATGGTGCGCTCAGCTTTTCCATTTTGTTGAGACGTATAGGGACAAGAAAAACGTATTTTGATGCCATGAGTTTTGAAAAAATCCAAAAGAGTTTGATTGTTAAACTCACGACCGTTGTCACATTGGAAAAGCTGAATGTCCGTTTTAAATTGATTTAGAACATAGGCGCGAAAGGTTTTAAAAACAGAAAACACCTCTGATTTTGCACGTAAAGGAAAGACCCATAAGAAATGAGAATAATCATCCAAGAACAGAACATAATATTTAAATCCACTCAAGCTAGTAACAGGAGAAGTCCATAGATCAGAGTGAATAAGTTCAAACACACGAGAAGTTTTAGTAGTTGATAAAGAAAAAGGTAAACGACAATGTTTTCCTAACTGACAAGCATGACATAAAGCAGAAGTTTGACTAGAGCAAGCAATGAACTTGCGGGACACAAGAAACTGAAAGATAGCAGCACCCGGATGACCAAGCCGTCTATGCCAGACGTCAAAGGAGACAGCAACGTTAGCCGAGGCAAGAGTAGACCGAGGTGCAGAAGGGAGAACTGGATAAAGATCATGATGATCGCTGTCGCAACGCTGGAGAAAAGACCCTGTTTTAAGATCCTTCACAGTGAAACCAAAAGGGTCAAACTCAACAGAAACAGAATTATCTATGGTAAAGCGACGAACAGAGATAAGGTTTTTGATGAGTTTATCAGAAACTAAAACATTGTTAAGAAGAAGAGGGTAAGAGGAATAGGGTAAAGTACAGTGACCAATGTATCTGGCAGGAACCATAGCACCATTACCAACTTGTATGAAATTAGAGTTACAAGGAGTTAGAGAGTGCATTGTACCTTGATTGAATGTCATATGCCTGGTTGCACCTGAATCCATGTAAAAGTTGTTGTCCTGAGGCGCCTGAACAGACATAGCCTGAAACACAGAAGATAAATCAGTATACTGCGGCTGACTGAACTGAGAGGCATGGCCACCAAAGGAAGGCTGAGGAGGCAGTGGCACAGGTGTGGACGGCTGCATGGTCTGGCCGTACTGAGGCGGAGCGGGCACTGAGTGTGGAGACTGATGTTGCCCGTAAAGGTACGGAGATGTCAGCACTGGCGACGGATGAAAAGTATGCGGCGAGGGATGCTGAGGAGCACTGAACAATGTCGGGGATGGCTGAGGAGCCCCTGCCCCAAAGGAGTGCACAGGCGGTGCACCAAGAAGGCCTGGCTGAGCTGGTGGAGCATGAGGAGAAGCCCCAAAGTAGGCCTGAGAGTGACCCTGGTTACCTGCAAAAGAATGGGAACTTGTGGAAACATTAGTATTACCCCCGCCCCCTTTGGAAGCAGGACGCCCATTATTCCTTCCTTTATTAGGTTTATTTTTCGGTTTTCCATTTTGAGCAGATGAATATAAGGCAGCGGAAGAGGTAAGAGGAGGATCTGTATGAGGTTCAAGAGACTCTTCACGAGATTCATGAAGAAGAAGCATGTTTTTCGCTTCAAGAAACGAGGGAAAGGGTTTGGTGTTGGTGATAACATCTACAATACTGTGATATGAGGGAGGTAACTGACGTAGGATTTGCATGACAAGTTCTATATCATCAATTTTGGAGTCACAATCAGCAAGAGCATCAGCCAGATTTTTTTAATTGGTGACAAAAATCAGTAATGGACAAGGCACCCTTTTTGGTGTTACGAAATTGCTCTTGTAGCTGAAGCATTCGAGACATTTTATTATTTAGAAAGAACTCGTCAAGTTTATCCCAAAGATCTTTAGCAGTACAGTTATCGCTCGATATTATTTGCAACAAGTTTGCATCACAAGTAGAGTAGAACCAAGATTTGATGCGGGAGTCAATTGCCTCCCAGTCCTCATCATCATCACCATTAGGTTTAGACCTGCCGGTGATGTGACCATGGACCTTGGCACCCTTACACATGTCCAGGAAAATTCGACGCCAAAGTTTGTATTTGGAACCGTCGGTGGATAGTTTAAAACTAAATTGAGAGTAAACATTTGTGAGAGCAAAGACAAGTTGGCTAGCAGTGGGGCTAGTGAGGGTACTAGTTTGGGAGGAGGTTGACATTGCAACAAAAAGAAAACACACAAAAAAAATAAAGCTAATAAAGTGCAAGAAAAAAATGTGCGTGAAGCTTAACCGAGGGTAGAAAGTTAGTAATGTACCACAATCCCTACACGCGACAGGTAAACGGAGACGGTAGCTGGCGGAAGAACAGCGGCAAAAGTACCGACACACAGTCTGACAACAGCAGTTTTTTTTTTTTTTTTTTTTTTTTTTTTTTTTTTTGTCTCTTTCTCTTCTCTCAGAGTATAAAAACACCACCAAAATCAGATTATAAGCCAAAACAGCAGCAAACTCAGATTAGAAGCCGCCGGCGGGATTCCGGCGGGATTCCGGCGAGCGCAAGGGGTTTCCGGCGCCGCTAGGGCTTCGCAGATCGTGGATCAGAAAGGGCTGTTACGAGGCGGTTTCAGGCGGATGAACCTGCAGTTCCTCAGATCGTGGAGGAAACGGGGGTTTCAGGAGGCGATTTCCGGCAGGACACAAGGCGGCGGTGGCGGCTATTCAGACACAGCACGGCGGCGACGACGGTGGTCTGAGATGGCAGCGACGACTGTGGTCTGAGATAGGGCTGTTACGAGGCGGAACCTGCTGTTCCTCAGATCGTGGAGGAAACGGCGGTTCAGGCGGCGATTTCCGGCAGGACAGAAGGCGGCGGTGGCGGCGATTCAGACACAGCACGGCGGCGAGGACTGTGATCTGAGATAGCAGCGATTCAGGCTAGCAGCGACGACGCGGTGGTCTGAGATAGCAGCGACGACGATCGTTCGTGGTTACCGGAAAACAGAGAAAGTAATTCCGGCGGCGTGGTGGTGAGGCGACGACGCAGAGGGAAGGAGCGCAGGAGATGAGATACCGGGAAAGAGGAGTAGAGCCGGTGTTGATGAACGGCGGTGGCTGCCGGTGGTCGCCGGCGGCGGCTGCGACGGCGGTGGCGGCTGAAAGAGAGAAGAAGAAAAAAAATTTAGGGTTTTCTTAGGGTTTCTCTTAGGTGGCTCGATACCATGTGAGATTGTGGAAAACCCGTGATTAGGGTTGCGTGTATTGATCACAATATAAAGATACAAAGATTACAAAGGGGTCCCTGAACTATACAATATTTAACAATATACCGCTACACGTCATTTTTCAAATGTAAAATTAACAATTAATGAGATAGATGAAATCCAAAAGAAATTATTAATATCAGGTAGTAGTTTGTAATAAATGAAATTAAAAAACGAAATTAAAAAAATATCAAACATGAGAGTGTGTTTGGTATCCATATAGGTCATGCCATATCAACTATTCAACGTTTAATAAGATAGAATTTTAGATAATATAATATATAGTATTACCAATCCACTTCTAAAAAATTGTTTATATATCTTTTATATATTATACAGAATTGTAGATAATATAGTAAATAGTTGATTAAATTACATATTTGGTTCTTGTGGTTTACAACATATTGCACTGTTGGTTCCTATTTTGAAATAATTACAGAAAAGGTCCATGTGGTTTTATATTATATTGCATTGTTAGTCTATGTGGTTTACACTATATTGCACTGTTAGTCTTTGTGATTTACACTATATTACACTATTGATCCCTATACTTAACATAATGATTTTACGCGGGGTTAGGGCCCAATAGTGCAATTTAAAGTAAATTACGTAGAACTTTTTCATAATTATTTTAAAATAGCGACCAAACGTGCAATATAGTGCAAACCACATGGATCAAATATGTAATTTACTCTGCATAGTACCAATCTACCTCTAAAATGTTGTTATATCTTTTATCTATTTTAATTATCGGTACTTCATTTATTAAATTATTATAATATAAATACTTTTAAAATTAAAATATATCATCAGAGTTAACTCAATCAAGACTATTAAAATAATATAAAGTAAAAAAGTTTACTTAGTTTCCAATTTTTTATTTTCTACGACATTCTATTATTTTATAATTATAATTATTTAATTTAATTTTTTTTGAACGGCATATAATTATTTAATTAGTTACATAAATTAACCAAAATATGAAAACTATATAAAAATAATATTTTTAAGATATTTAAACAAAAGTTTAAATAACACAAAATATAATAATTAAAAAGTAATGAGGAAAATCTATTTAAAGTTCCAAAAAAATAGTATTTTGATGTTATATCCGTATAATGCTATTTCAATTTCAATTGATGGTTGGAGCACCTATGTTTCACTCTCTTCATTTACCTTCCGTGCAAGAGCATCTCCAACAGGTTTGCTATAATAAAAAAATTAAGGTTTTTTTTTCCTAAATTGCTCCAACAGGTTTGCTAAAATGATTGCTAAAATAGAAAAAACTTGGGTTTTCTCTAAATTTAGAGAATTCTCTAAATTCTCTAAAATAGGAGAGAGAAAGTATTACTTTTTATTTTCCACCAATAGAATAATTTGATTGTTTAAATTTTTTTAAAAAAAATTCATTGGAATAATAAATATAAGTATATTTTAATAATATAAGTGATGATAGAATCTCTATAATAGAAAAACTGTTGGAGATGGAAAAATAAAGTTTTAGAGATTTTGACATTTCATTTGCTATTTTAGTAAAATTATAGCAAACCTGTTGGAGATGCTCTAAAAACCTGTCAAATATAGAAGAGTATAACATTTATTTTTGTTTTGTTATGTTATATGAAAAATATCACTTATAATATAAAGTGGTAGCGAAATATAACATTTAAAACTGTTATACAACAAATAAATAAATATAATCAAATGTTAGAAATTAAAAAAATTTAAATGCTTAAGAACATCAATTTTTGGTCAAGGTTGACGATTTCACGACTTTATATAGTCAAAGTAAATCATCGACTGTAATACTTGATAATAAAAAGTTAAAAAAAAAAATTACTCATTTACTTTCTAATTAATAAATAAATAAACAATAATATAAAGTAAATATTATATATACATTATATCCATATCGGTTTAAATACCAACGAGTACCTAAACTTAAAAACCGAAAACCGACCCATGAATAACTTTTTTTTTTCCCAGTTTTTGGTTTTAAAATTTCGGATTTTACGATTATTGGTTTCTTCGTTTCTGATCAACGGTTTTACTCAACTTCTCCGTTTTACGATTCTTTTGAACACTCTTGTAGAACACCGATTCTTGTTCTGTTCTGTTTTATCCTATCTTATACTGAATATCAAATGTAAATAACTTTTAAAAACCATGAAAATGAAAGAAGATAACGGTTACAAAGAAGGTTGTTTGTTAACGTTGAAGATACACATATCTCAGCTGTTAAACGACTTTGCTCACCACCACACCGTATGAAAACAGATTCCAAAAAGTCGCTTATTTATATATATATACATCTCACATTTCCACATATTTTCCCACACCATTAATCTCTCTCTTTCTCTCTCTACTTTCTCTCTCTACCAGTCGACTATTGTATCTTCATCTTCTCCACCAAAAGAAAATCTCAATCAGCGAAGCAATTTGGAGTTAGATATGAAAAGCGGTAGAGTTGTTATCATTGAAGAAGGATACGTATTCGAGAAGGAAACGCATCTCACGGTGATGAAAACGTCTCTCTTCTTCGCCGGCGATGGATTCACCGTTTACGACGATAACGGCCAGATCGTATTTCGTGTGGATTCGTACGGTC
This sequence comes from Centaurea solstitialis, assembly GCA_030169165.1. Classification (NCBI taxonomy): domain Eukaryota; kingdom Viridiplantae; phylum Streptophyta; class Magnoliopsida; order Asterales; family Asteraceae; genus Centaurea; species Centaurea solstitialis. Next base: position 12,442,840 of record CM058047.1, on the reverse strand, counting down.
CGGACACGTACGACGCCGGTGAACTCGTCCTTATGGATCCGAACGGCCGGTGCCTCCTCACCGTCCGCCGGAAGGTAATTCCGTTAGAACTGATTTCGATCGATACTTTGCTTAATTAACAAGTTAACTTCCTCCGATTCGAGTTGCATCAATGGAGATCTTCGATTGATTGATTGTTTGTTAACAACACAGATCAATAATTCGTGGAGATTCCTTCAATTGATTGATTGATTGATTAAAATCGAACGCTAATTTGTGTTTTTAGCTTTTTTCCGATTCGATTTATGTCAATGGAGATCTAAAATCGATTGATTCATTGATTAACAGCGACTGTTAACTTCATTACTTCATGTTTAAGTTTCATCAGATTCGATTTACGTGAATGGAGATCTACAATTGATTGATTTATCGATTAACAGATTCAGCTAGTTTCATGTTTTAGTTTCATCCGATTCAATTTACGTCAATGGAGATCTACACTTGATTGATATATCGATCAATACCGGCCGCTAATTCATAACTTAGTTTCAATAAGCTGTCTTATAAGCTAGTTTATTGAAACGCTTTGGTCATTTCAGGAGCTTTTTGTAGTGTTTTTTAATATTAATTATTAAATCTCGATATACTCATTTTGGTCATTTTAGATACTCATAGGCTAATTTTTGCCAAACATAAGCTGCTAGCGGCTACCTTATTAGTTAACAACTAGCTTATCTGCTATCTTATTCGTCAACAACTAGTTTATCAGCTACCAGCTAACTTTTCAGCTAGTTTGCCAAAGCCTTAGTTTAATCTAACGTCAATAGAGATCTAAAACTGATTATTTGATTGATTAATTTTCCAGCGGCCGAGTTTACATCAACGATGGGAAGGCTTCCTCGGCGAGCGAATCGACGGCGAGAATCAGAAGCCGATCTTCAGCGTCCGAAGATCCTCGATCATCGGTCGCTCAAACATGACAGTGGAGGTCTTCGGAGACCGAACCGAGGAGTATCTAATCGAAGGATGCTTCGGATCTCGAAACTGTACGATATACGATTCCGGTAAAGAAACAATGGCGGAGATCAGACGCAAAGTGGATGCTTCCACGAATGTGATGCTTGGGAAAGACGTGTTCTCGTTGAGACTTAAGGCAGGGTTTGATGGTGCCTTCGCCATGGGATTAGTTCTGGTGCTTGATCAGATAAATGGAGATGATGAAGATAAAGATGATACTGCTGCTGTAATGGATGATGGTAATTTGTGTTCTTGAGATTTTTGATTATATGATTTTGTTTTTTGTTGTTATATTGTGGTGGTGGTGGTGATGGAATTTGGAGATAAATAAAATCTGAAATTTTCTATGGTTTTGAAAAATGGTATATAATATTTGATTAATTGATTGAATATGGATAGCATGGATAGGACTACCAACGGTCTGTGTAGCTCATCTTCCTTATCATTGTTTTCTACAATAAAAAAACACGGAATCGAGGATGAAACGAATATTAAGGCTGTTTTTGGTAAAGTAACTGAAAAGTTAGCTATTGATTGATAAAACTATTAGTTGATAAGTTACTTTTTAGGCTATCCACACCCAACCCTTCCAACCCAATCCAACCCACTTTTTAATGCCACATCAGCTGATACATCAGCTTTTTCCCAACTCTCTTTTAACCCTCCCATAATTCTCTACAATTCTTACCCAACCCTCTTAGAGCATCTCCAACCGCTTTTCTATAATTTTTCTAAAATAGAGAATGAAAGATCAAAATCTCTAAAACCTTTCTTTTTCATCTCCAACAGCTTTTCTATTTTAGAGATCATATCATCACTTATATTATTAAAATATACACTATATTTATTATCCCAATAAACTTCTTAAAATCTTTTAGACAAGTAATTAGGCTATTGGTGGAATAGATTAAAAAAGTATTTCTCTCTCCTCATATAGAGATTTTAGAGAAATCTCTATATTTAGAGAAAACCTCAACTTTTTCTATTTTAGCAAATGATATAGCAATGCTGTTGGAGCACTTTAGGAGAAAAAAACCCAAAAATTTCTATTATAGCAATGCTGTTGGAGATGCTCTTACACAACACACACACAAACATAGCGGCTTCATGCCACCCCCAAGCCCGCCAGCCCGCCGGGTACCATGGGGTCACACCCAACCTGTCGGGCTTTTTTGAAGCTGGCGGGCATACCCGCTGGAGCCCGACAACATCGGTGCGTGCAGCCTTAGGAATAAATTATGTTAGGTAAAAAACTAGCATGTTTTTTTTTTTGAACGACGTTTTAATTCACACATACGTTCCGGGGGCATTCGGATCTATACGGGCACTGACTAATACCCCGCGCCCATGAGCCGACCCGAAGACCAACCCATGGACCCGCTCCCTGAACCGACCCAAAGACCGGTCAAGAGCTGGATACCGCAGAAGAGATCTATAAGGCCTTTGGCCTTTTTTTGCACCGAGCGAGGCTCGAACCCGCGCCAACTTATCTTTCAAGGCAAGCGCAAGGATGTTATATACCACCACTAGCATATTAATATGTAAAATGACTAAAAATGGTATATTTGAATTTAATAAGGGTATAATTGGAAAAAGCTACAAAAGCTTCAAAATACAACTTCAAGTAACGTTTCAATAAACTAGCTTAAAATATATGTTTGGATGGACTAGTTTATATAAGCTAACTTAGTTTTGCCAAACAGACCCCAAATATTTAAGAAACATGTAAACTAAGAAATTAATCATATATGATTCATATACAAGATCATATATGATTCATGCGACTTTGCACGCGACTTAAGTTGCAGCCAAAGTTGTCCGAGTGGCTTTTTTTTCACAAAATCATATATGATTTTGTTGGTTCGCATGTGTTTTTTAGATAGATGTTATTGTTTGAACTTGGCTCTTTATATGTGTGTGTATATATTTATATATATGCGATTTAAAATTTCAATGAAATAAAGTAACAAAGTATGAGAAATGGTTAAATTATAGCCAAATCATATATGCTTTTATATTAACAGTCATGGTAAGGATGTGCGAGCGACGTGGCACGACCATAGCTAGCGGCCACATCAGGTGAATCAGTTGTGGTTTTAATACAAATTCATGTGATTTTACAATAATGGTTAACGTAAAAATGTGAGGTTATGATTTAATATAAAATAACATGTAATTCGATCGTTTTTTTTATTTTTTTTACTTGGTTATTATATCCGTATGAACTTGGCTATATTTATGTCATTTGTAAACCATATAAATATTAATATAAATTATACTTTATAATAAATATACCTTTACCAGTTACCACCTTCACTAAATATCTAAATAATAATAAATGTAGTGTTATCATTTTAAATAATATTTGATTTGTTTGGTTTATATTAAATACAAGACCATCCAGGCATTCACATTGGTAGAAACCTCAACAAAAGTACAAAACAAGAGGCATAATAAAACTTAACAATATAGATTTTTACAAAAAGCTCACCCTTTTTTTTTAATTTATAATATACAATTTTATCTATAATTATTACTTTACAGTTGATAAATTATTTTACTTTGCATATTTAAAAAATATCGATATATAATAAATTAATGAGATAATTAAATATAAACTTATTAAAATAACAAGACAAATTTTATATAAAAAGTTGCAAGAAAAAAAAATAACAAATTAAAAAGTATTTCATAATATTTATTTTTGTACGACCATTTTTAATATATATTGTTTTAAAAAGTTATTACAAAAATGAATAAGCAATAACATAAATAACAAATAAAACAATAATAAAATAGGAAAGTATAGAAGAGCAAGTTCTAATTCAAAAATCTGAATTTAGATAAGAATCTGTGATTGGACAAAAACATTTGTCCCATAACGGAGGTTCTTGTAAGAACTTAAAGAAGAGCTTTAATAAGAACCTCCATTTCATGGGTAAGTTGAGCTTTAATAGCAATATTCTAAGGTTTTATGCTTCTATGTGTGACATAGATATGTGTTTCATTTTTATGCCATGCCTTAACACATGACTTTAAGAAGGTTGAGCTCCATTTGTAAGTTGGAATATTGTTAGCAATGGCATTTTCATACCTCTAGAATTTCAAGTAACATCAATTAGTAAACTCCTATATGTTACGCTATGTTTGGCAAATTAGTTAAAACACAAAAATTACAAGTCAGCATCCTAGTCAGCGTCCACATCATCAAAACCGGTGCCACATCAGCAGGTAACCTGCTATAATAGGTTGGATACATACAATAGACTATTTTTAAAAGTTTGATACGTCAAAAAGGAATTTTTCAAGTTCAATACATACAATAACTTTTGGTGACAAGTTGGATACACTCTGGTGAACATAACCCTAATATAATATATTAAATAATACAAAAAATAAAAAAAGTTAAATAATAAAATATGTTTAAATCATATAGAATTAATTATTATAAATATATATTATAAAATTAGAATTTATTAACACAAAATTTAGAAAAAAATATACATTAACTTTTGATTTAAATTAATATTTCATATAATAAAAATAAAATCCATCAACTATATATATGATAAGTAATTAGTAATTTTAAAAGAATATAATTAAAAATTATATTAAATATTTTTTATTTAAGTATTTAGCATATTGTATTTATAAACATTTTAAAAATCCTTACATTTGTTTTTTGATATATAAACATATAAAATAATATTTAATTGAAAATAAATAATATATAATTATTATAATTATTATATAATGTACAATAAATATTTATTAATAACTAACTTTAATTATTAAAGTTTAATATGTATTTATAATTAACATTTTATTAATAATCAACATTTTATTAATAATTAATATTTATTAATAATAAATAACTAATATTAGTTAATATTTATTAAATAATAGTTAATATTAATAGGAGTTATAATTGGAAAAAATCAAAAAAAGCTCTCTTCATAAGCTACTCTAAGTAGCTTATCAAAAAGCTAGCTTATAAGCTACTTTTGTCTTATCAAACATGTACATAGAACTTATTTTTACCAAACAATGTGTTAAAGTTTTTCAGTTTAACAATGCACTAATAGAGAATTTTTTTTCCGAAAGACTTGAATATTACTATCTCAAATTTAATGTAAACAAAAACATATTGATTTGAAACTTACAAAAATTAATAGAAGCCAAAAAAAAACCTCTAAAATTCCAATAAATGTAAATTTGTGTGTAACTTTTTTAATCTAATATACACTGCGAATTTTTATGTTTGTTTTATTCATTACCCGTCCAGTCAATATGTAGACTTGATACACATGTAACATGGCCTATAAAAAATATTGGAAGGATGATGGCTTGTTTATTTGCTATTTCTTATTTTATAAATCTACTGGTATAATTGTTTCACGTGAAATGATGTAAAACTCAAATTAGGTATGTATGTGTGTGTGTATATATATCAGATGTTGATGGAAAAATGTAAGCCATATATAGAAGTAAATACCAATTGTCGTTGTAGCATAGTGGTTGGACGTTTTCAAATTAAGTAGGGGACACTAGTTTGGTGTTGTATCATATGTCATGTTTGTCTAGATTTAGAGTATTTGGCTTGTTTATTTTTGGTTTAACCAACTTAATGATTTCAATGCTTTATTTGTTTATCTATTAAAACTTAAAAAAACAGTCTTGATTATTAAATAACTTTGACTCAACAGAAGTAGTGATGTACAGAAGTACTGAATCCCCTTTTAACTTATTTATACCTAACAAATTTCTTTTGGATTTACTTCATGAAAGTGTATCCAACTTGTCACGAAGAGTTATTGTATGTATTGTACTTTCATTTTTACCATTTGATGTATCAAACTATCAAAACCTACCATTTAATGTATTTTGTGACAAGTTGGATACACTTTTATGACAAGTTTGATACATTAAAAAGATAGGTTTTGATAAAGTTGGATACATACAATAACTATTTCTTAAAGTCTGATATGTCAAATGGTAAAAATGGAAGTACAATACATACAATAACTTTTCGTGACAAGTTGAATACACTTTCGTGAAGTAAACCCATTTCTTTTATACGATAATGAGAATTGGAATCACAACACGACATCAAGAATCAAGGTTCATGTCATAGTCACACACAACCGAACAAGAAGATATAGTCGAAAACTTTACGAAAATCCTACAAAATCCGCCTTCTTTTCAAAATCGACATACACACACAAAGACGTGTATATAAGTGTACCAACACGGTTTCTAACTTAAGTGTCGAAGTACTTGTTTAATTAGAGGTATTTTGGTACCAAGTCGACAACCAAACAACCAGTGTTCACATTGACAACCGAAAGGAACATCAATAATACTGGATTCTCGTTTCCCACTTGATTTGAGCTTTTAACATATTTGAGACATACATATTTTGTATAATTTTATGGTGAAATCCGACCCCTTTATCGCTTTAGGAACAACAAAAGTTAAAGGGTATTGTCTTCTCGTACTTTTTTGGGTAAGCAAAAAGATATATGTTTCATGAAAAGCTACTTTTAAATATCTCTTGTGTGTCCCACTAAGCAAATGTTCATATGCATGGACGTTTACATTATTTGGCTTTTGGTTATATTTTTTAGCATATTCTTTTAATTGGTTTGTTTAAGCTAAAATGGTGTGAAGGTAAATTTGAACCTTTACAGCGAAAATATTGTGAATGTAAAAAGAATCGAATCTTTAAATAAATAAAAAAACACTATGAATGTAACATTTACAGTGTTTGTATTATGAATGCACAATTTTTTTTTTACCTTCACAATGTTTTGCTGTGAAATTTAATGTAAAAAATGTTGGCCTCACTGGTCTTACAGAAATCTGGCCATATATATATATATATATATATATATATAGGGGTGGGTTCAAATACAAACCACCCTTTCGTTGTGAACGTGAGGACAACCCAGAGCGCGACACGTGGCAATCTAAAACGGCGGGTCAAGTCATATTCAGTCTGAATAAAACTGCATGTTAGTGTTATTCATACTGAATAACGCTTGACCCGCGGATGACCCGCGGCTGACCCGCCCGCGTCCAATTGCATCAGAGTGCATGTTAGTGTTATTCAGTCTGAATAACGCTTTATTCAGTCTGAATAACTAAGTCGAAATTTTTTTAAATTGCCACGTGTCGCGCTCTCGTTTGTCCTCACGTTCACAATGAAAAGGTGGTTTGCAATTGAACTTTCACCTATATATATATAGGAGTGCATGATATATATATATATATAGGAGTGGTTTCATACAAAAACACTAACTATTTAGAAAACAAAAAAGAAATTCATCGATGTATAAAATCATACATGATTCACATACAAAATCATATATGATTCACGCGACATTGCTTCGTGATTTAAGTCGCTGCCGAAGTTGTCTGCGTCCATTTTTTTGTAGTTAATGCAAAATCACATATAATTACATTGAAGATTTTTTTTAATGTTTTCTTAAATAGTTAGCGTTCTTGTTTGAACCTTTTTTCCTCCCTCTCTCTTTATATATATTATGTATATATAACGAATTTTTGTTGGCCAAGTTATTTCAATGGTCTAGGAAACCGAAAATATTTATTCAAGCACAACCTTATGTGTAAGTAAATTTAACTAAGGTTGTTCATCAAGACTATTACTAAATAATCATGCATGACTAAACTGAAAACAAGATTGATTTGAACCAATTTACTTAGATCGAATGATAACTCGCTATTTTTTGAAAATAATAACTTTAAACAATATCGTTTAAAATTGATACAAAAGGAGTTTGCTTTCAGTTCCAAACCACATAAACCTGATTCCGATCCGGTTCAGTTTGATCCCGATTTAGTTTTCAGCTCATCATAAGAATACAATCGAATTCTTAAGTCAAACAATTTGTCTAGGGCCCTACTGAAATACAAGTGTTTGTCTTCTTTGCTCTGTAATCTAGAAAAAGAGATTTAACACGTAATTGTATTTTTAATGATATCTTTAATTTCTTCTTTAAAAAATAGTACATATTAGTTGCACAAATTTTGTTTGATTTTTATTGTGTTAGAAGATATAAATTATAAATAATGGTTGTTTTAACAAGTTATTTTAGTTGTTGTCTTCTTTTCTGTATCATTCATGTTATATTGGTTTACTGATCGACATAACATAAACGATATGTTCAATAAAGTATAACAGTATACAGATAAAAAAATTTATTAAAATATAAATTAATAATTCAACTATATTTTAACCTTTATCTTGAATTTTTGACAACTAAGTTTCTTTAACTTTATGAGCAATTATAGAAAGGTGTTGTCTATATGCCCCATTCAATTATGTTGCTATTATATGAAGTTTGTGAGTTGTACAAATTTCATAGTGCATAAGGTATAGCTTATATACTTCATGATATATATTTACATACATATCATTGAATTGTATTTTGTTTAACAAATATATATCGATTAGGTTAAAACTACTCACCTAAAAACACACGTCATTCATTAAGTGTATCGATGACTAGCTAAGAAGCTAGTTGATGGCTTATAAGTTAGCTGTTGAGTAATAAACTAGTTTTTAGCTGATATGCTAACTAATGAACAAATTATGTTTGACAAAACTGGCTCGTGAGTGCGTAAAATGACTAAAAAGTACATCTTAATTAAATAGCCCATTATAAATATATTATACTATAATTAAGACAAATCTTTATTAATGTAATCAAAATAAATTTCTAATAATATAATATGTTAATCGTTTGTTTCTAATAGTCTTTGACCTGCTTGGTGGGGGTGATGACCATGTCAAAGCTCCTTGCCTTGCATGGTCCTTTTGCTATATAAAAAATAATATTATATTGATAAACAAGATAATAAAGAAACGAAATAGTATAATATCTCGATTGAAAGAATATAAAATTGATTATTATATATATATATATACTATATATTTAGAATTTGTTAAAACAAATTTTATAAAAAAAAATCTACGTTAACTTATGATTTAAGTACTATTACATATATCCTAAGTAATTAGTAATTTTAAAATGAATACCATTAATAATTAAATTAAATACTTCTTATTAAACTATTTAACACGTTAATTTATCCATGAAAAAATAGCTTTAATTCTTTATAACTTACATAAACATTTTAAATATTTTTATATTTGGTTTTTGATAACTAAACATATTAAACAAAACTTGATATGCTTAATTACATCAAAAAATAATTAATAATTATAATTAATATATAATATATAATTAAGTTTAACTAATAGTGAATTTTAATTACTATAAATTAGTATTTATTAATAACAAATAATTAATACTTATGTAATTAATATTTATTATTTTGCTAATACCTATTAATATTAATAAGTAATATAATTGGAAAAAGTCACAAAACACTACTCATAAGCTAGTGCAAGTAGTTTATCAAAAAACTAGCTTATTTATATATGTATATAAAAATTTAACTAGCTAATTTTTACCAAAAATGTCTTATAGCAACATTTGAGGAATTTTTTATAGTTTTTTTCAATTATACACCTTATTGATATTAACTATAAATTAAAAGTAAATACAAATAATTTATTTTTAATAAATATTAGTTATTGATACATATTAATTTATAGTAACTAAATATAGTATTTTATTTAATTTAATTATACATTATATATTAATTATAATTATTAATTATGTTTGACTTTCAAAAAAAAAAACTATTAATTACTTTAAAATATAATTGATTATTATTGAATACGTTTAGTTATTAAAAAAATAAATATAAAAATCTTTATAATGTTAGCTTTAATCCCTTTTTCTATCAAGGCTAGTGTCTTGTTAGTCTCGATTCTTTTATAAATCGTCGTTAAAAAAATGAATTAAAGCTATACCTTTTTTGATTGTCAAATAAAATATACTAAATATTTTAATAGAAAAATATTTAATCCAATTTTTAATTAAATATTTTGTAAAGAGAAAATTATTTATCTACCCAACTACATAAATGCATTTAATCTCCTACCCACTCTCTTCCAATTCTACCTAAAATACCCAACCGCCGTTATCTGGCGACCGCTACCGACGTCCGGCGGCCGCTATTGGCGGTCCGGCGAGTTTTCCGGTGACCCCTATTAGCGATTCGACCACCTTCAAACCAAAACACATTCCAATACACTTCTATAGCGGCTCCTTTTTTATGAGATAGCGGCTCCTTTTGTGAGATAGCGGCAGCTTCTATGTTTTGTTAAGAATAGGTGTCATACTTTTATGCCACGTGGTGGTTTGAAATATACAAACCCTCCAAAAATAAACATGTGGCATACATTTATGAAGAAGATGTGAGAAAGTGGTGGGTATTTTGAAGATTGTTGCCGGAATGTGTGTGTTCAATATATGTGGCCGCTATCCACCATTGTAGTTCAAATATTATCAATATATATATGTGTGTGTGTGTGTTTTCAATATATATGTACAGTACACGACCTGCATTATTCTGTAGTTCTTTTTATTTGAGGGAGCCGCTACTACAAATTGGGAGCCGCTATCCACCTTTGGCTGGAAAACTCGCCGGACCGCCAATAGCGGCCACCGGACGCCGGTAGCGACCGCCGGATAGCGGCCGGTTGGGTATTTTAGGTAGAATTGGGAGAGAGTGGGTAGGAAATTAAATGCATTTATGTAGTTGGATATAGCTTTAATTTAGTATATTTAGTTTATTTGATTTAAAGTAAATATGCGAAATTGATTTAATTAAATCAATTTCGCATATTTAACATATTTAGTTTATTTAGTATATTTAGTTTATTTGTGATATGCGAAATTGATTTAATTTTATTTTTTGTTTCTTATTGAATGACTGGTGGCTTATAGTTGATGGGTTAAACGAGCCCAATGAAGTTTACTTTGTATTGGATCAGGAAAGCCCAAATATGTATTAATTTTAGCCCAAATGTGTATTATATATTTATATTATACTTTTGAGATTGATAAATTCTTCAATTTCTAGTTTTTTTGAAGGGTGTTCGGGCCAAAACCCGACTAATCTCCGAAAATTTTGGGGGTTAAACATGACCCCACTTAAATGTCTCCAGGTATGTGCACGGAAATGCTCGAACTCGGTTAGGGCGCTATGAACCCCTCAAGCGATAACCAATCCGTCACATCACTGTGAAACCCCCACTTATACTTTTGAGATTGATAAAGACTTGAACTTCTAGTTGTTGGGTGTAAGCAATTCAGATTTATATTTCTAGATCTCAAATTTAAAACAGAGTCCGTTAAACTTAACCAGTCTAGCACTGTAATATTAATGTTCTTAGTTTGAAAACTCAATTAAATTTTGCATCATAATAACATAAACTGTACAAATTTTACATCTTAACTTCTTATACATTCTTACTTGACGTCTTAATGCATGGTACATACCCAAGCAATTTAACTATCAATAGAATATATATAGGGTTAGGTTCAAATGTGAACTCAATTTTGGTTGTGAACGTGAGGATGAATCTCAGCCACACATCTTCGGTTACAGTGGATGCGATCACGGATGATTGACGCGATTCATGGGAGGATAGATATTATTATAGAAGGGGACTCGGTCAAAGCTGCCTTTACCACCTTTATAAGGGGTTGTGAATAGGTATATGTGATTGGGATAGGAAAGTGAAAGAATAAACTATTGTTGAGTGTAAACGGTAACAACCCCGTCCCCCCTCAAAAAAAAAAAAAAAAAAAAAAAAAAAAAAAAAAAAAAAACAGCATATTGGTTCTTGGTTGACCTAATAATAAACTGTTTGTTTGACTTTTTTATATCTTCATAAGATGTTTAACAATATGGTTGACAAATGACAACCATAACTTAGTATATATATATTATTAAATCATTTAAATGTAACACATTGTTTTACTTTGAAATGGAGGGTGTATTAAATGTATTCTTGTTGTTTTACTTTCTAAATATTATAATAGATTTTATATTAACTTTATATTTATTTTATTTATTTATTATCTAGTTAATCTATATCGATCTTAACATATGTGTAATAGTAATACAGCCTCTAAAACTGTTAATTGAGTATAAGCTGTTTAACATTTGTAACATAAAATTCTCTTCAAACTATGTAATTTAATGTGAAGTTAAAACATAAAAATAGTAAATATCATATTCTTATCCAATTGCATAAGAATAAACGAGACCAAATTATAAATATGATACCTTTTGCTATGGTTTTTAATCCTTGTGATTATATTTATGAATTTTAATTTCTTACGAATATAAAGTTTTAATTTTCATCAAGAAAAAATTTTCAAAGACCCAGTAAAATTAATTTTAAGTGATTAAATCTTAATTTATTTTTTAGCAAATAAATTCTTAAACTTTTTCAAATCGAAAAAATAAAATTTTAAACTTTTATTAGAAACAAAAAAACTATCAAAACTTGAGTAATTAAGTTCTGGAACAAATATATCATTAATTATGCTAATAAAATGAAAGAAATATATCATCTCTTTCCATGTATCACAAATCAGTACAAGAGTACAACGAACCAAGAAACTGAAAGAGAACACCATTTTTTCTTGACCTTTATTTACATTTCAGATTCAGATGACAATAAAAAATGTTCGTTATGGTTCAATGGTTATCATTTAAATCTGAAGAGTAAACAATGAATATTATACTTAACCATATGTCTATTACTTTATCGTATGTATTACTAATCTAGTAGTGATATATCAAGAGAGAGATATATTTCTTCCATTTTATAATATAAGCACTTGGTTCAAAAAAACTTAATCGTTCAAAACATGACAATTTGTGGGGTTTTTTTTTGTCAAATCTTTTCCATTTCATGAATTAGTTCTATAAATTTTGTCAAAATAAAGAAAAAAGAATCGAATTTATTTTATGTAATAGGTTATAGTACAGTGGGATTCGATTCAAAGATTCCAAATCCAACCAATAACCGAACCTACAACTAACCCAACAACCAAAAACGTTTGCATAGTGATCCCAACGATCTCCGATTCCTCGATCGCAACCGACTTCGGTGCATTGATCATGAGGACACTTGTCAGATACCCATTCGTCACACCAAGCATCAAAGTCAACACTATCACCGGAACCTCGGTGTGCATCCACTTGGGGCCGCGGATGCAACCCGTATAAAGCGGATAAAACACCACTCTTGCCATACTACACCATATCGCGCCATGTGTCCCTCTTGGCACATAAATAGCCGTCACACACTTTCCCAATAAATCACCAACATTAAACGTCGTTATCAATATTATAGGATACCAATCCTTAAAATACTTTGATTCGACGTTTTCACTCAAGTAACCTGGGAAAATCGACAGTGATACTACGTAGATCATGAACACTGATGTTACTAGCCACCGGATTTTCTTCATGACTTCCCAAAAGTTATCTGTCTCGATCGACTTGTGTAGTTGTGTTGATCGATCATCTACGGATTTTCGATTCCGGTAGCATTGGATCACCGGCAATTTGTCGAGAACATTGGTGCAGACGACACAAAGGAGAACAATGACGGAGCTGAAGATGAAGTAGATCTGTGTGCTTGTTCGAAGACCGTTTCGGGTGTGGGGAAGTGACGCTTTTGTTACGATCCGTAACATCGACACCATTAGACCTATAAAAACCCGAAATTAATCGGTGAAAATAATCTAGTCGTTTGGTTTTAACTTAAGGGAAATTGTCTCGGCCAACCATTATATTGAGTCAAATTGGTCTCATCTCTCATAGCCATTTATCTTCTACTTTTACCCAAATATCATTTTTTTTTGCAGACCCAGATATATGTTTTTTAGAAAAAAAATCGGCTAGATCATTTTTAAAATGCTTTTTAGCTAGGTTTGCAAAAAAAAAAAAATGAACCTAGAATTTTGGTAAAAGTGAGACAAATGATCAGGAAACCAATTTAGGTAAGTTAACAGATTAGTTGGGTGCAATTTTCCTTTAATTAAATATAGCTCTTGATGGATTAACTAAAAAATATTTTATGTTTTTCAAAACGTCATATATTTAATTAAATTTTCATATAAGGCCATATACTTAAATATCTCAAGATGATATTTTTTGGTCAGGTAAGAATCATATACAATACCGGCGGTGGAATTGCCAGCGAAAATCGCCTGCATGTATCGACCGGGGAGTCCTCCGGTGGCTCCGACTAAACTTCCGCCAACGACGCCATCGGCTAAGCCGCTGACTACAACCATGGAAACAAGCACCGCAAAGGCTACATTGGATCCCGTTCCAGCTTGGTTGTTCCCGTGATCTATCCAATCCGTCACAGGGGTCACCATCAAGGCTAAAATAAACAAACCTTGGCCCAGATTCAACCGGGTTCGAACCGATGACAAGTTAACCCGGTTGAACCGGGACCAACATAGGAGGATGACGAGCACCGTCATGGCGGCGGCCAAGTAGCCGACTGAGAAGACTTTGTTGATGTGGTTGGCGGGATACAGGCAGTTGAAGTAGTCAACTGCGGTGATGAAAGCGTTCCATGGAATCAAGTATCCGGCACCGAGTAAGAAGTGAATGATATATGCGGCGTTGTACGTGTCTTTTGGGTCGACATTTTCGTCGTTTGCTTCAAGATTTACTTTCAACGATGGGTGGGTGTCCATTTTTACTTGTTGCCGACGGGTAAAATTGTCGAAAATATGTGAAAGAAAAGGGAAAATGGTATCCATGAGTGAGGTTTTGAGCTTATAGAGAGTCATTTGCAAACTTATATTTTCCAAGAGCATCTTATATGGAACTTTAAAAATTAAATATGTGGGTCCATTTATATAAAATACAATTTTAGTTTCAAAAACACTCCAAAAATTTCAAAGTTATGGAGGAAGATTTTATGTTGGAAATGGTGGGGCCAAGGGTTTTGACGTTTGAGAATCCACACGGTATATTACTGTTGTATAAATTCCATAACCGGCAAAAAGTTTGCGGTTAGTTGGAGGCAAATTTGACCATTTTTACGTGTCTAGAGCATCTTTAATGTATCTTTCAAAAACTCAAAGGCTATGTTTGGCAAGCGTAGCTGATAAGCTAGCGGATAGCTGATAAGCTAGCTGTTGATTGATAAACTTGCTAGTAGCTGATAAGCTAGCTGTTGAACAAAATATGTTTGGCAAAAACTAGCTTATGAGTATGTAAAATGACCAAAAAGGGTATATTTGAATTTAATAATTAATATTAATAAGGGTATAATTGGAAAAAGCTACAATAAGCTCCTCATAAGCTACTCAAAGTAGCGTTTCAAAAAGCTAGCTGATAAGCTAGCTTCCTGGTACATGTTTGGATGGACTAGCTTATAAGCTAGCTTATCAGCTAGCTTATGCTTGCCAAACAAAGCCAAAATGGTCATCCTTAACGGAGCCGGTAGGGGAACCGGTACCGGCCCGGTACCGGTAGTAACACCGTCATGATCAACTTGTACGGGACCGGTAGAGGCCCCAACCGGCACCCCCCTCACCCCACCCCACCCCACCTTTCTCTCACTTCTTTTCTTTTTCTTTTATTTTTTTAACTAACGAATGATATGAAATTGGTACGGGTAAGGATGAAATGATATGGTGGTGGTAAGGTGATGATAAAACTGATATGACACTGAGGTGGCAACTTGTATGGGTGGTATGAGTGATACGGTTAAGAATGACCAATCTAACCATACTTCAAACTCTAAAAGAATTTGTGTTATTTTAGGTGAGAAAGAGGTATCAAAATCTCACACACCAATTTTGACGCCCCACATAAATATATTATTTTATTATATATCTAACTATAAAAATATAGATTTATTAATATTTAGTATTTATTTTAGAAAAACTAGACGTTAAATATTTTTTTTTTTGTTTTTATTTAAAATTTTATTCAATTCAAAATATATTTAAAAGTTGTCAATTCTTTCATATAATTTGTGTTACTTGAGTTAATTTCATAATGTAAGTTAAAGCAATTATTGTTTTTATTTCAATAAATCTTCATTAAATAAATTAATTAGTAATTATTTATTATTATACTACGCATTATAAAAATATAATAATTGTTATTAAAAATAGTTAATAGTTAGTAAAATATATTATTTTAAGGTGGGATTCAAAAATTTTGTGTTTTTAAGAATGTGGTTGGAATTGAAATTTTATTTGGTGTGACTGAACCCACCAGAATTGGTGTTTTGGTGTGAAGGTTGGAAATGATATTATTGAAGATGCTCTAATTTAAATTCGATTTATTGGTATCAATTGTAAGTGATATGAGCTGAGCTTGATTATTATTATATACGACTCGAACTTGAAGTCAATATTTGAGTTTGAAGTCGACTAGAAAATTCAACAGTAGTAAAAATCCAAATTGACTCGAAAGCCAATTACTCAGTTCGAACCCGTTTCAAACTCGAACCAAATCCGTATGTTGGAACGCGCGTCGTTGTCGTCGCCACCGCAACCATCAACGCCACAACAAACCTCACCACCGCCACAATGATCTTCGTCGCCGCAAACCACCACCGCCGACCCAGATCCACCGCTGCCGTTGTAAAAAACCAGCGCCATCAACACCACCACTGCAACAATCACTGCCACCACAACCATCAACGCCACCACAAACCATCATCACCACCGCAACCATCATCCCCACCGCATACCATAACCCCACCGCAACTATTTCTATTGAACTTTATTTACTATTCAGATTCAAATGACAATCGAAGGTGTACGCCTTATGATTCAATAATTGTCATTTAAATCTGAAAAGTAAATAATGAATATGATATATAATCATTTTTTATTGGTTTGTTATTTGTACTGTATTATTAATCTGCTGAACTATTATAACACCCCTAAATTTAAAAGACCCGACTAATTTAAAATTTCCTTAAAATAAATAGAATAATTGATAGGGTCAACAGAGTAGTGTATACTTCTTTCGTTTCACTAGATACGTACCCGAACGCGATGCAGCGCGAAACATCTTGAAGAGAATTCGAAAGGGGAATCATGTTTCATTTTTTTATGAATCTGTATCGTTTTATATCGCGAATTGGTTAGTATTTAAATCTACTCAATCTTGAACACTACATAAAACTCATTTTCAACAAGCCGAGTTTCTCACAATACCAATGTTCGACTAAGGTTGTTGGAAAAGTCAGATAATTTTTAAGAGTAGAGTCAAACTAAGTCATTTGGGCATACACTTTTTTGAGTCAATCATGTTCATAAAAGGAATTGACTAAATATTCATCAAGATCATATAGCAAACTATGATTTGTCCAGTTATATCATTCCATCATTTTGAGTCTCGCAGTTTATTTCTACTCGTAAAGTATCACTATACGTAAATTGGGGAGAAAAAGACAATTGAAGAGAAAAGAGGCAATCAATCAACTAGTTTAAAAACCAAAACTAATAACACTACCTTGACTTTAACCAATGTAATCAAGGAAGAAAGAAACTAAGTTAGATGAAATAAAAGAGCAAAAAAGAACCAAGATTTGTTGAAGATGGTATCAGGTGAATAATATCTTAAAATTATTTCAATACCCCAAGCATCATGTTTCTTATCTCAAATACAGATATGCTTCACATGAAGCTACTTGGACAAAGAATCCAATAAAATGTCAGCCAACTCAAATTAGTGTATATCATATTGGTTCCTTTTTTAAAAACAAAACAAAGATATGTGTATTATGGCTGGATATGCCCGATGCATACATACACTTTCAATCTTGTAATGTGCACGGGCTGAATATTCTCCAAAAATTTCACTTAAAAAGAACAACAATAATACCTTTATTTCCTTTCTTTGTATACTAAATATTGAATTCACGTCCTTAAGCAAATGCAAACAAATAAACAAACTTGATACATAAAGTCATAAAGCAACCAATATATTTTCCAAACTTTAATTTTTGATGAAGATACATGCCAATATATTTTCCAAAAATCTCAAAGACCCAACTTCCATGCATTACATCATACTGACCTTAAGGTCTTGCCATGATGCAGAAGAAGGTAGCCCATTAATCATAATTGTGTCAATCATAAAAACCAATTATGTTTGAGAATTAAACTCTCCACAATTAGTATGTACAACATGCAAAAATAAGATAATATACACACCTCTATAATCAGAGTGTCTAGAAACATCACCACCACCCCCACCACGACCAATGCCATGATTGCTATATATATAACGATCTGTAGAAGATGAGTTACGGGGACCACCATGAGGAGTTTCCACCTATTCGGACAATTTGATGTTAAACGTATCGACTATTGCTTCTACTTCCAAGCGAATTAAACGAAATCATTTCTTGTGTGTTCTTCATTCATATGTGCAAAAAACCCTTAGGCTGTGTCCATCAACCTATATGAGGATAAGAATGAATAAAAAAAGGCATAGCTTGGAGGTCTTGGTGGAATTTTCAAATAAA
Organism: Centaurea solstitialis; assembly: GCA_030169165.1. NCBI lineage: Eukaryota > Viridiplantae > Streptophyta > Magnoliopsida > Asterales > Asteraceae > Centaurea > Centaurea solstitialis. The sequence continues at coordinate 12,424,365 of CM058047.1, read as the reverse complement.
AACAGAAAAGATATACCAAACTTATTACTCCAGACAACATTACTCATGCATGAAATATTTAACACCTTGTAGTAAGCTAGTGGCACAACTGGTTGATACTGTTTACCCTTTCTTTGGACTCTGTGTTCATCTTATCCTCATTAAAGCGCTTCTGAATGATAGTTAGGTCTCATCTAACATCAACCCAAAATCAAAATAGAAAAACTAGATTGTAAATTGAAAGAAAAATAAAATGATTCAAGAAAATCTTGAAAGTAGTTACAAACCTGGATTTTATGGTCTTTTATAAACGGGAGATCAAAAGCTGGCTGGTGAGAGATGTGTTTCACAGGGGAATTGTTGAGGCGTTTCAAGTATTTATGAACTCGAAGCTTCTGTCAAGACTTACTTCTTACACCAACGGGAAAAGGGAGTGGAGACCGAAGGCAGAACTAATAAGAAGATTAAGAAGAAGATTCAATGTCAAATGAAAAACGAAAATCAAATTTAAACCGTAAATCAAACAAAAGCCAAAACTTAAAATCAAACCTCACCGAGTCGTTTGTCATTACCTCACCTAAGATATGATGAAGAAGAAGATTGGCCATCAAAGTCTCCAGAGATGGATTTCTAGAACCTGCAATTTCCTTTCAGTCTGATTGCTTTACATGGTTGTACACCATGCTGTTGAAATTCAGTTATGTTGAACAAAATAACTGAATTTAAGGTTTATTTTTTTTATATAGTAGTAAAGATAAGTATAGCTCCCCATAAGGACTTGGTTCAAAAACTTTGACTAGACACTTCATGGTTCAATATATGAAATTTAATCGGGCATCTTTGGCATAAAAAAACTTTATGGATTTATTAGTTCAATTTTCAAAAAGTTTAAAAGATTAATTTATTCATATTTATTTGACAAGATTTAATTGTTCAAAACATAAAAATTTGATGGTATATATTTTGAACTTTTCCCGTTTCATCGATTAATTCTTTAAATTTGGTCAAGAGAGAGAAAAAACATCAGATTTATTTATATAATTTTATTATAGGTTTTGATAGGATGGGATTCATTTCAAAGATTCCAAATCCAACCAAAAGCCGAACCTACAACCAACCCAACAACCAAAAACGTTTGCATAGCGATCCCAACGATCTCTGATTCCTCGATCGCAACCGACTTCGGTGCAAGAATCATGAGGACACTTGTCAGATACCCATTGGTCAAACCTAGCACAAAAGTCAATGCTATCACCGGAGCCTCCATGTGCATCCACCTGGGCCCGCGAATGCAACCAGTAAAAAGTGGATAAAACACCACTCTTCCCATACTACACCATATCGCGCCACGTGTTCCTCTTGGCACATAAACAGCCGTGAAACACTTTCCCAAAAAATCACCGACGTTAAACGTCGTTATTAGTAATATAGGATACCAATCCTTAAAATACTTCGATTCAACGTTTTCGCTCAAGTAACCTGGGAAAATCGACAGTGATACCACGTAGATGAAGAAAACAGACGTTACTAGCCATCGGATTTTCTTCACAACTTCCCAGAAGTTATTTGTCTCGATCGACTTGTGTGGTTTGTTCGCTTGATCATCGACGGGTATTCGGTTTCGGTAGCATCGAATCACTGGCAATTTGTCGAGAACGTTGGTGCAGATGACACAGAGGAGAACGATGACGGAACTGAAGACGAAGTATATTTGAGTGCTTATTCGGAGGCCGTTTTGGGTGTGGGGAAGTGAAGCTTTCGTTACGATCCGTAACGTCGACACCATTAGACCTACAAAAACCCGAAATTAATCGGTGAAAATAGTCAGGTCGTTTAGTTTTAATTAAGGGAAATTGTCTCAACTATCCATTCTATAGAGTCAAATTGGTCTTATAGTTATTCCTCTCCAATATCACTATGTTCTCAAATTCTACGTCATGTTTTTTTGGACAAGCTAAAAAACAATGTTAATCTAGTCAATTTTCCTTTAGAAAAAAAGTTAAGGGATCTAGGTTTGCAAAAAACGGACCCAGATCCGAAATTTGCAGACCCATATATAATTTATTTTATTTTATGGGAAAATGGATTAGATCGTTTTTTTGTGTTTTTTAGCTAGGTTTGCAATAAAAAAGGCCTAGAGTTTGCAAATGTTAAGAAAGAAATAATTAGCAGACCAATTTAAGCAAGGTGACTAACTAGTTGAGGAAAATTTTCTTTGATTAAAATATAACTTTTGATGTATTATATAAAAAATATTTTATATTATCAAAAGGTCATAGATTTAATTAAATTTTTATTTAAGGTTATAAGAATATATATCACAAGATGATATTTTTCGGAATTGGGTAACGAATCAAATACGATACCAGCGGTGGCATTGCCGGCTAAAACCGCTTGCATGTACCGACCCGGGAGTTCTCCGGTGGCTCCGATTAAACTTCCGCTCACGAGCCCATCGGCTAACCCGCTAACCATAACCATGGAAACAAGCACCACAAAGGATACATTCAATCCCGTTCCTGTTTCGTTCCCGTGATCGATCCAGTCCGTCACGGGGGCCACCATCAAGGCCAGAATAAACAAACCCTGGCCAAAATTCAATCGGGCTCGGACCGACGGAAGGTTAATTCGGCTCGACCTCGACCAACACAGAAGGATAACGAGGACCGTGATGGCGGCAGACATGTAACCGACCGAGAAGACCTTGTTGACGTGGTTGGCGGGATACAGGCAGTTGAAGTAGTCGACTGCGGTGATGAAAGCGTTCCATGGAACCAGGCATCCAGCACCCAGTAAGAAATGGATGATGTAGGCGATGTTGTACGTGTCTTTTGGATCGTTTTTTTCGTCGTTTTTATCGGGATTTACTTTCAATGACGGGTGGGTCTCCATTTTTATGTAATTGTTGACGGGTGAAGTTGTCGGAATATGTAGAAAAGAAAGGGGAAATGGTGTTCATGAGTTGTGTTTCTTTTCAACTTATAAGTAAAGAAGCATTTGCAAAATAATAGCTCCAAGAAAACACCAAAAATATAAAAGGTAGTGGGTCCATTAATTATAAAAAAAAAAAATATTGGTCGGAGAATTTTGCCATTTGAAAATTCTAACGGCATATTATTCTCGTTTAGATTCCACAAGTGACAATTTTTCTTGAAGTTTTAGAGAGATCCTTAAATTAATTAGGTTTATTGGCTACATTCGATCAATAAAACAGTAAAGTTACATATTTGTTGCCATCATTCGATGAATAAATTATAAAAGAGTAAAAATACATATTTGGTGACTATAAAAGTTAATTGGACTAAAATTCATAACTATTAGGATTTAGGAGGTATCTTTTCTGTGGTTTCATTGTTTCAAGTAAGGTAGTACTTTGGTCTCTCATGTTTTGTTCAGCCTGGCTCATGTTGTTGGGTTTCAGATCCAGACTATGAACTTGGAGCCAATGGATCTGAAACCCAACAACTGGAGCCAGGCTGAACCAAAAATAACTATCCAAATTCAATAAGACATCAAATCAAATTTGATCAACCACCACATATTTGAACAATAGGATTGCAATTTGCATGAGAATATGCAAAAAACAGCAAGTAGTTGAATCTGCTGTCATAAGACAGAAACAACAACAAAATATTTAGGTAGTATCAACACCTGTGTTGCACCCAAGGGCCAAGGCCAACAAACAGATATCCACAACAACAAAAAGAATCCAACAAATCATGCAACTTGAATAAAAACAAACAGAAGCTACATGTCACACAAAACACAAGCATGACATAGAAGACACATAGGAAGTAGCTACTAACCACATAAAATCCATACATATGCCTCCATTACAATCACCGAATATCAAACAGATAATTATTAAGAAATACGAAACAGACCTTGGAGGATAAATTGTCGTCACAAAGAGATTTGAATCATGTTCTTCGTCTTCTTCCTAAAACCTTGAGAATATATTAGAGAAAACAAAAAACCATTGATAGAACTAGAATAGTAAAACTTAGGAGAACACATATACATAATACACACATACACACACACATATATATATATATATATATATATATATTAGAGAGAGAGAGAGAGAGAAAGAGAGAGAGAAACATTCAAATGAGAATGATAACTTTTTAAGAAAACACGAGGACAATTCTCAACCACTCATCCAGTCAATAAAGGTGGCTTTGACCAGGTCACTCTCCTTTAATCATCTCCACCCTCCATGAATCGTGTTAATCTTCCGTGATCACGTCCACTGTAACAGAAAATGTGTAGCTGAGAATCGTTCTCACGTTTTCTTAAATTGACATCGTTCTCGTATGAACCCACCTCTTCTCAGAGAAAGATATGTGCTTTCGCTTACAATCTATATTAGGCTTCATATCCCACAATTATCACCTAAAAAGTATTACATTTGAATGAAAGTAATGGTTGCATTCACCCTTTATGCATGGGCAACAATTTCTCTTGCATTAGGCTTTACAGAGTATCAAGTATCAAACAAATAAACAAATGAAACAAACACAGTATATCTATGCAAAGAGTATGATAGATATAACATTAGAAATAGTCAAATTAGTGGGTGTCAGATTCAAATGGGTAATAGAAGACTTCATTATTGGAGATAATGAACAATAATGTAGTTTTAATCATCACATATCAAATATAGAATCAAAGATGAACAACAATTGATGACAAAAAAAAGGAAGAAAAATAGTCTAATGCAAAATATAAAACTGGGAAAACAACTGGTTCACCTACACACACAAATATATATATATATATATATATAGGGGAAGTATCAAATACAAACCAAGTAGTTTGTATAAACTCTACAAACCTAATCTTAACCATTGATTTCCATTGATTTTGTTTATCTCCTAATTTTTAGGCAGTTTTCAAATTTGGTTGAGAGAAAATTTAGGAACATAATTAATCCACACCATTGATCATGTAAATGTATGGTTGAGATTGGTTTGTATAGTTTGTACAAACTATCCGGTTTGTAACGGATACGACCCCAAAATATATATATATATATATATATATATATATTATAGAGGAAAGTTCAAATGTGAACTCAATTTTGGTTGTGAACATGAGGACATATCTCAACCCTTGATCTTAGCCAAATTTAAAGTCAGCTTACTAATATGGCTTGGGGGTATTTTGGTCAGATCTGGATCCTTTTCTTCTCTATGTTTAAACGTATACATCAGGCACCACACTTACCATTGGCATCTCTACTCCATCTCTAGTATCAACACATCCATCAATGGTGATTTCTTCATCTCTCTCCAAGTGATTTCTTCATCTCTCCAAGTGATTTCTTCATCTCTCCAGTTGATTCTTGCATCTACATCACATTAAATCAAAATTTTGATTTCTGAATTTTGAAAATTGAAATTGTAAATTTTGTTCTTGATATTTTTCATCAAATTAGGTTAGTTTGACTCGTTTTTTGTGATTGTTGTTTTACAAAAGTTGTTTGTAATTATGATTAGAGCAACATATCCAAGCCTTAACAATTTTCGTGTTGATTTTGGAAAATTGAAATTCTAGGGTTTGTGTTCTTGAGATTATTCATCAGATTAGGTTAGTTGTATTCGTTTTTGGTGATTGTTGCTTTTCAAAAGTTGTTTGTAATCATAAGTAGAGCAACATATCCGAATTTTAACAATTTTCATAATGATTTTAGAAAATGGTTGTTTTAAAATTGAAATTTTATGGTTTGTGTTTTTGAATGTTCATCATATGTTCTTGAAGAAAAAGTTAATAAATCTGTGTTTGATGTATTTTGGTTGTGTTTAATTGTTTTTCTTGTATTTGAATTAAAAAACATGGAGAAATGGAATTTTGGCACCATTTGGCTCTTGAAGATGAAGATGAATTGATTTTTGGATTCTTGAAGATGAATTGTTGAAGATGAAGATGTATTCTTGAAGATGAAGATGAAATTATTAAAATAGAAATGTTACATAGAATTATTTGTTATTCACTTTGAATAAATCTTTATATTCAGACTGAATAAAACTATAAATATAAACTTAATAGAAATGTTGCTAAGAATAACTCGTTATTCATTCTGAATAAAACTTTTATATTCAGACTGAATAAAACTGTAAATGTAAGTTTAATATAAATGTTAATTGAAGTTACTTGTTATTCACTCTGAATAAAACTTTTATATTCAGACTAAATTACTTGTTATTCACTTTGAATAAAGCTTTCTATTCAGATTGAATAAAACTATAAATGTAAGCTTAATAGAAATATTAATCAGTTGTTATTCACTCTGAATAAAACTTTATATTTAGAATGAATTATTTGTTATTCACTTTAAATAAAGCTTTTATTCATTAAGCCATGAAAAAACAATAATCATTTTAATTTAATTCACCTTGAAAGAAATAGTGTTATTCAAAATAATTATTTACTCGAATATTGTATATTTAGAATGAATAAAAGCATAAGCTATATTGAATTCATATCACTCTCAATGTTATGCTGATGATAAGCTATATTCACTCTAAGTAATACACAATATTCATACTGAATAAAAGTACAAGTTATATTCCCAATTTTTAATTTCAAGTTATCTTCATTTTGAATATTAAGTATTATTCAGAGTGAAGAATTCATAATATATGAGTATTCAAACTGAATAATCAAATCACATTACTGCAAGTTATATTATTCTAACTGTTGTATGTTATTCAGAGTGAATAAAAATACATGTTATATTCAAGTTGTATCACTCTGAATAATTATTAAAATTGAATAATATATGATTATTTAGATTGAATAATACAAAAGGCAAAAATCTTTCTTTAGTTCATATTCTTATTCAGTTCCATTACTGCAAATTATATTCACTTCGAAAAATATATAATATTCAAAATGAATTAAACAACAATCTTATTTAGTCAATTTAAATACAAAGTAATATTATCCACAACTATATTATGCGCTAAAATTAATCTTCGTATTTGTAAATACAAACGTCAATATACATTTACTAATTAATCAATATTGTACATCATGTAATAAACATACATATACCTAAAACCAACTATTTAAAAACCATATACTAATTGTTTAATTCTTCTTCACCAACATAAAACCAACTTTTGATAGTCTTCTTTCCAATCTATCAACGATTTGTCATTCGGATACATCTTCAGTGCTTCAATCATTTTGAATTCTAGTTCTGTCTTGTTTGCGTACAACTCTTCCATATCTTGATCAAGTAATCTGACAAGTTCCTGTTTATCTTTGTAATTAGTAAACTAAAGAAAGTGAATCAAATATGAATCAAAGTGTATTAACTTTGAATATGACATATTTTATTTATAGTGAATAATATTATTCACTTTGAATAAGATTAATCAATATTCATTTTCTACTTGTTATTCAGTCTGAATAACAAGTCTTGGACCGAATAAGAAGACTACTTGTTATTCAGACCGAATAAGAAGACTACTTGTTATTTGGATTGAATAACAAATCTGCTTTAACAAATCTACTTGTTATTCAGACTGAACAACAAGTAGGCTTGTTATTCAGACTGAACAACAAGTAGGCTTGTTATTCAGATTGAATAACAATTCTACTTGTTATTCAAAGAAGACTTGTTATTCAGTCTGAATAACAATCATAGTTCTTAAAGTTAAGTTTATTTTAACAAATCTAATAATTATTCGGTTTGAATAATAAGTCTTCAACCTAAAAAGCAAGTATACTTGTATAAATAACAATTATTATTCAGTCTAAATTAATAGTTTATGCAAATATTTGTTGTAATTGCTCAAAATCATATATAAGCAACATTTCTATTAATCATACATTTTAAAGTTTTATTCAGTCTGAATATAAAAAAACTTTATTCAGAGTGAATAACAAATAATTCAATCTATATATAAAGCTTCATTCAGAATGAATAACAAAGATTTTTAGTCAACATTTTTATTCAACTTACATATACAATTTTATTCATTCTGAATATATAACTTTATTAACTCAAAACTCAAAAACTCTGATTTATTAACCTTTTCACTCTGAAAATAGATCAAAACTCAGATTTATTAACTTTTTGTTCAAGAACACATGATGAACAATAACACAAACCATAAAGTTTCAATTTTCATACAACGATTTTCCAAAATCATTACGAAAATTGTTAAAATTTAGATATGTTGTTCTAATTATGATTACAAACAACTTTTGAAAAGCAAAAACCATCAAAAACGAATCAAACCAAGCAGATCTGATAAAAAAATCTCAAGAACACAAACCATAAAATTTCAATTTCAAACAACGATTATCTAAAATCATCATGAAAATTGTTAATCATCGAATATGTTGCTCTGACTATGATTACAAACAACTTTTGTAAAACAACAATCAACAAAAACGAATCAAACTAACCTAATCTGATGAAATATATCAAGAACACAAACTATGAAATTTCAATAATACTTACTTATAATGAAGCTTGAAGCTACTGGAAGATCATCCATTTGATTTTCGTATGATGCAGACATGTTTTTTGTTCAATAATGCTTGAAAATTATCATCTTCGATCCATGGTTTGAGAGAGATGGAGAGATTTCTTTGAGAGGAAGTTTTAAGAAAGAGGGTTTTCCAGATTTGAAACCCTAAAATTCACTTTAAAGCATCAGATCAATATTACCATTATACCCTTACACGCTTTTTTTTTTATTGGAGCCATGGTCATAGTTTTCATGTTATTTTCAAAAATGCCACCACCCCTTTTAACCCTTGATCTAATCAGCTTTAGTTTGATCAAAGGCTCACATTTGTCCTCATGTTCACAACCAAAATGTGGTTCACATTTGAACCCACCCCATATATTATATATTATAAAGAGGAAAGTTCAAATGTGAACCACTTTTTGGTTGTGAATGTGAGGACAACCGAGAGCGCGACACGTGGCCTAATCATCCGCCGTGGACTTGACGTGACGCCTAGTCATCCGCCACATGTCGCGTTCTCGGGTGTCCTCATGTTCACAACCAAAAAGTGGTTCACATTTGAACCCACCTCTATATATATATATATATATAGGGTCAGGTTCAAATGTGAACTCATTTTTCATTGGGAACGTGAGGACAATCGAGAGCGCGCCACGTGACATATTCAATTTGAATATTCATGTGTTATTCAAATGAATAGCACTGCATTCAATGTTATTCAAACTGAATAACACTGAAACACTGAATGCAGTGTTAATCAACAATATCTTTTGGTGGCATTTCATCAAACACCTTGTGTGTACACCTCAAATCTTCAATTTTTTAGTAGATTGGACATAATTACATGAACACCAAGACACTAGATTTAGAGAGAAAGATAAAGAACTATATGGAAAGTTTAAGAAGAAGATAGAAACTCATCAGATCTGGATCTGATGGAGGTTTTGATGTAGAGATCTGGTGGTTGGTGGTAGAGATGAAGAATGACGAAAGATCTGGTGGTGGCGGTGGACGGCGGTGGAGCGCCGGCAACGGTGGCGGCGGCGGCGACGACGACGGTGGCAGCGGCGGAGAATGTTTTCTGGCGAAGAGAGGTGATGGTGGATGATGAGAGGAGAAGATGTTGAATTGTGAAAAAGTGAAAGTGATTTGTTTTTTACTTGCTTAATTATCAAGCAAGATGTTAAATTGTCCAAAATACCCTTTTGGGTTATAATAATGTATGGAATCATAAAAAACTAAAGAAATTGTTACCATGCACTTTGGTGGGATCGACTAGGGGTGAGCAAAAACCGAACCGAAAAACCGAGAACCGAAAACCGAACCGAGAACCGAAAATTCGTACGGTTCGGTTTCGGTTTTGGTTCCAGAACCGGTCCAAAAAAACCGAACCGTACCGAAATTAGAACCGAAGTAGGAACCGAACCGAGAACCGAACCGATATATACTATATTTTATAAATTTTTTATATAATAAAATTAATAAACAACCCCTAATCTTTCAACTTGTTGCTAGTTTTTTCCACAAAACATTCAAGATTTGGTTTTCAATTTGTAGTCTTTTAATTTGTTTTGGTTTTCATTTTTCAATTTCATAGATTTATGTCTTATGTAGTCTTTAATTTTCAATTTCATTATTAGGTTTTCAACTTTGAAGTCTCAATCTTATATTATATGTTTCTATTTTATATTCAATAAATTGGTGTTTCTATTTATATTCAAAAAATTGGTTTTTTAAGAATGTAAAGTTGTAAACAACTAAACATAATTTTTCAACAAATTAAATGCAAATTGTCAAGTTGAAAAATGAAAGAAAAGAAATATAGAGTTATAGACTGAAAACCGGACAAAAAAACCGAAAACCGGGGGGAAAAACCGAAAAGCCAAAAAAAACCAAAAAACCCGAAAACCCAAAAAAAAACTGAGAACCGTAAAAAAAAAAACCAAAAACCAAAAAACCGAAAACCGAACCGAACCGAACCGTGCTCACCCCTAGGATCGATGGTGAATGCTTCCAAATGTGGGTTAGTTTCGTTTGGTTTGGTATCAAACGACATTTTCATGTTTTATTTCCTACATTTTTTCTGCAATTAGAAAACATAGGCCAAAAAGGTATACTACCTAACTGCAATATTCTACTTCTTTATAGAAACACCTATTAATTATTTATTCAGGTCCAGTGAAATCATCATTGTTTTCTGTAAACCAAACCAAACGAACCCATTATATCGTTTTCATATTACAACATCAGCTATATAGCTTTAAAAACTTAACAGAATGAATTTCCTTCAATAAATAAAAACGGCATAATAAAGCGGGAAATCTACGAACCTTCAACATGCAACCGGATAAATGGTGAACCTGCTAGTTCCGAGCAAGCCACATCGAAACCGCAAGCTTGGATTATGAATTTAACGCTTGAAACACCCACCGGAACCAAAAGCTCGGATATATAAAAGGCTTCCACCGATGCTTCTCCGAGATACTTTGATCCTTGCGACCATTATCTGCTTCAATTTCAACGTAAACGTTGTACTTAGAAAATATAGATGTGACACCGCTATTTAACGCCCAACTAATTTTAAGAGAAACCGTAATCTGTCCCTTAGGATCAGATGTCCAATCGACGATTGGATATTGTTGAAGTGATAAGGCAGAAGGATTGCTTGATGATAAAGCTCGAAACTGAAGATAATCATTGAAGATAATGCAGATAGATAGAGTTCGAGTCGAGATAGAGTTTGTTTTACTTTGAAGCTTATCTGTAATTATTAGTTGTATATATCTTAGTTTTTGAGTCCATAGGTAGATACGCTTATCATTATTGTTCATAGAATTTTAGCCTCAAGGTTCTTGAATCCCTGCAATAGAGAAGTTTTGCATGTCTGGTGAGTTCTTTCATTCATCAGATTGGGGCTTTGGTTTGTAAACGATATTGATAGTAAATACAAAACAGTTTGTGATTTCATTGTGTTCTTTGTCATTGTTAAAGTGTTTTTCCGCAACTTGTTTAACAATTTCTGAGTTGTTTTATGTCTTATTACGAAATCGATTCTGACATGATTTATTTGGTAAGTTTCTAGCGTGATAAGACAAGTTTTTTTTTTCTAAACTTGCCCCTTAAAATAAAAGAACACGCTTCTTCCATTTATGAAAATCCCCTCCCAAACAATTTTTTCCCCAATTTATACATTAATCCACACAGGCAGCTTTAGCCATACAAGACTTAAACCAACCAAACCACCCCAAATACTTACAGGTAGAGCAAGGTTAACTTGTATGCTTAATTAAAGTGGATGGAAGATTCTATAGAGAGAATGCATACATAATTTTTTTAGCTTATCAATCGCACAGGAAGCAATAACTTACCCGCCAACGCTGCCATCATGAAGAGCCCGATTTTCCCATAATTATACGTCATGTAAAAGTTAGTCAGCCCAGCTCCATAAGCGTTACAGAAGGCCAAAGAAGGAGCACAAATGTAGGCAATAATCAAATAGTACCATTTGACCTCGGGAAACATGTGAGGTATCGCGGTTACAGCGATATATAAGCGCAAAGACAATATATCCAATTGCTCTAATAGACATGGGGGTATGGTTTCTCTGAGTTCTAGTGTTACATTATTATGTATTGGTTTTAAAACCAAATGAACACTCTTGAAATAAGTCTAAACGCACGTATGGTCTGGTTAATAGTGCGTAGAAGCATCTACTTGATCTCAACAGATCTTATCCATTTAATATCCTACTTATTGTTATGCTTAAAACATAATATTTGTTAACATATATGATATATGGGGTGAGCATGATGCGATACGCTGACCATGGGTCGGCTTTCGGGTCATTCCATGGTCGCCAGGACTAATTAGGATCCCGTATGGATCTCAAATACCTCGTCGACTTCGTGTCGGGAGGTGTTTGTGAGTTATTTGTCGTTCAAAAAAATATGCATATACACATACATGTATATATATATATATATGTGTGTAAGTTCAGTTGAAAACCTATTTTCCATTAAGAACTCGGGTGCCTTCCACAATAGACCACATGTGAGATGTCTCTTCTAATGATAAATATTCATAATGAATAATACATTCATGGAAGAACACGTCTACATTTTTAATGAATATATACATTACGCGTCTCGTTATGGTGTCCTATGGCTATGATTGAGAGAGAAAATCATGCAAGAAGTTCAATATTTTGCTAGAAGGCGAAAAGTTTCAATTTCTAGTATAATTATAGGTTTTCTCGAGGTGTGTAATCATATATGATTAAATGTTTATATGTTGTCAATGCAACATCTGCTTATTCTTATATGTTTAAGCGTGTGTATCATTACTGAAACTTCTTAACTTCTCATAAAATATGTAACTACTCATTTGATCCAGCCTGTTTATATATAAAGTCGTAATCATTTGACAACCCGATTATTTGCGAGATCCAATCATATTCATTATTTTAATACGTATTTACAATATCAATATGTATCCAATATCAATATTAAATATTTTACTATTTAGATCTACATTCTACAATAACAATATGGGCCTTTATTCTCTATGTTTTTAGTATTGGGCTAAATAGCCCACTAGAAAAACAATGGATTGGTTTCAGTAACTGTAGCCTTATAAATTCAAATTTTGTAAACTCTCCTAGTTCCTTAACTTGGCATCCATGAAATCCTATATTCTTTAAACTAATTTTAGTCAACTTGGGGTTGTTTCGTCTTTTTACTTACCTTAGTATTAATATTTTGAGGAGGTGTAGGGGTGAGCAGGAAAAACCGAAAACCGAACCGAAAACCAAAAAAAACCGAAAAAAACCGAACCGAAAAAACCAAACCGAACAAAAACCATTGGTTTTGGTTTTGGAATTTTCAAAAACCGAAAATTTCGGTTTGGTTCGGTTTTAACCTTAGGAACCGAACCGTATAAACCGAACCGAACCGAATGTAAAAACCGAACCAAACCGATTACAAAAAACCGAACCGAACCACTTTTAACCCTAGTTTTCTAATTTATACTTTTCTAGTATCCCGCCAACTCCCAAGCGCCCCTTTTTTCTATCTTTTGATTTTTACCAAAGTAACCACTCTTCTTCCTCCTTCTAGACTAGCTGCTGCAGCCACCATTCACATTCACCAACTCCAACTCCAACTCCAACTCCACATTCACCATTCACATTCACACACACACACACACACACACACACACATATATATAGAATCTGGTTAATGTCTATGTTAATATATACAAATGTCTCCCTAAAGATTACAAAAGGTCAGATGGTTCATCATGATCAATGGTGATATATGAACGGCAAGAATTCTTTTATCCCAAAATTATGTTGGTAGGCAAAAAATGGGTTAAAAAAACTAGATTGAGTTAATACTGGAAGTTTTTGAAAGTTAATATTTAGTTATATATCTCTTGATATATAACAAATTATCAATCTTTTGATGAGGAAACTAGTAGTCATCTAAGGTTGACTGATCAATCGGAGCTTACAAATCACATTTTTATGAATTTTGGTTTTTGGAACCAAAAACCGAAAACCAAATCAAAAACCAAAAACCGAATCAAAAACCGAAAACCGAACCAAAAACCGAACTAAAAACCGAAAACCGAACCAAAAACCGAACTAAAAACCGAAAACCGAAAAACCGATTGGTTTTGGTTTTGGTTTTTTAAAAACCGAAAATTTCGGTTTGGTTTCGGTTTTACCCCAAAACCGAACCAAACCGAACCGTGCACACCCCTAAGGAGGTGTTTGAGAATTGAGAGTAGAGATGGCCAAAAAGGACCGGACCGGACCAGACCGGCCGGTTAACCGGGGACTTGACCGAGCCGTAACCGGTTAGGACCGGACCGATTAAGGACCGGTCCGTCAACCGGTCCACACCATCGGTTACGGTTTTTGGCTTTTTTCACTTGACAGGTTAGGAACGGACCGGGACCGGTTAAGGACCGAACCGGGACCGGTTAAGGACCGAACCGATGCATTCAAAAAATATTACCGTTAATATAGACGTTGGCTTCGATTTTCAGCATAGATGACCGTTTTTTGGCTCCTTTTGACCCCATTTGCCATATAAATAAGTGGTGTGGGGTTTGGGATGAATACCAACTTACAAACTTACGAAAAACGCAAAAAACGCAAAGTTCTCGTTATAATTCGTATTCGTTTTTGCAAGTTCTACTTTCTCAACTCTCTCTCGTTAAACGATGTATTTTATTTTATATATAATTAATGTACTTAGCTTATATTTTCAAGGAATAATAAAACGTATTTTTAAAGTAACGAACGTGACCTTTCTTTTGCAAGTTTATATAGTTGTAAAAAAAACGGTCCTGATCCATAACCGGTCCCTTAACTCTAACCGGTTAAGGTTAACCGGTTATCTGAAGTATAGCCTAATCAGTCCTCACCTTCGAATCATAGGACCGGACCGAACCGTAACCGGTTACTCCTTAACCGGTCCCGGTGTGTTACTGTTTAGGACCGAACCGATTAAGAACCGGTTAGGACCGGCCCGGGACCGGTATTTGGCCATCTCTAATTGAGAGTGCTTATCTCTTTTTTTAAAGAGCGTTTATTTGTGTTTTTATAAAGTAGGCGCACTTTAAATTTATTTAAAAGTTGCTTATTTGCTTTACCAATCCATGATAAACAGATAAGGAGAAAAAAAAATTAGCAATCCAAAACACCCCCTAAGCTATCAAAATTAATTTTTGATAACTTATATAAATCTTTTACTCGATAAGCGTTTTATAGATAAGATTTTTGGTACTTGATATAACTTTTATTGGATTAGATTTCCGGTCATCGTCATATTCGGCCAATAAGATAGGTGAGCAGAGATGCTCAATGTTCGGTTACAATCTAAAGCTTGTGATTGGATGTCAAAATGAGATAATAAAGAAACAAATAAGATGTTGTAGGGTGTTATATTTATCTTTCTAGTAGAATTTAATAATGCAAAAAGGTGGGGGGTATAGTTCTACATTCATTGAGTAAAGACCATAACTACCACAAAATTGGACTCCAAAATTACCTCTGGAAGTACTAACTAGCAGTAATAACTGACAGTAGTATCCATAAATAGTAGTAGTAACCACTTTTCTTCTAGCAGTAGTAACACTTCAAGCTCAGCAGAAGTTACCATTAGTACTTGCAAGTAGTGTATACTTCTTTCGTTTCATAGGCATAGCTCCATAAGGCTTTGTTCAAAAACTTGAATAGACACTTAATCGTTCAATATATGAAATTTAATCAAGCATCTTTGGCATAAAAAAACTTTATTAATTTATTTGTTCAATTTCAAAAAGCTTAAAAGATTAATTTATTCATATTTATTTGACAAGAATCAATTGTTTAGAACATAAAATTTTGATGGCACATATTTTGAACTTTTCCCGTTTCATCGATCAATTCTATAAATTTGGTCAGGAGAGAGAAAAAACATCGGATTTATATAAATTATAGGTTTTAATATGATGGAATTCATTTCAAAGATTCCAAATCCAGCCAAAAGCCGAACCTACAACCAACCCAACAACCAAAAACGTTTGCATAGCGATCCCAACGATC
This sequence comes from Centaurea solstitialis, assembly GCA_030169165.1. NCBI lineage: Eukaryota > Viridiplantae > Streptophyta > Magnoliopsida > Asterales > Asteraceae > Centaurea > Centaurea solstitialis. Next base: position 12,408,297 of record CM058047.1, on the reverse strand, counting down.
TCTGATTCCTCGATTGCAACTGACTTCGGTGCAACGATCATAAGGACACTTGTCAGATACCCATTGGTCAAACCTAACACCAAAGTCAACGCTATCACCGGTACCTCGGTGTGCATCCACCTGGGCCCGCGGATGCAGCCCGTAAAAAGCGGATAAAACACCACTCTTCCCATACTACACCATATCGCGCCACGTGTCCCTCTTGGCACATAAACAGCCGTCAAACACTTTCCCAAAAAATCACCGACGTTAAATGTCGTTATCAGTAATATTGGATACCAATCCTTAAAATACTTCGATTCAACGTTTTCGCTCAAGTAACCTGGGAAAATCGACAGTGATACTACGTAGATCAAGAAAACTGACGTTACTAACCATCGGATTTTCTTCACGACTTCCCAGAAGTTAATTGTCTCGATCGACTTGTGTGGTTGGTTCGATCGATCATCGACGGGTATTCGGTTTCGGTAGCATCGGATCACTGGCAATTTGTCGAGAATGTTGGTGCAGACGACACAGAGGAGAACGATGACGGAACTGAAGACGAAGTATATTTGTGTGCTTATTCGGAGGCCGTGTTGAGTGTGGGGAAGTGAAGCTTTCGTTACGATCCGTAACATCGACACCATCAAACCTACAAAAACCCAAAATTAATCGGTGAAAATAGTCAGGTTGTTTAGTTTTAATTAAGGGAAATTGTCTCAACTATCCATTCTATGGATCCAAATTGGTCTCATAGTTATTTCTCTCCAATATCACTATATTCACAAATTCTACGTCCCGTTTTTCGGACTAGCTAAAAAACAATGTTAATCTAGTCAATTTTCCTTTAGAAAAAAAAGTTAAGGGATCTAGGTTTGCAAAAAATGGACTCAGATCCGAAATTTGAGGACCTATATATAAAAAGAATTTCGTTGGAAAATGGACTACATCGTTTTTTTTAGCTAGGGTCGCAATAAAAAAGACCTAGAGTTTGCAAATGTTAAGACATAAAGTCATAAATAATTAGTTGACCAATTTTTGAAGTATTATATAAAAAATATTTTATATTATTAAAAGGTCATATATTTAATTAAACTTTTATTTAAGGTTATAAGAATATATCACGAGATGATATTTTTCGGAATTAAGTAATGAATCAAGTATGATACCAGCGGTGGCATTGCCGGCGAAAACCGCCTGCATATACCGACCGGGGAGTTCTCCGGTGGCTCCGACTAAACTTCCGCCCACGAGCCCATCGGCTAACCCGCTAATCATAACCATGGAAACAAGCACCACAAAGGCTATATTCAATCCCGTCTTTGTTTGGTTCCCATGATCAATCCAGTCCGTCACGGGGGCCACCATCAAGGCCAGAATAAACAAACCCTGACCCAGATTCAATCGGGTTCGGACTGACGGAAGGTTAATCCGGCTCGACCTCGACCAACACAGGAGGATAACGAGGACCGTGACGGCGGCAGACATGTAGCCGACTGAGAAGACTTTGTTGATGTGGTTGGCGGGATACATGCAGTTGAAGTAGTCGACTGCTGTAATGAAAGCATTCCACGGAACCAAGTAGCCGGCACCAAGTAAGAAGTGGATTATATACGCGATGTTGTATGTATCCTTTGGCTCGTTTTTTTCGTCGTTTGTCTCGGGGTTTCCTTTTAACGCCGGGTGGGTGTCCATTTTTACGTAATTGCCGACGGGTGAAGTTGTCGGAATATGTAGAAAAGAAAGGGGAAATGGTGTTTATGAGTGTGTTTCTTCTAAACTTATAAGTAAAGAAGCATTTGCAAAGTAATAGTTCCAAGAAAACACCAAAAATATAAAAGATAGTGGGACCATTAATTATAATAAAGAAAAACATCGATTTCAATCTTACTTTAAAAAAATATCAGATGTATGGTCTCAAGACAATTTTACGAAAAAATGATGGGTCCAAGAATTTTGCCGTTTCAAAATCACACTTGTTTAGATTCCAAAAGTGACAATTTTATTTTGAAGTTTTAGAGAGATGTTATAAACTAAATTGGGTTTATTGGCTTTATTCGATGAATAAAACAGTAAAGTTACATATTTGTTGGCATCATTCGATGAATAAAAGAGTAAAATTACATGTTTGGTGACGTGATTTCTTGTTGGTTACTATAAAAGTCATTGGACCCTATAATTCATAACTATTTTGGTAGTATTTTGGTCTCTCATATTTTTCTTATTTACTTCTTGTTAAAATAATACACTTAATATATTTATTTATTAATAATATGTATGGGGATAAAATCTTGTAAGAACGGACTAAAAAATAATTTTTTGTACGATTTTTTTCTATCAAATGCTAGAATATAATATATTGTTTCACATATGTTCGCGTTCTTATGGTGATAGTTTCGCATGAATTGGTTTCATATAGTAATACTTTTTTTTCATATATTTTCTTTGTTCACATAGATATTGCTCACCATATGAGCATAAATATATGTGAAACAATAGTAAAAATCATAATATTTGATAAAAAAAATCATGTAAAAAATTATTTGAATGTCGGTTCTTAAGGGTTTGTAGAAAATTTGTGGTTTGTATTTGATTATTTTTCTCATGTATATGTGTAAGTTCAGTTGAAAACCTATTTTCCGTTAAGAACTTAAGTTATATTCATAATGAATAACACATTCATATATACATCACGTGTCTCGTTATGGTCCGATTCCTATATGATTGAGAGAGAAAATAATGCAAAAAGGCAAAAAGTTTCAATATTTTATATAGTTACAGTTCTTTTGGGGTGTATATTCATATATGATTAAATGTTTATATGTTGTCAATGCAACATGTGCTTATTCATATATGTTTAAACTTATGTATTATGTGTATATGATACTGAAATTTTCTGCATTCTCGTAAAATATGTAACTACTCTTTGAACTTGCTTGTTTATATATAGAGTGGTAATCATTTGACAACCCAATTATTTATAAGGTTCAACCACATCCACTATTTTAATAAGTATTTACAGTATTAATTACCGTATACAGGTTAATACATAAGACATGAAATACTCATCCTTATATCATTAAGTAGTGATAGTATGAATCATCATATTTAATTTAATATATTCAAAATAGAAAACATAGAAATTTAGATTGAGTATTAATCATAATATAATCAAAGCATTAGAGCATCTTCAATAGATTATCTAAAACTTCTTTAAATAGAGAATTAAAAATCAAAATCTCTAAAATAAATTATATTCAACTCCAATACATTCTCTATTTTAGATATTTTATTACCAATTATATTATTTAAATATTCACTAATTTTATAGTCCCAATAAAATTTTTAATTTTTTTAATGTAAAAAGAATCTCAATTCAATTCTCATTGGTGGATTGATTAAAAAAATGATTTCTCTCCCCTCTCAAGCATGATATAGAGAATTCTCTATATTTGGAGATTTTCCCGTGAATCTCTATTTTAGAGAATGCAATAGGGATTCTTTTGGAGCATTTTAGAGAACAAAAAGTAATTTTTTTTCTAAAATAGAGATCTTGTTGGAGATGCTCTTAGTAGCCTAGTGATCAGTAACATCCTTGGGAGAGGGACAGTGGACGGCATCCCTGTCTACCCGGGTTCAATTCATGGGGTGAGCATGTGGCGATACCTTGACCATGGATCGACTTCTGGGTTGGTTCATGGTCGTCAAGGATTAATCAGGTACCCGTATTGATCCGGAGATACCTCATCAACTTCATGTCCAAACTTATACATATGTTATCTGCTATTCAGAAAAACAACCATAATATAAATTAAACGGAAAACGTTTGTACCAAAATATCAATATTAGATATTTAGATCTACATTCTACAATAACAATATGGGCCCTTATTCTCTATGTTTTGTAAATTGGGCTAAATAGCCCACTGGATAAACAATGGATTAGTTTCAGACTTTCAGGCTTTCAGCATATTACTTTTGTCTTTCTGGTATAATTAAATGAGGCGATAAGGGGTTACATTCACTTATTAAAGACCCAAGTAACGTAAAATTGGACTCCAAAATTCTGAAAATATGTTTAAAATCATACATTCAAAATGCAAAAGACGACTTTATTAATAAGATTCGTAAACGTTTGATAAACTACCCCTTCATCTACCTTTCAATCTAGCCTTGCGTTACTTAGAAGTAGATGTGATTGCATACAAGTTTAAGTTATAAAGGATAGAACGTTATTTTGGTTAAAACGTATTGTAATCTTAGTTTAAATTATTAAAATATCTAGTAAATTAGAAAGATGAAATAGACTACTTTGGCACAAGTCAAAACATTTAGTTGTTTAATTCAAACAAGTTTTAACTGGTTATCTAATGTTCGTTTTATCATATATAATAAATTAGTAAAAGTATATGATATAAATTAAGTATTATATTTTGTTAGATAAAAGTTTCTAGATAAGTTAGATTGATCAACGTCCCAAAGAGGCAAAGACTATAGGTTTTTAAAACATTGATAAACAAATATATTCAAGCTAGTTTTACAATCTAAGGCTTTGTTTGGCAAAAATAAGCTAGCTTATAAGCTAGTACATCCAAACATGTACCATAAGCTAGTTTTTTGAAACGCTACTTTGAATAACTTTTTAGGAATTTTTTGTAGCTTTTTCCAGTTATACTCTCATTAATGTTAATAATTAAATTCAAAGATACCATTTTTGGTCGTTTTACATACTTATAAGCTAGTTTTTGTCAAACATAATTTGTTTATAAGCTAACTTATCAGCTACTAACTAGCTTATTAATCAACAATTAGCTTATTAGCTAGTTTGACAACAACAAGTATTTGATATTTTATTGAAGTCTAAAACCAATGGTCCATTACTTAAATTGCTTCATACTATTTAGAAAGTTTAATTAAGATACCAAAAAAAAATGTGAAATGATCAAATTATTAGTTATTATTCAAATAATATTTGAGGTTATTTTTTAATTATATACAACATACAATTTACAAAATCAACGGGTATTGAATGTTTAGTAGTTGTTGAATGATTTGGTGTTGTATGATTAAGTGGTTAGAATCATTAAGAGGTTTTTATGATATGGTGCAAAATGAAATATGGTAGTTTGGTAACTAGTGAAAATAAAATCACGATTCTGAATGGTTAAGAGACGTTCAGAATACAAAATCACTCAGAAAGGTTTTGTAACCATTAAGAGGCTAAGAGGCAGTCCATCTTTTTGCTAAACAAGATTTACCTCTTAACGATCCAAAAGCTAGCCTCTTAATAGAATTGTTAAAAGGTGAAAAACACATTAACAAATATTTAAATAATCTTTATACTGTATTTAAAAATATTCCTACACGTTTTTCACCTTATACTTGATCAAAAATCCTACATAATTTTTAGATTATATTTTTATATACCATACTTTTTGTGATATTATATTTTATATAATATTAATATATATTCAATATAATATAGTAATATCATATATGAATTATAATATATAATATCCTTTAATTACTATACTACCCTCGTTTATATGGTTACGTTCATATGAAACCTATGGTGAGAATATTTCTTAAACAACCAGATAAGATAGTTTTTTAATCTAATGACTATAGATTGCGGACCTTCCATTACCTTTAACTGATTGTTGACTAGAAACACGAACCTAAACTACATTCATCAACCTTAGTCATCACTTTCACCTAACTTTACGAACTTTTATATACTTTTTATCATTTTGTACATGAATTTGTTAAAGTTCTAATGGTGATAGAACTAAATCAAAAAAGATAAAACATTGAATGTTTTTTTTCTCCACAACATACAAGAATGTTTTGTTGTGACATATAAATCATTATTCATTAGCTCTCAATAGTTTAATCTTTCTTATCTAAACTTAACCATGAATAATGATTTATATATTGTATAGTTCTTTTTCTAATTAATAACCATAAATAATATCATTTATGTAACTAAAAAAGATGTTTTTTTTGACATAAGATGTTAAGACCCGGACACAGTTTTTCGATGCGGAAACCAAATTAAATAGCTCAAAAACAGAAACAAATGCATGCATCATACCTCACTCGCAAATTCAACCATGTATGTATTCATGTGTAAACCAGTGTCGATTGGGCATGTACCAGACAAACGTTAATATCGATGAACTTTTCTAGAAGACATTAATTCAATCATATCTATTGTTAACCATTATTTCATTATAACAAAAGCCACAAAGATATGATCCATGTCAAATCTATAACTAAATTTGTTCCAAAATTTAGGTTTAATGTGATAGCAATGAAAGGTATAACCAATACTTCTTCTTTTGTTGGATTTGTTTGGAGGATACCTAATTGATAACAAGATCAAGCACTTTGACTTGTTGACCATAAGAGCTCAATAAAAAATGGTAATTATAAGTTCACCAAAATCTATAAAAGCAAATTTCTGTAAGACCCCACCTTTTGTATTTTTGTTTATTATATTATTTCCTAGTCACTAAATTAAGAACCTATAGAAACTTTGTAATCTATTTCTTAAACATCAATAACTTCTATAAAGTCAATAATTTTTTTATAAAAAACATTAACAAAAAAGTAAACTCACATCAAGTTGAAAGTAGGAATCAAAGGTTCTTATATAAGCACTCTGATTTTTATAAGGCCTTCGATAGTACAATCTACAAGTCCACAAAGTCCGAGCTACTAAATTAGCGTCACATCAGCTTTACCTACAAGCCCTTACCAAACCCAAAATAGAAGCACCACTATCCATAAATCCAAATACCCAATATATATATAGGGGTGGGTTTAAATGTGAACCACTTTTTGGTTGTGAACGTGAGGACAATCGAGAGCGCGACACGTGGCGGATGACTAGGCGCCATGTCAGATCCACGGCGGATGACTAGGCGCGATTCATGGGAGGGCATTGAATTAAAGAGGGGGACCACACTCAAAGTCGCCACGTGTCGCGCTCTCGGTTGTCCTCACGTTCACAACCAAAAAGTGGTTCACATTTGAACTTTCCTCTATATATATATATATATATATATATTTCAATAAAAAGAGAGAAAAAAAGGAGAGCGATAGAGGGAGAGAGAGTGGGCCTCGCAGGCATGGGAGCCCCCGCCTAAGCCCGAGATGAAGCTCGCATGGGGGCGTAATACAGCCCAGGTGAGCCCGCATGTAAGCCCGAGCTGAAGCCCGAGGTGTTACCAAGGGCTTAAGAACTAAACTCTTTCTAATTGTGATTCTTTAATAACCTACAGATTTTACTTATAAGAACCTTGCAGTGAAGATGTTATAATTAAGACTCTAACATAAAACTCTCTTTAAATAATATTTGGGTAAAAAACTTAATCTTTGGCAATCCCAAACAGTCCTATACAAAATCCACCTTCAAGGAGGCCAATGTAACGACTCATCTAACTCTTGAAGCTAGCAGAGGGCTAAGATCAACTGATCTACACGTCAAAGGCCATTTTAAAAATAATATTTGCAAAACTTACACTTTACAACTCATCATGGGATTAGTATGTACAAAACCTAAGATATCCCATTTCAAAATGATGCCTTTTAAGGTAAAGTTAGATCATAGAATAACAAATATCGTATTGTATTCATCTCCAATTGCAAGTATATTCCATTATTTCCATAAAAATGTATGAGACCAAGGTCTAAATATAATTAACCTTTTGCTATTGTCTTTAATCTTCAAATAATTTCACCATTTCGTAAAAATATTATAAATTTCAAATTTCATTGATCAATTGGTGCAATAAATTCCATCAAATATATATTTCACCAAAGTTACCGAATTAACAAGTGAGCTACATACCAGAAGTCACCAAACAAATATTATTATTCATCAAACAACCAATTAGATCAAATTCAAAGGTTCCATAACCAACCAAAAGCGGAACCTACAACTAAACCAACAATCAAAAATGTCTCCATTGCGATCCCAACGGTCTCTGATTCCTCGAACGCGACCGACTTTGGTGCCAGGATCATCAGGACGCTCGTTAGATACCCGTTGCTGACACCAAGCATCATCGTCAAGGTTATCACTGGAACCTCACTATGCATCCACTTGGGCCCACGGATGCAACCCATAAAAAGCGGGTAAAACACCACCCGGCCCATGCTACACCAGATCGTGCCACGTGTCCCTTTGGGCACGTAAAGCGCGGTCAAACACTTTCCCAAAAAGTCACCGACGTTAAACGTCGTTATCAGAAATATCGGATACCAATCCTTAAAATATGCGGATTCGACGTTTTCGCTCAAGTAGCCTGGGAAAATCGAGAGTGAGATCGCATAGACTGCGAAAACCGAGGCCACAAGCCACCGGATCTTTTTAACGACTTCCCAAAAGTTGTTTTTTTCGATCGATTTGTGTGTTGCGGGAGAATTGGCATGTTTTCGGTTCCGGTAGAATCGGATCACGGGTAGTTTGTCAAGGACATTGGTGCAAATGACACAAAGAAGAACGATGAGCGAACTGAAGACGAAGTAGATTTGCGTGCTTGTTCGAAGACCCTTTTGAGTGTGGGGAAGTGACGCCTTTGTTATGACCCGTAAAATCGACACCATTAGACCTGCGAAAACTCGTAAAGTTAAATGTCCGTGCATTTGGAGAAAAAAAACCGCTAGATGGAAGACTTTTACCTATAGAATCTTTTCAGGTAAATTAAATAGTTATTAGAGCAGCGATTTGTTCGGCTGCAAACTCAAGTTTCATTGCAAACGTGAGGACAACAGAGAGCATGTCACATGGCATATTTATTCTGAATAATCATGTATTATTCAGAATGAATAACAAAACATTCAATGTTATTCATAATGAATAATACATAATGTTGTATTATTTGCGCTGAATAACACTGAATCTTGTGTCTTTCACACCGAATAATACACAATTATTTAGAGGAATATACCACGTGACTCACTCTCGACTGTCTTCACGTTTACAATCAACTTTGAGTTTCCGTTTGAACGCAACACTTCTCGATTATTTATTTTAAAAAGTTATTAATTTCACACGTCATCCCTCAATAATCACATTTTCTCAAAAGTGATTTTTTCCGTATAAAAGTAACTTGTTTTTGTAGCAAAACTTCTTAAAAGTTTTCCACAAGAAAAATGTGACATATGATCATACCGGCGGTGGCATTGCCGGCGAAAACGGCTTGCATGTACCGGCCGGGCAGCTCGCCGGTGGCTCCGACCAAGCTGCCACCCACCAACCCGTCGGCCAAGCCGCTAATCATAACCATCGAAACGAGCACCACAAACGCCACATTCGAGCCAGCCGTTGTTCGGCTCCCGTGATCGATCCAGTCGGTCACGGGGGCCACCATCAGGGCCAGGATAAAAAGACCCTGGCCCATATTCATCCGGGTCCTGACTGAGGGAAGCTGGACCCGGCTAGACTTGGACCAAGAAAGAAGAGCCACGAGCACGGCTACGGCGGCTGACATGTAGCCGACCGAGAAGACCTTGTTAATGTGCTTCGTTGGATAAAGGTAGTTGAAGTAATCAACGGCTGTGATGAAAGCGTTCCATGGGATCAAGTAGCCGGCTCCGAGTAGGAAGTGGATTATGTAAGCCAGCTTGTAGCTGTCTTTCGGCTCGGCTTCTATGTATGGCTCCGGCTCGGGATGCGGCTCGGCTACCTTTGGAAACGACGTCATTTGGAGGGATTCCATTTATTTTTTTTGGGTGAGTTTTGTGGGTGTATTATTATATATGTATGTATATAGAGGATGATTGATTTAATGGTGGGATATTGGAGAAATGAGAATGGGGGATTTTTTGAGGGTTATTGGGATGGCTTATTAATATTATATAGAGAGGGTTTGCATGGATTAAGCTACCACCCAAATAAGCCAGGTGGCAGTGCTTAATGTATATGTGGGTTTACAAATGGACTATTTTTCACGTGAAGTCATTTCAGAATTCAGGATGTATGAATGATTACTTTTTCTTTAAATCATTTATTTAATAAGATATTAAATGAAAATAATCTTTTTTAAATGGTATCCTAGGGCTAGGCTATGCCTAGATTAAGCCCTGGAATTTATGAATCTAAGACATACTGGTTATAATTGTTGCGTACGTTTAGGATTCGAACCTTAAATAGATAGGATATTTCACCACATCCCCTAAAGCTTCAACTAAGAACGCTACAATCCTCATGGTTGTAAAAATGACTTATTTGTACTAGGATCAGTTTTATTATTAGAGTAAAAGGTTGATTCGTGTTATTTTTGATCGGTTTTACACGAAATTCGTGTTTTAGAATTGTAGAAAGATATTATGGAGTTGAACCAATAGTTACCGTAATAAAATTAAGCTTATAGGATAAATATAATAACTAAATGTTTTAATAGAGTGTTTTATAAGACTTAATTATATATGAACAAACAAAAAGACATCTTATATAAAAATGTAAACAATAAGTTTACACAACGTTTTTTTGGGCGTGGTAGTAAGTTTTTAGGATATTTTTCAAATAAAGCTTAATTCAACAACGATATTTAAAAAAGTGTCGCATATACCCTATAAATATATGTAAGTGTAATGTAAAAAGATGAGTCTATACAATATTTCCCTAAGACGTGTTATAAACTAACTGTAACACTTTTAGATAAAACAGGTTCTGTTTGGTCCTATAAATTTAGGTCATATAAAACAGTATGTTAAGACACTTAGGGGTCCTATAAACTCCATTTTGTTGTAATGAATTATACTAATGAAGGTGTTTATGCTTGTATATTGTAGTTATAATTTTATTATACCCAAAACTTCCTATAATGTGTAGCTCATTTGATAAAGGATTGAAAGATTTCATCCAAAATCCAAATACATGACATATTATGGATAATTATAATTTTATTATATCCAAATACCCTCAAACTGATAGGATTGCTCGTAAGGCTATTAGTAGCCAACCCTCTGAACCCCACTGTCAAATAAGCTTTTCTTCAATTTTCCCATTAACCCTATAAAACCCTCTCTGATAAACAGTCAACTCTTCCAACCCTCTCACTTTTTTAATTAATTTAATTAATACAAATAATTAATTAAATTAAAATTCATAATATTAAAAATTAACACTACATAATTTATTAAAAATAAAAACGAAATAAATATAAATTAAAATTCATAAAAAAACCTACAAGTTATATTTTTCTTTGAGTACGTCCCCCTCGACTCGAATCCCTCACTGGACTCCGACGGTTGGGAAGACGATGGGTTACGTTTTGGAGGTGAACCCTCATCGGAGTGGTCAGTCTCAAGATTGGGTGAAGGAACTTGTGTATACCAAGGGGTTTGATGAGGTTGGAGACCAAAATCGAGTGGAGGAAAGTGTGAAGAGACCCCGGTTTGAGGAGCTTGTGGAGACACCCCGGGATGAGAAACTTGGATATTAAAACCAGTGGGAGAAATTTGGAGAACATAATCGGGTGTAGATTGTGGATCAAAACCGGTATGCGAAACTTCGAGAGCAAAACCAGGTTGTTGTTGCGATGAACCCGGACGTTTGAGTCGTGATCGACGGGATGAAGATGCACCGTTTATATTCATGATTTAGGGAAAAAAACAAGTTGATTAGAGCATCTCCAATGGGTAACACTATTTTTTACACCAAATGTCAAAAGTAGTGTGAGAAATAGTGTAAGATTTAGTGTTACAAGTAAATATTCTCCAATGGGTAACACTATTTTTACACCAAATCATTTTTACATTAAAAGTAGTGTTAAAAATAGTGTAAAAAATAGTGTTACACCAAATATAGTGTGATACTATTCATCACACTAAATTTAGTGTGAAAATAGTGACCCCATTGGAGATGTGAATAGTAACATTTACACCAAATGTAATGTTTAGTGTAAGATTTGGTGACCCCATTGAAGATGGTCTTAGAAGTGTATTTGAGAGAGAAAGATAGAATTAATGTTAAAAAATAAGTTGGGTTGAAATGTATTTATATAGGGTTAATAAATTGTAAAAAAAAGTAAAATTTTTTTTACCATTTTTTAACGGATCTTATTCATTAATTTTTTTTTTTATTTTTTTTAAAATCAAACCGTTAGCTTTTGATTTTGGTTTTCCCAACCCTCTAGGGCTTAGAACCCGTCGAACCCGCTGGCCAAATAGCGGTAGCCGCCGAGCCCGCTAACCCCGGCGGGTTCAAACCCGCTCAACCCACATTGCCGCTACGCTCGGCCTAATAAACTTTTGCATACAATTATCCAACATTAATATTGATTTATAGGTAAATTCTCTAATAGAAAAAAAAGTTGATATGTGATAAGGACACACAAAATGCATGAACTCTGTAAAAAGAATAAAAAAGAGAAAAAGGTAGCCAAAATTATAGAAACATTATTAAAATTAAAATTGGGGGTTAAGATCAACTTTTTGCGCCATTTAATTTTTGAGATCTTAAATAATCACTCATTTCTAAAAATTTGAATTCCAAATTACGTACATTGCATCATTTAATAAACTAGGATTAATTGATACAAATAAATATTATATAACTAGTTTAATTATGCACTCATGCCATAATTCATATTTCATAGGAAGTTATAAGGTTTCTTTTAATTGTAAATTAAATTTTCATAAGTAAACACAACTTCTAAATACGACAATGTTGGTTGAATATGTTCTTTAACTTACAGAAAAGAAAACCTCCAAATAACTTTATAGATACTAGTGAACATGCAGATATTTAGTGTTTATCCAAAACTTTTAGTATTTAAAATAGATTATAAATGAATTTTCAAGAAATTTAAATGATTTATAAAGACAAATACTTTAACAGAACAATTTGTCAATATGTTAGGTTCAAATTTATGTCTGAAATGGCCATTGACCACATTTGGCCTTATATTGATTTTAAAGAAGACATTTTATTTTTCCTTCATAACTTTAACTCCAATTTTCAGTTATATATAGTTAATTTTTTATGAAGTAATGTGGAATGAATAATAAGTCGATAAGTGTGTGCATGTTTCTATATATCTATTATTCGTATAACGTAAGAAAAACGTGAATCCTTCAGTTATTCATGTTTTATTTAGCTTTTCTCCTGTATATATCTTTGCTTTACTATTTTTAGCATATTTTGTTATCTTGTTTTAACGTGTAAAACTTCATATGTTTGTTTTCAAACATGTTTCATACGGCTTTATGATCCATTGCTTATGTCTTTATCGAAATATAAACGACTCCTAATCCTTTGTTGTCCCTTTCAACATCTTTTTGAAACCACGACAAGTCGATAATGCGCAAATAATTCTTTAGTCTAAGCATTGAATAGGTACAAATTACATTGACCAAATGGCTAAATCATTCATTAAAAAACATCTCTGCATACCATAATGTATAGATCAATATGTATGTTACAAAATAAGTAAAGAGTTTGAATTCTTATGTTCATTGCTATATATATTGATTCAATCTTAGTATACATCTACTTCAAACTTATTGTATTTATTAAGTTCAAATAGAACTACAATTCATTTCAAAAGCTAACCCTCACATTCTTCAATGGAGTAAGAATCTATTTAAGTGACAAACATGGTAGTATTTTAATGGGACCACTAACAAAAAGATAACGAGAGAGACTGACAAGTAACTCTGATAACCAACCATAAACACGGTCTTATGACGGGATTGCTTTAGGTGTACCAATAGTCATTAGTCAGTGATGGAGGGTCTTAAAGGGTAGATGATTGCTTCTAGAGTTCCCTAGTGACATCGAAAATGATGACTTATTGCTTTTCATCTAGTTGTTTTAAGGTTAAATGTAAAAGGAAGAAGAATAACAAGTGACATTGTAAAAGTGGATAAAGAAATGCGATAATATTGAAAAAGAGTAGGCGTTGAATTGATGTCTTAAATGTTTATCGGTCAATAGACATTTCTGACTAAATGAGTGTAACACTTGTTCTCAAATATGGCTTAGAACTATCAACTTAACATAAACTTCAATGAGTGTATCACATGCATGTTTATCTTTAAGACTTTGGTTCATGCAACATTTGGAAATAGAGATTTTAATATTCATACTTGTCTAACTTACTGCTTTTTCATATTAATCTTATAAAAAAGATACAAAATCAAAAGATCGAGAACATTCTCAAATTCCATTATGAGCTACTTCCAATGTACTTCCTTTTTTACTTCCTACTGGTTGATCCAACATTTTGCCAACCATAAAGAAATCAATCTATAGTTGAGCAAGTCTATACAATTCTTAAAATGTGCTTATAATTTTGAACATTTTCTCCATTTGTAGAGACATCTTTAATACATTCTAATTTCTAAATATTTTATCATTTATATTGCTTCTAACAATATAGAATTCATTTACATCTTGCCATATGTCCATATAATTTATAAATCTTCTTTGTGGTTTCGAAATGTCGGTTGAAATCCCCGTAGTTTATTATTCATTATTGTTTTCATCCTTATGACAGTATGACTAACTTGATTGCTTTTTTCATCCCTATGAATTAAAATCTTTTCTATTTTAGTCTATCATACTTAAAAGTAGTAATTAAACTTAATGATAAAAATAGAAATAAATTGCAAACTATGGAACGAAAAATGAAACTTCAAAACCACAATAATAAAATTCGCAAGATTTAACAAACCATAGGGACGAAAAACGTAATTTACTGAAAATATAACTATAACTTGGGCCAACACAGCCCAGAAATTACAAAATAAATACAAGGCCCATAACGGGATCACTATTCGATAATCAATCAGTATAAATTAACGTTTAAATGGATGTTTAAGATTTGAAGCGTTTTTTAATGAGGAGGCGGATTTGTACGAGAATGATAATTATTTGAAAAACAAAATAACGACTGAATTACATATATGATTTTACACTGAAGTTAGCATCCTTGTTTGAACTTTCTTTACTATTGAAATAAGGGCTTCCAAGCAAAATGTACCAAATTGAAGAGGAAACCCTTTCCATCAAAGCATCCTTGCTGATGAATCGAAAGTCATCGATATGCAAAACTTCAATATTATAATTAATTGGTTCGTTGAAAGAACACTCTTAAGTCCATATTTTGAACGAAGTTCATGTGAAAAAAAATACATATGTTAATCAATACTATTATACTTTAGATCCTACTCTTAGAAACGTAAAAATCATATTAAATAACATATGATGCACTAGTTCTTAAATTTATCACAATTTTATAGGTCTTCAAAGGTTCAAAGGAAATTGACTCAAATAGGCATCATATACTTCACCATTGGCCTCCTAATCATTTCTATCTTGGGTTATCCAAATGTCACAATATCCACAAGATCTAAGTCTATAATTTGCGAATCTAGCTAAAAGACACAAAAAACACGATCTAGTAAGTTTTCCCTAAAAGAATATATTCAAATCTATGTATTGCGAATCTATGTCAGCAATATTTTTTTCCAAGAAAAAACTACCAGATATGTTATTTTTTGTATTATTTTGCTAGGTCTGCAAATAACGACCCTATATATTACACATGTAGTGATATTTGAATAAACCCATGAGATAAATAACTAACTAGAGGACTAATTTAATTGCATAGAACCACTATATGGAGTCAATATACTATGTGTGTATGCGTATATATTAATATTAATATATATTGTAGGAAAGGTATAAAAGGCATAGAAGAAAACAAGTAAACTTTAGAGATAGGAAAAGCATTGAAAAAGTTAGAATCTTTTTTAGAAATCCATTGTCTTCCCTAATTAATCAAACCCTTAAATCATCTCAAGAATCTTCCATTTTAATGGCATTCCTCAAGAACAAGCATCCCATTTCTACAAAGCCCTTCTTCATCTTTCAATTTCTTACACATTTTCAATCCACCATGTCTTTCTCTTCATCTTCTCATCGATCCATCCTTCTTCTTTTCGCAATCGCCTTGTCCAATGGTACAACGCTCATAACCACCACCGTCAACAAGTTTCACACTATGAAAAAAATAACTGAAACCGAATAACCAACGTGAACCGAATGCTATTTGGGTTAAACGGTTTTACGTTACTCGGTTTGGTTAACTGAACAAGGATCCTTATTTGGTTAACTTTTTTCTATTTGGTTAAACCGAATTAACGGAATAACACATTTTTACTTATATTTTATATATTTCCTTTTTTATAAAAATAAAACTAGATACATATCAAGCTATTATTATTTTATATATATTTTTATGTTATATAATGTTTTTGCTTGATGGTAGATAATATTTATAATTATATTATGGCTTTTGCTTGATATAATTCGTTGCACAAAGAAAATAACGTCTTTTGGTAGATTATGTTTTTTACTTATACACGTCAATTGTTAAGTATAAATGTATGATATCATTATATTAAAAACAATATGCGTTGAATTTTTAAAAAATGTGTCCATTGAAACCAATTAACCGAACCTTATTTGTTTGGTTACAGGTCAATTTAAAAAAATAGAGTTAAAAACCAATTAACCGAAATAGAATAAACCGAAAAACCGATTTAACAATCCAAATAATAACACCTCCAGAAGCAATACCATCCTGGTTTCTTATGAAACAGTTCTCGTTTGATTATGTTTCTATATAAATGTTTTATGTTTCTAATTACGGGCTCTTGATTTTTTGGCAGTTTTGATAGCAGCTGCGTTCACGGGTACATATGGCGTGAATTACGGAAGGATAGCGGATAACATCCCGTCTCCGGAAAGCGTAGTGACCCTGATGAAGGCGGCCAAGATTAAGAACACCAGAATCTACGATGCTGATCACGATGTTCTCAAGGCGTTTAAAGGGTCCGGAATCGAGATCATCATCGGGCTCCCGAACGGGTTACTGAAAGATATCGGTGCAAGCGAGGATCGAGCAATGGACTGGGTGAAACAAAACGTTGAGCCGTTTGTACCCGGGACCCGCATCAGCGGGATTGCGGTCGGGAACGAGGTGTTGGGCAGTGGCGATCAGACACTCTGGGAAGTGTTGCTACCGGCCGTGAAAAATGTTCATACTGCCCTCGACCGACTCCACCTGGCCGACGATGTCGAGGTCTCGAGCCCGCACTCCGCCGGCGTATTCGCTAGTTCGTACCCGCCATCCGCAGGGGCATTTAAGGAAACCCTAATGCCGTACATGAAGCCACTTCTCGAGTTCTTCTCGCAGATCAAGTCGCCGTTCTACATAAACACGTACCCGTTTCTCGCGTACATCAGTGATCCCGAACACATTGATTTAAACTACGCGATCTTCAAGAAGAATCCTGGGATTTACGACGAAAAAACAAAACTACATTATGATAACATGTTCGAGGCCCAAATCGATGCGACCTACGCTGCTTTGGAAAAAGCGGGATTCGGAAAGACGGAGGTTATCGTATCGGAAACCGGGTGGGCCTCGAAAGGGGATCCGAATGAAGTAGGGGCCACGGTTAGTAACGCGAGAACGTACAATTTGAACTTACGTAAACGACTCCTTAAAAAGAAGGGTACCCCTTACAGACCGAAAAAGGTAGTTAGAGCCTACGTGTTCGCTATGTTTAACGAGAACCTGAAACCCGGCCCGACTTCCGAGAGAAACTTCGGGTTGTTCAAGGCTGATGGCAGCATTTCGTATGACATCGGATTCACAGGACTCGTTCCCTCTTCAGCAACATCCATTTTCTCTTTAAAGGTATTCAAGATCAACAAAGGGGTAAAATGGTCATTTTTCAAACAATTGTTTTAATCTGAGTTTAATCTAAACTAAGGGGTAAAATAGTCATTTATTAGACATACATTTTTAATCTGTGCTTAATTTAAACTTAAGGATAGAATAGTTATTTACCAAACAATTATTTTGATCCTTGCAAAATCTAAACTAAAGGGTAAAATAGTCATTTATGTCATTCGGACCGTTTATCTTGAAACTGATTGTTTTCTTTGTAGGGCATTGGGTCTTTATACCAGATGATGTATGCAGCATTTGCCGCGGCTTTGGTACTGATTATAACTTCATAACAACTTAAAAACGGCTTCGGTGACTTGGTACGGTTTGATAATTCTACAACATATTGAAACATATACCATCATGGTGTTAAGTTTGTAGATTATATATAAATGTATGTATATATATACACAGAGAGAGTTGTATTTGTATATGTGTATTTGATTCAGGAAAGTATTCTTTGAGAATGAGAAATATCATCATGCAGTATAGCAGTCTTCTTTGAATACGACTACTCTGTTTTCAATCTCATATCTTCCTGATTTATATAGCAAAGTCACTCGCACGCACATACGAAAGTTTGGCTGCGACCTCAAATTTCATTGTGAATGTGAGGACAGCCGAGAGCGCACCACGTAGCGTATTCATGATTTATTCAAACTGAATAATACAACATTCATTATTATTCAAAGTGCATAATACTGCATTCTGTATTATTCAGTCTAAATAATACATGATTATTCAGACTGAATATGCCACGTGACACTCTCTCTACTCACGTTCACAATGAAAGATGAATTCTCGTTTGAACCTGACCCTCTCTCGGATGGTTTTTTCTTAATTTGACCCTAATTGAACGATATCTACATAAATTACCTAAAAGAGAATGGATATAGAAAACTAATGTATGCAATCAATATTATATATTTGCATAATTACTCACAAATAGATATTTATATTAATCACAAAGAGAGTAAATATAGCAGCAACAGCCTGCATTTGAAGTGGTATATATAGAATACTTTATACACTTATCTTTCATAAAGAAAGTTATATATATCTCTAATTAAGCACCCGAATCCGTCATTAAGCAAACTTAATTACGATTAAGGTTGAAAGAGTTTATCACCGCATTTGCATTTCCACGAAAGAAGATAGTAGCAATCGTCTTCACGATGAGATGATTGGTCTCTGTAATCGATCATCCGATGGTGTGGCGGGATGACCAAAGTGGCTCGACATGGTGTGCAACTCATGCACTTGTTTATACACCCCGGTGGCCTCGACCCCAATGTTTTCTTCTTTTCCTGCATTCGAGAAAGCCCTTTGTCGACTGCGCCAATTACGACAACTTTTTATCAGATATAAAGATCAGAAAACCTATTTGGGGTTTTTCATCCTTGAGTTTAGGGGGCGTTTCCTTCGCATAATTGAATTTGATGGAATTGGAATTCATCAAAGGAAATTGACTTTGAAGGAATTGGAATGGAATTTGAGCACGAGTTTGGTTGGTAGGAATTCAATTCATTCACATAAGCCAAATAATGATGAATTCCTTAAATTGTGGAATTCAATGGAATTCAAAAGATTCCATCAAGTTCATACTCCGAACCAAACATCACTACAAAATTTGGTCGAAGAAATTTGTCATTCCAATTCCATCAATTTTCTTTTGAACTCCACGAACCAAACAACCCTTAATCAACTAGAAATTAATTCAGATTTTACATCATATAAAAGCACTTGCACAAAGAAACCATCTTTATTAAACATTATAACAAGAAAAAAGTTGAAAATCAAAAACCCATTTGGGATTTCATAATAAACTATCATCGTCATGATAATGCAAAGTTAGGAACTTAGAATCAACATAACAAGAAAATGACCATAAAATCAAAACCACATTTGGGATTTTTAAGTTCAGAATTTTTTATACCCCTTTATTAACTGCCAATCCATCCAATTTTGTAACAATTAAACACACTTACAAAAAGAAGAATTAACCATCACCATTATGGATTGTTGCAATCAACATAAGAAGAAAAAGGTTGAAAATTCAAAAAAAATAAAATAAAAAAAACTTTTGGATTTCACCTAGATTTAATTAGTTCACAAAATTTTGATAAATCTTTATCAACTGCCAATTAATTCAAATCCCAAAATCAGACAAAAAGATTTGCACAATAGAAAAATTAACCATCCTCATGCATACTTAGAATCAACATATCAAGAAAATGACTATAAATCAAAAACCACATTTGGGAATCTTGATGAGTTTATTTAGAGTTTTGATACCCCTTCATGGCTTCATCAACTGCCAACTCATCCAAAATTTATATCAAATTAGCACACTTACACAAAGAAGAATTAGCCATCATGATTATAACAAGAAAAAGGTTGAAAATTCAAAAACCCATTTGGGATTTCATCTAGATTTAATTAGTTCACAAAATTCTAATAAACCTTCATCAACTCCCAATTAATTCAAATTCCAAAATCAGATAAAAAGATTTGCACAAGAGAAAAACTAACTAACCACCAAAAATGACTATATAATCAAAACCCAATTGGGATTCATCTACATTCAATAAAATTATAGAATTTTGAAACTGGGTTTTATATGTTACCTGAAAGAGAAGGTGAGATTGTGAGAGAAAAGATAAGGAAGACTATGATAAGCACCCTCAAGCCAAACAAGTAGGGTCTTGTAGGTGCCATTAGGAGTTAAATAACTTGGAAGCTTTTAACACTGATATAAATAGAAGATGTAGAAGATGATAAAGACTTGTCAGTAATTAATGATACTTCTCTTCCACACTATATGATCAAGAAATCTTGGAAATTAAAAAGTGGGATTAGAATACCACTTGGAAGGAGAAGAGCACAAGAAAAAAAGCATACATATTTGACATAAAAAGTTCAATATATGTTTGTAGAAGAAGGGACAAGTTTGGTGATGTGAAGGGCATTTATGTCAATCAAATTTAATTAACTAAAGTCCCAAACTTGAATTCTAAACCACTGTTCTTTCTTCCTACTTTTGGGAAAATGTTGTACCTACATTGATCTGACTAAATTTTGCTTTTTAAATCTTGAGCCACTGTTTCTTGAATCACTAACATTATCCTTGTGATCTGGGGCATGCAGAAATCATTAAAGAAAATATCTAGTTTTCAATTATTTTATGTGGTCATGGTCATGGTCAAACTAAATATTGTTGAAAAAATGCTGCATTTAATACTCTTACCATAGTGTCTTACTTCAGCAAGTATTTAATATCATCTAACCCAAAGCACACACTACAATCTATTAATTGAGCTACTTTAGGTCCAAAAAGTTTTACAATACCAAATTTTTGGGGAAATTGATAGAAAATGGCCATTTTTATTTTCTCACACCCCAATTGGTTTCCCAGTCATACATCTCCGACTATTACTCAAATGTCACCATCTCCGCATATTTTCCGGGATTTTCATAATTTCAAACCCACGTCTATAAATTTTAGGTTCAAAAGATCTAGGACCGCAGTTTACAAACCCAAGTCTGCAGTTTTCAGACGGAGAAGGCTAATTGCACCCCTATACATTGCTACACATCAAAAATTATTTTTTTACATTCTCAATGCATGAACTGACTTAATTATGACATTAACATGAGTGTCAATGGCATTCCCCTTTTCAGGTCCATGTCCGCAATATTTTTGTGTTTTCTAAGGAAAATTAACCATATTCTTCATTTTTCCTGTATATTAGCTAGGTCTGCAAACTGCGGAGAGGCCGTAACAGATCATGTTTAGCTCAGTTGGCTTTCCTAAGGGCGGTAACATCCTTGGGGGGCTGTGGATGGGATCCCAGTCTACCGGGATTTGATTCCAAGGGGAGTCAATTTGAGGGCATGAGCAGTACCCGGTCCTTGGGCTAGTCCTGGGCTGCCTCGGGACCAGTCAAAGAATGTGGTTGGGCTCTAGATCGAGCATAAGCTGTGTCAAGACAACGGCGGATTAGGGGGCTACCCGTAGATGTCCGATACCACCGGGGAGGTGTGCGTGCGTGTGTACATGTGTTCGTGATAGTCGTTCATTGGTTCGATGCCGCTATATCTTCTAAAAAAACATTTGGGTAAAAATAGAAAGACCAATTCGGTTGTGTGAAAGGCCCCATCAGTCAATTAGTCAATACCCCATTTTTTGTTCTTCGGAAATCGATAACATTCGCAGCTCAAATCAAGACTATACACCATCACAAGTGAAGATATGAAATTTGAAAAGGGAAAGAATCAGATTCTTTAGATTGATTGTATGAGGAAGCTCCAAAATGGATACTAAATCACTAGCCTCTATTTAAATGCATATAACCAAAATTAACTTTGTCCATAGACTTGAAAACTCACACAGGCATTTCATCAAACAGTTGATGTGCACCATCTTGTCCTTGTCTTTTGGTCGTTTTCTGATTCTTCGAATTTCACCAAATTAATAAACCCATCAAACTGAAAACCAAAAAAACAATAATCAAAATAAAAACCCCATTGGCTGCCCGAATATTAACCAAATTTGTCACTTTGTGTTACACACACTGTTCATGTGTACCTTAAATGGAAGAAATCTTTCAGAGGCCAACATAAATCCAACGGCACTCATCCATTTTCTTTCTTTCACTTTGCCTTTTTGCACAGTTCGCCTTTAGCAAAAAAACAAGAAAATTAATCCAACGGCTCATATTTCACAATCTGGGTGGGGACTTCTTTCTTCCATTGATTAGACCCTTCCATGAAATATAACGAAAACACAAAAATTGTGTACAAAAATTGTGAGCTTTTCTGTTCATAGTGCTGAAAACGTCACCAATTCAGCAAAAAAGAAAGAAAAATTTAAGTACAGATTAACGGAAAATATGGGGAAAATGGCGCCAAATCCCATCCCCTATCTTAAAGGGTTGTTATGTTAAATTTAACTGACTCGTGAAAATGTATATCCCTGAATGCGTGTTACGTCAGTTAAGTTTAGAAGTTATTTAAGGAGTCCGCTAAATTTACGGGTATCAATATTTTAACGGACTCGTTAAGGCTGTGTTTGGCAAAAGTAAGCTAGCTTATAAACTAGTACGTGTCTGGATGGACCATAAGCTAACTATAATTGAAACGCTACTTGAAGTAGCGGTTTGAAAACTTTTTGTAGCTTTTTTCAGTTATACTGTTATTAATGTTAATTATTATACATCCAACATACCTTTTTTGGTCAGTTTACATGCTCATAGGCTACTTTTTGCCAAACATAATTTGTTCATAACCTAGCTTTTCGAAAAGCTACTTGGAGGTAGCTTTTTGGAATCTTTTGTAGCTTTTTCCAATTATATCTTTATTAATATTAATTATTGTATCCCAACGTACCTTTTTTTGTGAAACATAATTTGTTCAACTAGCTAGCTTATCAGTCAACACAGCTAACTTATCAACTAGTTTGCCAAACAGCCTACATAATCATCAGCTAATATTTGTCAAACATAATTTGTTCATAAGCTAGTTTATCGGTCAATACTTGGCTTATCATCTAGTTTGCCAAACATGAGATACGGGTTGATGGGTATTTTTTCACAGGGTCCGTTAAATTTTAACGGACCCCATCAAGATTTTAAAGGAGGTAGCGGCTATTTACCTAAAGAAAACAGCCAGCAGGCAAAGAGGGTTGGGTTTGGCCACGGACGCCAATTTCCCGAATCAAAAATCGCATACGAATCGTAGGGTTTTCCGATCGGTTGGTGTACGATTTCATGAAACCGTAGCTAGAGAAGAGGATCGGAAGGTGAGAAAAAGAAGGAGAAAAAGAGGTTTTTTCAGAAGGTGCATGTTACTTACTTACAGACTTATAAGTGAGTACGAAAATTTTGAGGTCCACTAGTGGCCATGGCGTCAAGGGTCAATCAAGTACACCTGCAGCTGGTTTACTTAAGCCACGAGAATTGAATTTTTATTTTATTTTTTTATTTTTATCTGTGGAGATGGTCAGAAGATGTTGCTTTTATTTTGATTGCTTTTTTTTGTATATATAATGGAGAAAAATGTTGGTAGGGAATTTGGGAAGGGACCACTTGGAAGTTGAAATGAAGTGATGATCAGTGGTGGACCTGTTTCATCTTTCATTGTTTAAACCCTAATTCAGAGGAAGAAGATGAAGTCATTTCTGGAATGCATGCAATAATTGCTCTCTTTTAAGTCATACAAATGAAATAAAATAAGGAAAATTAGTTAAACTTGCTAATTGTTAAGTTTGTATTTTGGTAAAAATAAGCTAACTTAGAAGCAGCTACATGTTTGGATGAATCGTAGGATGGTTTATAAGCTAACTTATTAAAACACTAGCTGTAATAGTATTTTATGTGCTTTTTGTAGCTTTTATTAATTGTACCTTATTAGTGTTGGTTATTATACCCCTAGAGGGTGGGCAAAAGTCACCGGGCCTCGTAAAGACCGGATTCTACGGGCCTTCCTTTGACTGGGCTCGGGCCGGGTCTTGAGTTTTATACCCGGGACCGGCCTATGTGTAAAAAACCTAGATAATACGGGTCAGACCTTAACCGGTCCTTGACCCTAGCCTTGGAGGACCGGTTTTTTTACTTATTATTTTTCTAACATATAAAACTATATTTATTTTATAAATCTAATAATCTAAAATGTAAACTAAATTTTACTTTATAAATCTAAAGTCTAAACCATAAGTTAAGTTTATTTTATTAAACGAAATCATAAACAAATTTATTTTTAACCACTAAAACTAAACTATATAAAACAAATATAATAAACAAAAAATACATTTATTATAAAAAATATATACTAAACCACCAAGCTGGCCAGGCTCGGGCCTTGAACCGGGCCTTTAAATCCTCCAAAACACAGCCCGGGCTTGGACTGGCAGGCCGTATCCGGCCTTTGTCGGGCCGGGCTTTTCGTCGGGATCGGGACTAATCCGGGCCGGATGCCCATCTCTATTATACCCCAAGATACCATTTTTGGTCATCTTACATACTTATAAGCTGATTTTTGTCAAACATAATTTATTCATAAGTTAGCTTATCAACTACTAGCTAGCTTATTAGTCAACAACTTACTTATCAGCTATTAGTAAGCTTATCAACTACCAACAAGTTTATCAACTAGTTTGCCAAAAACAACCTTAGTTGGTAGGTAATAAGCTAGCTTATGCATATATTATGTTTGGCAAACTAGCTGATAAGCTAGTTGTTGACTCATAAGCTAGCTGATAGCTCATAAGTTAGCTTATGAACAAATTATGTTTGGTAAAAACTAGCTTTTGGGTATGTAAAATGACCAAAATGGGTATATTGCAATATAATAATTTATATTAATAAGAATATGATTGGAAAGGGCTAAACTCCTTAAACGCTACTCCAACTAGCATTTCAATAACTTAGGTTATAAGAAGGTAGCTTATGGTCAATCTAAACAGGTACAAGCTTATCGGCCTTACTTTTTCAATAAGCATATAAGTATTAGTTGTTTTAAATAAGCAATTTCAAACATCCTCTTAAGGTGAAGGGAATATCCATCCCTTAACCCCCTCCACCTTATTTGTTACATGAGCGTCAAATCATTTTTTTCTCTCTCTACCCTTTGCATCTCTCTATCCATCTGAAACCCCTACCTACACTACTCATCATTCTACCCCTCCATCCCACTAACCATTTAAAAAAAAATAGGAAGAGAGAGAGGATGAAAGAGAGAATGGTTACCCTGCCCGTATGGGCACCTCGGCAATAATGAAAATGTGCATTTCAGAGAGGGGTGGGGTGGGGTGGTGTTCCCCGCTACCTTTGTGACCATTTTGATGTCATCTTGTCGCGGGGGGGGGGGGGGTGTTGGTACTCCGTTCACCCTTAGAAGTATCTTTGGATTTCGTAATTTAATGTTTTGTTTATAAATCATTAGAAAGAAAATGTTCATGATTCATATATCATGAAAAAAGAATCCATAAGCTATGTATATTGTTATCGTTTACATCTTATATTTATATTCAAAAATACTTATCTAATTTAAATGATCTACGTAACTTATGATTGTATATAGTTTTGTTTTTCAGTTGTAAAAAAAGACCGCTATCCCATGAGAAAGTCCAACACATTTATAAGACGGTACGAACAAGTCAATAATCCAAAAAAAAAATGAGCTTGAATTTTCTATATTAGTTTTGTTGGACAAAAGATTATATTAGGTCCAGCTTGAGACCAACCCAAGTACAAAAATGATCACTTCTACTTTGCAGTATCAACTATCAACAATGCTTTTCTAATGTCATCACCTTTTTTTTAATATGTGACTTTTTTAATTTAAACTTTTTATGATTTTCTTACCTAAAACTTCAACAACTTGGTTATTTGTAATAAATTTCTTCCTAGAAACTTGATTATAGTGAGTAGGCTATTTTATATATTACTAAACTACCATCAAACAGTAATGTATAGTCAATGAAATAAACAATGAGTCCTATTAAACTGCTATATTTCTTAACAATTTAGGATGATTTCTCAAACTCCGTTGGATTCGACCAAATAAAAAGATATAATATTTAACCGTAAATATTTTGACAACATTTCAAGTAATTAGTTTGATTAACATTCAACTATACAAAAAGTGACCCATAGATTGGTTCTTGAGCCCACCACATGATCAACAAAACACACAAAGCAAGAAATTATAACAAAATATTAATTCCAAAACTCCATTAATTCGTCACAAATCCATCCTCGAAGATCGTGTGGACTTTCCTCTTCTCCCCGGTTTTAGTACTTGAATCCTTCACATTCACGTTGTCAGAAAACCGAACCTGCTTTCTATTTCGTCCGTCCTTCTTCCCGGACGACAAACAAGAACGCAACACGAAACCCGACTTTGCACCAACGGAATCTTGATTTCTGGTCATGTTTTCAAGAAAAGTAGGGGACAAGAGGAGAAATATTACGGTACCACCTGCCACGGCCGTTGCTATGATTGAACTCCAAACCGATGACATTTATTGGGTTTGGATTTGATTCGAATTATATAATATGGAAATGAAGAGAATGTAGTGGTTGAAATTGGTGGATAAGTTGTTGATCGACTACAAAATAGTTTTGTTTGTTTTAGTTGGGTTTAATTTTATATGTGAGGTTGGGTGGGTGGGTGAACACATAGACCATATAATGTGGATGTGGGTATTATGAATCAAAATAAAAGTTTGATTGGTATTGATAGATTTGGGGCCTTTCAAATCAATAAACGTTGTAGAGTCCAAAGTTGGTGTTGCTTGCTTGCTTTTGGAATCTTAATCTTTGCATAGTGTTTTTGAGGAGTGGGTGGTAGAGGTTCTAGGAATGAGACATATACTACTGTTGCACTTTTCTCTCTCTCAATATATATATACAAAGAGGGGCATGTGATACGAGAACGCTAACTTTTTAAGAGAATGCGAGAAACTTTTTTTTATGTACAAAATCATATATGATTTACATAAAAAAAATTCATGTAGAAAAATCACATATGATTTACGTACAAAATCATATATGATTTACGACATTTACCTTCAACTTAAGTTGCAAAAAATTAGTTTTTTCCAGTTAGTGGTGAATCATGTATGATTTTATATATAAAAAAACTCCTGGCATGACATTCTCATAAATGGTTCTATATATATATATATATATAGAAAGAGAGAGAGAGAGAGAGTGAGGAAAGTTCAAATGTGAACCACTTTTTGGTTGTGAATGTGAGAACAGCCGAGAGCGCGACACGTGGGGGAGACTGATCAATAAAGGTTGCTTTGAGTGTGGTCCCCCCCCCCTTTATTCAATGCCCTTCCATGAATCACGCCTAGTCATACCGATGAACGACTATCACGAACACACACACACACAAGCAAGCAGGCCTCCCCGGCGGTAACGGGCATTTACGGGCAGTCCACTAATCCGCCGCTATAGCTTACGTTGGACCTGGAGCCCAACCACAGTCTTTGACTGGGCCGGGGGGCAGCCCAGTCTATGACTGCACCAACCCAAAGACTGGGTATTTCTCATGCCCTCAACTGACTCCCCTTGGATTTGAACCTGGATTGACTGAGATCCCATCCACAGCCCCCACCCACCCACCCAGGATGTTACTACCCTTAGGAAGACCAACTGAGCTAGCCAAAGGGCCCATTAGTTTACGGGATTTTGAATTCAGTTCCGTTAATTGTCCCAAAACTCCAAAGTTGTAACATATGATTCCTAATCCCCCTATCCGTTCATCGTTAAAGTTTCATTTAGAGAAGTCAATTGATTAATGGATTCAGGTTTAATTTTAGTTTATCAAATCTAATTATTTAAGGTGCTGTTTGATTCATATAATTCTATATATAGTATGTTGTCACAGGTCTATCAACTTGAAATTTATTTAAATCAATGTCAAAAATAAAACAAGAAATTGCATTGTTCATTAGTACACAAATTGTACACATCTTATCACACCTAATAAGCATAGTTGGCTGCACTTATTCTTCAGTCACAATTACTTGTAATGTAAGCAAACATAACTATAACCTTATAAAAATCAAACCAACCTGCTAGACACTATACCCCACCCAAAGGTGGGGTTGGGGTTTAGCTGGTTAGATGTATTCAGATCTGACCTTTACTCTTAAAAGTGAAGTACCTTTTTAGGTGGTGAGAATTGAAGGAAGGTAATCCGATTTGAGGCCAAGAACGCGTGCATTTGTATCCGGGAAAAACTCGGTTCCCGGCAATTCAGTCACGTTTCCGTCACTAGTGACACCGATGGGGTATCGAAGCAAGTGACCGGGAAGATCAGTCTCAAGATTCTCGCTGGAGTAGAGATCCCAGTATTTGTCGGCAATTTGGTTCACGCGTTTCACGCATTCGGTGGTCTCTGGATGTTGGAAGCTGTCGTCGAGCATCCCGAGATGTTCGTACCATAAAGCCATACGGAACCCGTGGACCTGACCACGTGCCGGTGTTCTGGTACCAAGATGGTGAGGTTGGTACGCTCCCATGGCGATCTCAGAATCTCGTGCACCGTCCATCGATCGTTGGTTGATGTTGGCGGATCCAACGATTATGTATTCGTCATCAACTGCAACGTGATAGGTTTGTATTAGTGTTGTTCAGGCGACGATAGCTTACCTTTTGAGCTTACTAAAAAAGCCCCTGTTTAGCAACCTTAACTTACTTCTTTGAGATTATTGAATAAGTCCTATTTTGTTAGTCATAAGCTAGATTTTTGAAACGCACTTGAAGTAGCGTTTAATTGTAGTAAACCCGGGACAAAAAGCCAAGGGACCCAAAGCAAAGTTTACTCTTTTCACAATATTGACAAACGGGACAAAAAGCCCAGATCTAGTAAACCCGGCCTTAAAGCCCGATCAGACCAACTCTTTTTCAAGGCCCGGTTAAATCCCAACCCAAAACTCCCGACTAATCCCAGAAAAGCCCAATTGGGCGTTTTTCAACCCCAAAGCCCAGCCCGATCAAAAAAAATCCGGGTCTTTCTTTGCTTACTAAAAACCGGGCTCGGAAGGTCTACGTCTTGTGCATATCCAGTTATGCTAAATATAAGATTTTCGGGTTAGAAATCGTAGAAAAAAAATGGTATCCGATGCTTACCGATCATCATTTTCGCATGAACGTATATCATGAAGCGTCGGGCTTCCTGGGCTTTGTGGTAATTAGAATCCGTCTCCGGTGCTTCCGAAGGCTCATACTCACCGCTCGTCTTAGCCTCTCGATTCCCGAGGCAAAAGAAAGTGAGATAATCTCTCGGGTCATCATCGCGCCCGTTATCTCGTAAAGCCCGAATGATGTCCTTATACATCATCTCCATCGTCCTCCGTTGCCAGTCAAGAATCGCCTGAACGGAAGCGCTCTCCGGGATCCCCTCGGGCCACATGGGAACAACAACATAGACACAGAACTTCTCCCCGGCGTTAATCTTGCTTACGATCTTTAACGAAAGCTCTTTTGGAATCAAATGCAAGGCACCAACTTCCTCGACCGCAATATCGTCACATTCCCAACCGAACGAGCTTCCGAGAAAATACTGGTTTTCGATATAGATAAAATTCTTAGCCCGCCGGATGGCATGGATGTACGCGTCTTGGATACTCCGGTCAATCACATTATCCTTGCCGCTAACGAGCCCCGACTTCGCCGCCTCATCCGGCGAGTCCGGGAACCCGAACGCCGCCCCGCCGTCGATCGACCGGAACAGCTGGACATTCCACGATTCCCGATCTTCCGAAAAAGTAACCGGAGACGGTGGGATCAAGAGGTCGCCGAGCTCCCGAAGGTCAACCAACACGTCCTTCCCGCCTTGCTTCTTCCACCGCTGCTCGAAGTTGAACAAGACGTCCCACGCGATCTGCCCTTCGAGACGGGAATGGATGTCGTGCCATGGCTCACGCGGCCCGCCGCGGGCGATCGCCGCCTCGGCATAGTTCGGCTGGTGGAAGTCGTCGCGGTGGGCAGTGTCCAGCGTCCGGAAAAGCGAGTGGAACGGGGAGTCGTACCGGCCGTCGCAGAGGTCGAGCCCGCCAACGAAACTAACCACCCGACGCCTCTCCGATGACCCGCCATCCGGCATCCCGGAATCAACCACTATGATCTTTTGATGGTGAGTAAACATGGTGGAGATTTGAAGATCTTGGATGAAACTTCCACCATCATCAGGGTTTCTTGGGCATAAGTTGCAATGAACATCAGAATCTTGAAAGAAGTTTTCAGTGTCTTCATCATGGGTAGCCATTAAGCCATCTTTCTTGAACACATCAACAGAAGTTCTATCATCCCACACCAGCATAAGCACCTTAACACCTTCACCTGCTTTCTTTTTCAGCAACTCACCAAGTGTCATATCTCCACCCTCTTTCTGCCTTCTTGAATCCCTTATTAGCATAATCTCAGTGTAAACAGACCACCCAGTGATGTAAACAAAGTGTTTTGCATGGCTGATTGCATCAAACACATCCTCCCAGCATCGAGCCGGTTCGTAAGTTTCGCCACCCGAAAGCTGGATTTTCGGGATGAAGTTATCGGGGACGTGGGCGTCTTGGTACAACGAGACCCGACACCCCTGCCGTTGCGGAAAGTACGTGTACGGGACTCCCGGGTACTTCGAGCTTTTCACTCCGCGACCCCAGTTACGGTCTCGGGTGACGTCGAAAAACTGGAGTTTGACGTGGATTTTGGAACCGGATTCGATTGGGTTTCGGTCTTGATCCAAGATTTCGACCCATTTGTCGAGTTCTTCTTCGGCTTCTAGGAGGTCTTGAACAGGGATGTACGCTCTTCCGATTAAGGTTGCGCCAATGGGGTTGTCGTCTTTAACGGTGAAGATTACGTTAGAGGCTGAATGGGCACAGTAAATGTGGAAAGATTCGTTCCATTTCGGGTTTTCGGGATGCTTTTCTATCGTTCTAGTTCGTCCTACTCGGCATTTCTCGAGATCGATTGTTGCATACATTTTTGGAGTTCCATCACCTAAACCAACAGTCTCCTCTATGCTGTCCATAAGCTGCAAGAACAAGAAGATACATCTTTAAGAAACCCCCATTGAACAAAAGCCTAGATATCATGTTACCTTCAAGGGTACAAATTGCAGGCTTAACTAAATGTCTAAATAGCTGCTTAATTCACAGAATAACAACATTGGTAGATTTTCCTAAGTATTTTAATTAGCTTAATCATAGAATATTTCCACATACATGGGGTTTGTTTAGAGAAACTGATAGTATAATATTTGTATGATTAAGACGTTACAAATTATTTGGTGATCCCTCTAGTTTTAGGTGCATAAACAATGTTGTTTCATAGGAAACACAAAACAGTATCAGTTTACCATTTTATCTAAAACTAGACTTGAAATAAAAGCTATATAACCTTTTAAAAGGAAAAAACCTTAAAATGCAATGGTAGATGTATATTTTAGTTTCATTATGTCTAAATAAAAGAAGCACCTCAACTAAATTAGCCATCAAATATACAACCAACCAAAAAATCATCTACTTATATTACATGAAAACTTTGACCCACAAAACAATTCATTTGTCTTCATAGGAAATGGGAACAAACTAAAACACTCTGACCCACCCCAACTTCTACTACATGAAACAAAAAAGTTGGATGTGAATACTTTTGATACATATATAGGTTTGTTTTCTACTCTTATTATTCAAAAGGGTTTACTTCATGAAAATGTATCCAACTTGTCACAAAAAGTTATTGTATGTATGTATTGTACTTTCATTTTTACCATTTGACGTATTAAAACTATCAAAACCTACCATTTAATGTATTTCGTAACAATTTGGATACACTTTCGTGACAAGTTGGATGCATTAAATGGTAGGTTTTGATAAAATTGGAAACATACAATGACCACTTTTAAACTTCAGATAAGCCAAATTGTAAATTGAAGTATAATACATACAATAATTTTTCGTGAAGTAAACACTATTCAAAATAACCAATCTAAACTTTACTATTATTCACAAAATCCCCTGAATTCAGAAAAGGTGACAGAAATGCTAAATCAATAACAATGCAAAATTTGCATCCCAAATTAAAACCAAATCAAATCAAATCAAATCCATAAATTTATACCTTTCCAAATACATTACCACCACCACCATAGCCATGAATCGTATCAACCTCATAGATCGTAGCATGAAGAGTCCCATGGAGAAGCGTCTCTGCCATTTTCAATCTCTAACAAACAAATCAACAACTCTAATCAGTTCCAATGATCAAATCGCAACTACAAAAATCATACATCAAACAAATTCATACAAAAAACAACTCGAAAATAGCAAGATTTACAGTGGTATTGCCAGATCAACCGATTCAATCGCACAAAGTGTGCATTGCAAATTTGCAGTTAATGAAATCGATTTACATAAATGAGTTGCAGATTTGCTTGATTACTTCCTATAAATAATCAAATCGCAACTAGAAAATCATAAATCAAATGAATGCTTACAAAAATAACTCCAAAATAGCACGATTTACATATATGAGATGCAGGTTTGCTTGATCACTTCATATGATTAAATCGCAACTACAAAATCATACATCAAAAGATTTCATACAAAAAAAAAGGATTACTTCTTTAAAATGTATCCAACTATATATCAAACTTTATTTTTGAGTTTATTATGTGTATTTTTTAGTCTATTATGTGTATCCAACTATCCTCCAATATACTATTATTAAAAATACACACAATAGACTAAAAAATAAAGTTTGATATATATAAATGAAATTTTTTTAGATGGATACGTACAATAGCATATTAGGGATAGTTGGATATATTTTGAAGAAGTAATCCAAAAAAAAAAACTCGAAAACAGCACGATTCACAGCGATATTGCCAGATCAACCGATTCAATTCGTGTGCATTGCAATTTGTTACTTACTGTGGTATGAGTATGTAGGAAGTCGGAGAGATCGGAAGGTGGACGGAAAATGTGATCGGAAGTTGACCGGAGATGGAAAAGAGTTGTGAAGGAGACAGCGATCCGTGATGGCAGCTCTTATTAAAATGGCTCAAACCTCGTCAACGTGAAAAGTGAACCTTTTTGGGGAGGGAGGATTCATTATGAATAAATAAATAAGGCAATAGATTATGCACGAAGTTTCCAACAAGAAAAGAATAAATTAGGAAGGGGATTTGGACATTTTGGTTGTATTTAGCAAAATATATTATGAATAAATAGCTGACAAGGTAAAAACTGTTTACTAATATAGCTGATAGCAGTTGTTTATTAATTTATGAATAAATTATATTTATGTAAAAACTACATTATGAGTATTTAAAATGACTAAAAAGAGTATGATAATAAGCGTCTAATTAAGAAAAAACTACAAATAGCTTATTTTTGTGTTCTTTAGGCCATGATTGATACTCACCCATTTCCTTACCCAATGTCATATCAGGACCACATCATTATCCCTTCCTTTCCATTTCCCTGTAACCTAAGTTATACCTAACCAATCTTGCTCACACATTTTATTTTATTAAATTAATTCACAAATGAGAGAGAGAGAAGAAGAGAGGGAAAGGAGGTAAAGGGGTGGGGGTAGGGGTGGGTTTTCCTTGTCGGGTGCCGGAACTAAATGGCACCTGCCCCTAGTCGAACTCGCTAGGGGGAATTTTGGTGTTCCCTCGGGACTCGCAACCCGCGACCAGCAGATTAGGCATAACGCATGGATTTAGAAAGTTGGTACATCTAATTAATGTTGATCATCAACTAGAATTGATCCAACGGTGAATATCCATTCTTACCGTTTTTGACATATTTTATCTTCTCTCATTTAAATGAGAGCACCCAATCCCTAGATTATACATATAGTTGGTTTCTGATAATAATAATAATAGTTTATGAAAATGATAAGAATGAATCTTCACACTTAGAGCTACCGTTATTAAGGATCAATTGGAATTAGGAACTCTTCTAAATTGATTTATGGTTTATTTTGGGATTTAATGAATCAATAGATTAACATTGCTTAAAAAGATTAAGAGCACAAATTTCTTTCTTACACTTTTCTAACTTAACGGTTTCAATAAAAAAAAACTCTATGTATAATTTATATAACAATACATGTAGATATCGTAATGAAAAAAAAATTTATATCTTAAAATTGATCGTTACAAAAAGAGTTGCGAGTCACATTTTTAACATGACAAACAAGCGCCAAGAGCCACGCAAACGCCCAAAAACCCGGTGCATCCGTGCATGCAAGGTACGTTATAAATGGCTAAAACATCAAAAATACCAATTTATCCTTATAATTAAATAACTTTAAAAAGGTATGATTGGTTGAACGAAGTTTGTATAGAACAATATAGACGATCAATTGCAAAATCTCCATCACTGCAAACTTTGCAACCTAAAGGGTGTGTTTTGGTTGCTTGTTTAAAACAACTTATATCTTATTAGACAAGTGTTTATCAACTTAGGGTTTGGATCATTACACCTTCGTTTTTTATGCATGAAACCATAATGAATCTTAAAACATAAAACTAAAAATTCATTCACCTAATCCAGCATAAAATTTAATTTCATTTTTGAAACCAAAATAAAATTTAATTTTATGCATGAAACCAAGCATAAATCTTAAATATGATTTTGTTTTTATATGAGTGGTTCAGTACTTCAGTGCATACCAACTCGTTTATCGTACTACTTAAACAACGTGGCTTCTCGTTTACTTATTATATCCAATTATTTCCATTGTAGATCTGAATCTAATTTGGTAATAAATAATGATTTTACATAACAAAATTTTAAATATCGTAGCAAAAAGTGAAGTAATTTTTTTTTAAAAGGGTACCTTAGGATATGCCTAGATGGCTAGACTAATCCTGGTAATTTATGACTCTAAAACATGAGTCCCTTATAATTTAGTGGTCACAATTGTTGCTTACGCTTGGATTCGAACCTTGGGCAGATGGGATATTTCATCACATCCCCCAGGGCCTCAACCACTATGCCACAACCCTTATGGTTGACTTATAGAAACTGTTTCTGTGAAGAGTTTTTATAAAAACTTTCATTTCTTTAAGTTCCTAGACAAGAATCTTGGTTTATACAATAAAAATTGTGATAAGTAACATTTTCATAGTTTTTTTTTTTTACTTTATAATTATTATTATTTATGTTGAAAAAATCAATGGGATCTGCAAAAATAGGGTTAAAAACTACTATGTGAACTTTTAATAGGGTTCTAAATTTGATTAGTTGAAAATAAAATGATAAGAGAAGTGTAAAAATAAAGTTCTTAAAGGCAGGGAAGGGCATTGCAGATGTCTGGGACGGACACGACTTCTTCTAACGCTAGAAGACCACTGGAAGACACCCAGGACCAGAGCATGTCGTGAAAGAAGCAATCGGGCGAGCGTGCTTCGACCGTGTCTCCAGGGAACAGTTGAATGTAGATATCATATCATGAACACGAGGTGCAGGATACTAGGCAGAGAAAGCCAGGCAACCACTCCCCTATGTGCCAATCGCTAGTGCAGCCAAGGCCCGGACGCCCAGCTCTGTTGGAGAGGCCTTGTCTGATATGAGAAGTGCTAAGAACCTTCGTTGGAGATGCTCCAATAACACCCCTATACATATTAGAAAATTCGAAAATAATCAATTCATGTAAAAGACTTGGAGAAATTAAATATATATATATATATATATATATATTGATTTAAAGGCCTTGCATTTAAACGTGCAATACTTTTGCTACGTAGTTTAAGTTTCATGCCCACAATATGTTGATTCGAATCTTAGAACGATGAGCACACCATGGGTAGGGCCAAAGAGGTCTACAAAGATTTTGAGGCCAAGAATGTCGTTTAAACATATGTTTCAAAGACATGTTTGTATCATGTTTTGCTTCTATTTCATTTTCTGTTTGGGCTTTTATGTTTAGCCCATCATATTTTTTTCAGGCCCATTTCTTTTAGAACTACTTATTTGTATGCAAAGATATTAAGTGCTTGATCAACAACAAAAAATTCACTTTCCTTCCAAGTTTTGAGTTCTCTCTGAATTTGAGTTTGAATCTAAAGTTTGACAATGCACTTGTTGAATCTACAAACTTTAGAAGATGTTACTCCTTGATATTCAGATAATCGAGAGATTTAATTATTGGTTCGATAATCAAACGTTGCATCACTCAATTCGGTACAAAATCACAGGGGTCAAACAATCATATTTACAACTGTTATTCATAATCTAGACGTGCAAAGTAATTAAACCATAAACTACATGTATAAGGGGGGAAACTAGTCAACGGTTATCAATGAAACAAACACACATCAATTACAATTGATGTGTTGAGGACCATTGTTATTTTTCAAATATCATTTGTTAGGATCTTGTATGCCCATTGTAGGGTATACTACAACGATAAACTTTTATTCTCATGATGCCATAAACGAGAGCATGGAGGATATAACTGAACCAAAAGGTCATTGGGAAATAGTACATGGTTATCTATAGAGTCAGCTACTAGAAGGTCGAGAGTTCAAACAAATATATATGTATGAGCCTTTGCTATATGTAAGTATTTTATATTTTGAAAAACCAAGAGGATATAGTTGAATTTATGACATGTTATACCTATTAGCATTGTTGGTGTTTGATTTCATTAGTCTACTCATCGCAATAGCTAAAGGATAGGCAAAACCAAAAGGGAGGACTTAAAGAGTTGGATTTTAGAACTAAAAAATACTGGACTTGACAAGATAAAACTAAAACCTAAAAACCAGGTCTTGATCATGTAAACCAAGAACCAATTTTTGAAGAAAAAAAAAAATCTTAATTAAAAAAACCGACTTTTCAGAAAATATAGAAGAAATAACAAAACTGAACATAACATTTTTTATTTTGGTTAGGTTACAGTTCAACATAAGACAATGGCGATAGGATAAGAAGAAAGATTGTTATGAGTTTTCAAAGCCATAGGGCTAATATGTGCGCCTACTTTTATTTTTTAGCTACATATTTCAAAAGTTTTGACTAATAAGCGCATATATTGTAACATCCCAATTTCAAAAACATTCTTTAAATAGAAAGTAACCAAGATTCTCATATCAAGCGGAAGCTCGTCCAAATTACATCCAAAACAAACAAGTTTGAAACTTTAAACCATAAACCAACTCGAAACTTAAAAGTAAAAGTTTACGAAAAATGATAGGAATCTAGTTTAGATGCACAAAAGAGTTCATCATCATAACAAAACATTTCCTCCCGACTATCTTGACTGAACCACAATCCCGGAGCCTCAAACGGTAGCCTTCTCTTTTCCCTTGCGGGAAGTACCTGCCACTAAAAGGTAAAACAACAACGGGGTAAGCATAAAGCTTAGTGAGCACACACACATAAACTCTTACTATCATGCTTACACAATTAATTCACATAGCAATCATAACATGCAAACTCCAACCTCCCGCACGGTTCAATACCGTCAAAAGGTAAATGACACTGGTACTAGGCCTCTCCAAATTCCCTAGGGGTATTACTACCACCATAGGTACTCTCCAAACGTCCCCGAAGGAACACATAACACAATTACACATGCAAACATAACCATGCACACATAACATTAAGAGTTAAGTGAGGTACTCACCTGACAAGTGCTAGCAATTCAATACTCTCCACAAGCTATAACAGTCACTGGCAATCACCTAATCAAACATAAGCACATAGCAGATCAATTTAGTCCAAAAAGGACCACTCGACACTCCATACCGAAAAGCTAGCCTTAGACATAGCTAGGCTAGTCCAATTGACCTCAAACTCTAGGCCTCATCCTCTCTAAGCATCCCTAACATGATCCCATAGCCCAAACTTCATTACGACAAAAACGAAATTTTTGAAATCATCCAGGGATTTGCGCGACTTGACCCCGCGACTTCAGGTCGCGGGGCTTGGTCGCAGGATTTTCCCAGACTTGGCCAAATCGCGACCAGCCTCGAACTTCGTGCCAAAAACCCAATTTCATACCATAACTTATCAAAATATGATTTCTTAACAACTAGGGTCGATATCTAACAAATACGTACGAGCAATTCGACCCCAGAACCTCCCAATTACATCCAATTGATGATCCAAAGACCACCAATTCATACTCAACCCTAATCATCATTTGACTCCAAATTAGACCAAAATTGACAACAATACTAACGTAGAACTCTTACCTTATATGCAATTTGTGCGATCACCACCCCAATTGCTTCGTAGAATCTCCAAGTGACTCCTTTGCCTTCTCCCCTCTTAGTCGCTCATTCTCTCCCTCTTTACGTATCCTGGAAACTGACTAGAGAAACTGAGGGTTTCTCTTTTTTCTATACACTCCACCCTCCCCTTGCACTTACACAAGAATACACTTCAGCCCCTCAACTCCTATAAACATGACAGTTAATCAATTAAATCATCTAACCAAGTTATAAAGGGAAAAGTGAAAACGGGTGTTACATATATAAATAATATATGCTTTTAATAATTTGTATTTGGTTGGTGCTACATATGTGCTAATTAAACGTTCAATAATATTTAAAACAAAAAAGAAAATAGTCCACCGTTATATTTGTGCATTAGTCCAAGTGTTGATCTTCTCTAAAAGTCAATAGTTAAGCCAACGCTTGTATCAATCTAATATGTAAGATGTCACACGTATTTCCAACTCAATTTTTAGTTAAGCTCAAATTAACATAACTATTAGGTGAAACTTACTTCTTACAAATACTACTACTCCATGAAAATTTGGAATCAGATTTAATAA
Organism: Centaurea solstitialis; assembly: GCA_030169165.1. Taxonomy (NCBI): domain Eukaryota; kingdom Viridiplantae; phylum Streptophyta; class Magnoliopsida; order Asterales; family Asteraceae; genus Centaurea; species Centaurea solstitialis. Next base: position 12,369,237 of record CM058047.1, on the reverse strand, counting down.
TAAAAGTAAAATATTCCCATCAAATTATAGATAAAATTGTCAAGACCAACTATATCTATAACCTATCCTTCCCAAAACATTTCTACCAGTATTTCACTATACATATATTAATTATTAAAGCAACAATGGTTTACAATATTATCGGTATGTCTGTGTAAATGAACACGATTAAATAGTTTCATGGTTTCATTTAATTTTTATCAAGTTGATGTGACTGATTTAAATTAAGTTTGTATAATTTGATGATAATTTGATGTTTCTTTTATGACTCTAACATACCATCAAATGCTATGAAACTTACAAATTCATGTAGTTACACATGGAAATATACCAACTTATAAATTAACAATAAGTGCACATATAATCATTATAGCGTGATCAACCCTAAATTAGTAAATTTAACCAATGTTTTCTAAGCCTTGATCAGTTTCAGGCTTTCAATGTCCTACTCGACCATCCAACTTGTGGTCCATTACGAATCAACTTGTCCTAACTAACCAAATTTAATGTCTGTATGAGACTGATATATCTAAATCATATCATTTATGATCGATTTTGGTGAGTTAACACTTTGAAAGAAAAAAAACTTAATCAGTTGACAACAATATCTACAATGTTAACCACAAGGATGTGGCGTATTGGTTACGGCATGTGGGGAAGTGGATTGTTAACCCTTCTACATTGGGTTTGAATCCAAACGCTTCCAGATTGTGGCCACTGGGAATTAACCCAAATACCTTCCAAAAAATATCTACAACGTTAAGTATTTTCACCATAGAGTGAGAGATTCATGTTCAAGCTTCTTGGTGCTATTATTCCTTAAGTGGACTTAGCCAATTTTTCTTTAAGTAATAATTTTGTTGTTTAACAATTAACAAAATCAAGAGTGAACAAATGTCATGTTTAGGGAAAAATTGTCTGGTATGGAAGTCACATATGATAGAAGCTGACAAATGGATGGTTAGGACCATCGACATTCACTTTCGTTCATGTACTTTTGTATATGATCGAGACTTTTGTTGTTTTAACAACCAAACATAACCCTAAAACACCATCTTGAAGTATGGGCATGATTTGAATTAACTGATTTCAATGTTGGTCAAGTTATAAAGTTTGATTTAGGAGTTTTAGACATTTGATTAGTCAATTTATCCCGGCCAAAGGGCACAACAACCACATAAAGGTTACATATAACAAATTTTTTATGATAAAAAATAAGTCCACTTTATGGTCACGTACCCCTTTTTTACTTTATGGTCCCTCCTCAAGGACCATGAGGTTCCTTAAGTCTTTTTACACAAATAATTATGTAAAATGATTATATTTTATAAACATGCTCATACACATTCCTCGTATTTGTTCAGATTTAAATTCATGGTCTCTAGTGAAGATGAGGTCTTACAAAAAGTCTGGATACCGTTGGCCAAAGGCCTTTTGGTAAAGATAGTTATTTGTCATATATTGTATATAGTTTTAAAAAATGACTATCTTGATAATACACCATTCTTGAGGTGAACACCATGAGATTGTTCCAACTTTTCTTCCTGTTTCTCAGGTGTTATTCGGTTTCAGATCATATGTTCATTTTTAAGGTTGTGCATCTTAATTCCACAAAATTTGATATAAAGTTAGGGTCGCATTAGTTTTGGTCACATAAACACATACAAATCTAACTAAATATCGTTGCATTTAAAAGTACACATGCACTTCATGAATACAAATTGGAACTAATGGTTAGACCATATTACTAACGCATTTTTTTTATTTTAATTTAATGTTATATACAGTTTGGCTTAGCCGAAATGAACAATTTCTTAATACATACTCATTACCAAACTGAACAACTTGATTGTAAAATTAGTTTGAATAAAAACTTTTGAAATTGAACAATATAACTAAATTGTTTCCTTTTGGTCAATTTTTCTTGGTTTGTACAAAATTTTAAAGTTTGGTGGTATTCTTGAACTCAAACTTCATAAAGTTTACTGGTCAATTCTTTTATCTCGTTGGACAATATAATCGAGAGGAGAAATCCTAAACAATCTCCTTTTTTAGCAAAGAACAATAATAAGTATATACTTGTTGATCTATCTAGATTAATGATATAAAAGAAACCTATGAAGGTACTCAAAAACATACTAGAGAAAGTCAATTGGTCGGAGGTTGTACAACCATGAGGAAGAACATTTTTTCTTGCTTATTTCAATTACCTAAATGACATGAAGTCGTAAAGTGCTTTGGGATGTTATTCAAACCTCAAGCTTTAAGAGCTATGTAGAGGCCACACCATGAATTATAGCTATAAATTTGTATTGATATTAATCAACTTAAAAAAGGTTATATACTAAAAAGATTAAAATAACAAATCATGCCTTACAAACCACAAATCAATTCATGATATGCCATTAGTTTAATGTGGTGTTAAAAATGAGCCTTGAGCCATGGACTGACACATAGAATGGGTATATGATGGCATGTGCCACTGTGTTATCACTCAGTCGAAGGTTAAAATTTGTATGTTTATGAAAAGTACAACTGCATCGTTTTATAAGGTGACACTGTATCATATTCAAAAGCTTAAGAAGATGCAGTCGTACCTCATAATCAACCAAAAGACAAAAGAATGATCTTGAAATCAACCAAAAAAACCCCGAAAAGGCTCTGAAGTTGATTAAAAAAACTTAGAAGTCCTTCGAGATCAAAAATCCCCGAAATGATGGAATTAGGCTAAAAACAGAACAGGCGAAAAGAGTGCCCGCCATTGAATGGCTAAAGTGATGATGGAGTTCGTAATTAGATACATTACAAAAAAGAAGTTTATAGAACACCTAATAAATAAGCGTTCTAATATAGTATTTTATAAAACTATAGTTTATTGAACCAAACAAAAAACTCATATCTAAAAGTGTTACAATAAATTTATAGGACAATTTTGTACGTCGTAACAAGTTTTTTAGTATAATTTCAAAATAAAGTGTTATCTTATCTAATTTATAGGACGCTTTTGAAAAGCGTCCTATAAGCCCATCTTTTTAGATGACACATGTTTATATGACACTTTTTTCAAATAAAAAAATCTTAAAACTAATGTTGGCAAGAGTCATTTAAAAAAATGTTTATGAGATAAAAATAATACTTTGTTAGATATATTTAATATTTTAGTAACATAAGTAATGTTGTGATCTTCAAAATGAAGAATCTGTTGTAGTTGAATCTAATATTTTTTATAGTTTAGTTTTTGGTTCTTTACTTTTAAAAAATGGATATTGTTATACAAACCCTTTTAGCCTTTCATGCATTCACATAAAAGTAGATTCATATTGGATTCCACCTGTACATTCACGTGACGCTATCCAGTTTCTTTATAAAAGGGTCCATTTATAATTCTCCTTAAAAAATTTATTGGAGATGATGTTAGAACACACGTTACTTAATAAAATAAATGAGTGTTTATTTATAAAATAATTATATGGACAAAATAATGCAAATTTTAATACACTAGATTTGATAGTTAAAATCCAATTCAAAGAGAGGGGTTTCCAACCAACCAAAATATTTGAATAATGTTTGAAGCGCCTTCTTTTAACAGACAATTATTTGTCTTGATGAACAAATAATGAAAACAATAATACAAAAAGCGATATGCATTTATTAGATTAAAACATTAATGAGTAATTTGAGTGATTATATTATAACATTAATTACCATTTAATTATAAACGAAAGAAAATAGTTTGTAGGTTCTAAAACCCAATGGCATTTAGCCACGTGACTCCTAGGTAATAACTAAACTAACTTTTCCAAACAGTAAAAATGACTTTTTTCAACAAACTTGCAAAAAGATAAAGGGTAATTCTAATGACTTTTCATAATCAACTTGGACCAAAATAAATTGATGATTTTGTTTGAATAAAAGACGGAAAAAAAAAACTTAAAATTTGAAAATGTTTTTTATTTAATGCAATTTTGTTGGGAAAAAATAAAATAAAATAAGTCAAATACAATTTTATTTTAAATGGCTAAATCTCTGATTCTGATCCTTGTCATGTTTTATACTGGGTAAGATTTTTTTATTCTTGTCATGCTCACAAATAATATAAGTGACACCCAATTGATATTTACATGACAGACATTTTATATACGACCCTAATATTTATTTGTAAGCATAAAACACATTGTCTAAGGAGATAAAAAGATTAGAAAGAAGAAAAAGTAAACATCAATTAACTTTTTTCCTACGTAAAGTAAATAACTTTCATGACCAATAGTAAGTTGTAAAAGTCAAAGAGATTATTGAACTTCAACTATAACACTGAAACTAAAAAAAGCGTATAAAGATAAATGCATTTTGCATCATAACTGCACTACATATTTGAGAATTAACAACATATTTTGTATGTATATATAAAGGTCAAACGAGAACACTAACTATTTACGAGAATGCGAGAAACCTCGTCCACATACAAAATCACATATGATTTTACAGTAACGATAAAAATGGGATGCGGCTGACTTTGGACGCAAGGTGAATCATATTTTGATTTTGTATATCGATGAAGGATCTCGTATTCTATTAAATAGTTAGCGTTCTCGTATAACTCATATATATTAATAATTAATTAAGTCTAATAATTATAATACATAATTAGTCACTATGATAAAAAAAATTAATAATTAAAGCCAATAATAATTTAACAATGGTGTATTTTAGTTCACAGTTTAAAGCACAAAACTATTTAATAACTCTACTAAATAAATTAATAAATACTTTACCAATAAATAAAATACAAAAGAGAATAATGTCAACAAAAATATATATAAACTAGTTAATAGCCCGTGTAATACACGGGCAATTTATTACATATTGTATTAATTTTTAATAAAAATAAGCCTCTACATTATAAAGTTCACAAATATTTCACCTCCAATTAACAATATAAATATGACTTAGTTAATAAAAGAAACATTAACGATATAGTTTAATCATAGCTATCTATGAAAACTTTTGTTCCAATCCTTTATTCAAAACTTTCATTGAAATTGAATAAGTAGAGAATAGTTATTTAGTAATAATAAATCTTATTAATCAACGATTTAAATGGGAAAAAAAAGAAATTACTCTTGCTTTATTACTAAATACTTTTAATAAATATATAGATTTTAGTCATCTAATAGTTGTTAAAATATCTGAAATTGAAAATTTATAATTATTTTGTCGAAAGATTCGGATTTCCTGAATGACATTAAAACTGGAGGGATTCAGAAATAAAATACGTTATGATGGATTTATTTGGAGGGTTTTAAAAAAATCATTATTTATAAGCAATCTATAAAAGTAGTTAGATTATAAAGATGAAATCTTTAAATTAAAGAATATCAACAGAAGTGTTTTAAATAAAATTAATTTTCATTATTTATAAATAATGTATAAAAATAGTTAGCTTAAAAAAGATGGAATCTTTAAATTTCAATAATATCAACAATAGCACTGCAATAAAATGTAAAGACGTTAACTTATATCTATTTTTAATATTTAACATTATAAATTAATTAAAAAAAACTATTCAATATTAGACTCATTTTGAAGGTATCGTCGAGACGATTATAATGATGTAATTTGTAGCAAAGAAAAACAAAAACTTAATACTTTTTAATTCATATATATTATTTGCGTTAATATGGTAAGGATGTAAAATGAAAAATGAAAAACTAAAGAATAAAAATTAATTTAATCAAATAATTTTTAAGGATACAAAATGTAAATTTAGGTAGGTGAATTTTGGAAAATATTTTATCCATATTTGTTAGTTATTTATTTATACATATTAATAGGGCATTAAAAAACAAAAAAGAAATAGAAATAGATTATGACATCATCATTTGATAAATTTTATTTAATTAACCAATAATATCACTTAATTTCATTTTGATGACATCAGCACAAACCTTCTTTTAATAAATATATAGATTGTCCTGTTAGGAATTATGTGCAGAGTTGACAAACCAAGTGATTATATATCCAATGTTACGAGACACTTGAGGGTCACACCTGTGAGGACCTATAAGTCGAACAAGTTAGATGAAACCCCGAAATGGAGAGTTAGGATTTATAATAGTGTATTATAAATCAATTGGGTAATTACAGTCAGAATTACCAAAGTTGAAGGATCATTAATTAATTAGGATATTATATATTTATTAGATAAATAAATATATAATAATTAATTAATAAGGTTTTTATATATATATTAGATAAATATATATATAATCATAATTATCGTATGCAAATTCTTTTCCAGCTAATTAAAAGGAAAAGGATTAGAGATAATTATAAAAGGAAACTGAATCTTATACAAACTGTATTTTTCCTCCATATAAATAAGGCTTATGGGTTAAGGAAAAATAACAAGTTTTTCAGTTAGAAAATCAGTTTGAGTCCTCCTCCTCCTCTCTCTCCCAAACCGGCGCAAAACACACCCCCCCCGGTCGGATTTCCTTTTGGTTGTTCGGGTTTCATAAAGTTCAACTAGAAGAACGTTCGTTGGTCGATCACCGGTGGACTAAATCTCGAGCAATCCAGGTAAATTGATCTAACCTGATCTTTTAGGTTCAGAGATATAAACGATTAAAATCATTAGGCTTTAATGGGTTTTTAGCTTTTATCGCTTCCGCATGATTAGATCGGAAACAGCGAGTTTCTGATCACGTGGGTTTTAACAGTTTGTTTTAAACCTATGAGATACATCAAACCAGCGAGGTTTGATAGATCTGTGTTAATCCTCGAGTCAGTTTGATCCGAGGATACCCACAAAAACCCAACATGTCCATCACTATTTTGGTCATTGTTTTCTAACCCGTTAATTTTTTGAGGGTCCATAATTTGGTGGATTGTTTTTAAGAAATTTAAGGATTAAAATAAAAGGATTTGAAGTTTTTGGTGTTTAATTTATATGTATTTGGAATGAAATTGGATTTTATTAAAAAAAATGAAATTGGATTATATTATTTACAGATAATTTATAAAATGGAAAATTAGAAATAACTATATAAACAAAAAAAGTTAATATATCTTAAAATATCATTACGAATAACTTTTTTATGATATTCTTTTATAGTAACTACTCTTTTGAGATTTTTAAATTACGTTTAGTGGAATTTTGTTGAAACTTCAAGACTTTTAAGTTTTCCACAAACAATTTTTAACATATATTAAAATGTTAGTACAAATAAATTTATAAAATACCAACTAGTCCAAATCTCAAATGAGATTTCTAAATCATTTGTTTATGGGATTTATTTAAATCTTACGAATATATATATATATATATATATATATATATATATTTGAACCAAAAACAGGATTAGAATGTAATCTAATTCCAAATTCTACCGAATTCTACCAATTTCTATAAAGTAGATCGAGCCTTAGTCCATATTTTCTCATGATTGAAAAATAAAATGTCATGTAGCTAGATAATGTAAAACCAGAACTAATTTAATGTACTTCTAAACTCAATTCTAAACATTTTTTAAAGGGTTAGGTTTTCATAAGAAGTTGAGTTATCTTTAAAAGCATGAAATTATTATCAGTGGTTTAATGCAAAATAAGATGAGATGTACCGTGATGTACCTATATCAAGCACGATTCATGGATGCGCTTGAAATTTAAAGACTTTAAGGATTCAGATTCACTACTCACGTTTCTTACGTTAATTCAACTTTTTATTCAATTAAGATTTTATAACGATTAACCCCAATGTGGCAGCCTGCCGGTTAAGGCTTGGTGTTGGGGAAAAACTCACCCAAGTTCGAATCCGGGGGTGAGTAACCAGTGGCCACTGAGTATTAATCCCAAGGGAGCATGTTTTAGCTCTCGGTAAAAATTACCAAGGATGTAGTCTGAGCAAACCCAGGTAAATCTTATCCAAAAAAAGATTTTATAACGACCAACATTTATTTCCTCTTGATGTACCTATATCAAGCACGATTCATGGATGCGCTTGAAATTTAAAGACTTTAAGGATTCAGATTCACTACTCACGTTTCTTACGTTAATTCAACTTTTTATTCAATTAAGATTTTATAACGATTAACCCCAATGTGGCAGCCTGCCGGTTAAGGCTTGGTGTTGGGGAAAAACTCACCCAAGTTCGAATCCGGGGGTGAGTAACCAGTGGCCACTGAGTATTAATCCCAAGGGAGCATGTTTTAGCTCTCGGTAAAAATTACCAAGGATGTAGTCTGAGCAAACCCAGGTAAATCTTATCCAAAAAAAGATTTTATAACGACCAACATTTATTTCCTCTTGAATTTCCATGAAGATTCTTTAACTTAGGTTTAAACATAATTATGCTACCGTAATTACTTTCTTTGCAAATAATGACAAATAATTTCATGTGTTTTCAAGACATCCAATAAATTCTTTAAATATTCTTTGAAGAAAGATGATAGTGTTGCATAATAAATGTTTAACTTATGGTATGAAGTATTTAATATTTTCTTAAAACCTTACAGAACTATCAATATTGAATCTAAAAATTCAAAATTCAAAAAGGTTATAAAACTTATCTTTAACGATTGTTTTAAAATAAAAAACACAAATATTTAATTCTTCGTTTTACTTTAACTTGATAAATAGAGAAAATTTTAAGTATAAAGACCTACTTGTTTACTACTTTACTTCTTAACAGTTTCATTAAGAGGCAACATCGGAATCATTAAATGTAAATCTTGTTTGGCAAAAACAATTGTCACTTAGGCTGTGTTTGGCAAACTAGTTGATAAACTAGCTGGTAGTTGATTAGCTAGTTGTTGATTTATAAGCTAGTTAGTAGCTGATAAGCTAGCTTATTAACAAATTATTGGCAAAAACTAGTTTATAGTTATGTAAGATGACCAAAAAAAGTATATTCGAATTAAATAATTAATATGAATATGAATATAATAGGAAAAGCTACAAAAAGCTCCCAAAACGCTACTCCAAATAACATTTCAATAAGCTAGCTTATTATACATATTTGGATGGACTAGCTTATAAGCTAGCTTATTTATGCCAAACACAACCTTAATGGTTCTAAAACCCTCTCAATGATTTTATATTTTATGTCTCGTCTTACCATTCAACTTCTTGATATCGTTTAACAATTACCATACAACCATATTTCTTTTTGCAATATATCATAAAGTCTCCTAATTATTTTGATCACCTAATCATCATACACCAAACCATCCAGCAACTACCAAACATGTGAGAGCCACTTTGAATTAATTGTTATAAACTTATACTAACTTTTTTCTAAAAAGTGAATGTAAATTATAGCACATTTCAACAATATAATTAATCCTTAAATATTTGAGAAAAAACTGTTAAAATTAAGTATTTTATTTTGAAACTCTTTTCATTTCTTATCGTTAAGTAAAATTTTGTAAGGATTTCTAAATCATTTATAAAACCATATATAGCACCTGTGGGTTCCGAGTGGGCATGCCCTTTGGGATTAACGAATGAGAGTAAGGGTAGCAGTACAGGCGATGCGAGTGAGGCCGTATGGGTATCCCTTCGGGTTTCCAAACCCGAGCACACCCACCCTCTCTTCCTTATAATATATATATTAAAATAATTAAAAAAGATTCGGTCACTTTACGATAGTAGTACTTCAATTTAAAATATAAAAAAAAAACTGATGTAACACTGAGATGACATTAGTATTCATTAGATTTAGATTATATTATAATAAGAAAAAGAAAATTTATAATAAATGTATAAATTGACACTACATTTCAGTTTTCAAGTGTGGGCCCAATGCATGTGAGAGCCACTTTCACTTCGAAGGCGACAAAATAGTTGGCTGTTGTTTGCCACGTGGCAGACGCACAACAACCCAGAGTACAAGGTAGGCCACACCAATAACTACTTTTTAAATTTTTATTTAAATGGTAATAAATATTGTAGAGTAATAAGTTACAGCTTTGGTCCCTAAGGTTTTCTAATCTATATATAATAAAAGAGTAACTGGACGTCACGTGTCGTTCTCTTCTGAACCGAAATCAGTATTTTTCTGTCTAAATATGTATTTGAATGCGTTTTTTACTTTCGATTAATTTAATCTTATCTGATTGACACATGTCATTTATTTAATAATTCACTCTAATTTATTTTAAATATTAAAAATATAAAATATATCAAGGTAATCATTAAAACTTGAACTAATTAACTAATTTATTTTTAATATAAAAAAGATAAAATATAATCAACATAATCATTAAATTTTAATTATTTAAATTCATTATTTTTATTGATTACAGCAACATTCCTTTTAAAGAAATTTTAATTTATTAAAAAAAAAGAAAATTTCTAATATTTTCTTTTAAAAGAAAATTCTGAAATTGAAATCTCACAAAAATTCCTATGAGATAGTTAGCATTGTGATATTTAATTATTTTTATATATTAGAGAACGGTATCCAATTCTATTCCACAAACTATAGATCAACTATCATAAAAACATCAAATATTTCATTGTAATTTACAAAAAAAAATTATTCCAAATATATTGGTAGTTAAAATTGTAATTAATTAATATAATAAAACTATACAATAAAAAATGAAAAAGTATAAGAAAAGATGGAAAAGATTATAACTGTATTTTACTATTGATCCAATAAAAAATGGAAAAGATAAATAAGAGGTAAATTAACTAAAATACTCTTAAGCTAACCAACCTTTTCAACTTGACTTGATCAGAGGGACCAAAATTGAAATAAAGGGACAACAACAGTGACCAACATTGTAATTAGTTTGAAAGAGGAACCAAACTTGATAATGAATGACAACAATAAGGACAAAAAATGTGATTTACTCTTAACTCTATTATCTTCATTTATACCTCTTGAGCCTTCAACCATGGTCCCTCATGCCAATATCTATCCATCTTTTCCGTTAAATACATGTGAATAATAGTCATTTTAACAGATAAGATGAACACGCGTTATACGAGGGTCCAAATCCAAGACAAATTGCATAGTAAACCTTAAGTACGACAACCATAGGTTACTTTAAATATATTAAACTAAAACAGTACCAATTAAAGTTGGAATTTGCATAGCAGCTAAGCTATAATTTTTAAAGAGAAAAGTTATAATACGTTGTTGTCTTTTCAAATTGGTATGTTCAATACACTACCGACGCTAATGCTACCATACGACCAACGAAATCACTACCATTGTTCAGTTATCCCCAAGTCTAATGATATACGTTATGCAATAATTCTAAGCAGGGTTGTTATGCACCCTTATTTATATTAAAATTAAGTTAAATATGCTTCAAAAATATATAAAGAGATTTTTTGATGTTAATTGATTTGAAAAACCTAGCAAAATGAAGTCATTTAGCACGCATCCACGGGTGCATTTATCAAAATCTTGATTTTTATTTTTAATTTAAAAGAGTTACAAAAAAAAAAGATTTAACATTACTTTAAATGTATTATATAAAAAAGGATAAAACACATAGACCCACACGAAAACAATTCATTAACATTGTTCATCATTTTGTACCTTCACGATAAGCACTATAATAATAACCGGGTAGAAAAATAATTATTTAAAGTAAAACGTAATTTCCGAACAATAGCTATTTTACAGCAATTAAAATGACTAGTTTTTTTTAACGACGAAAAAAAGAACTCAAGAAATGGAGCTTCGGCTACGCAATTATTTTACTAAGTTAATTTTTTCGTTTTAATAAGTTTAGAGTAGTTGTCATACGACAACTACAAAATTACTTTACTAACTTATTTAATTTAGAACTTAGTTTTCTTGTTACTCCAATAATTATGCTATTCTATATGTTAAAATAAACAAAAGATGAGGTTGCAAAAATCTCTAAATTTAATGAAATCTTTAAACGGAAAAATGAATGATTATTTTAATATTCTAACCAATAAGATATATTGAAGATAAATGTTTAAAAAAGAAAAATAACATTTCATTAAATATATTAAATAATTTAATTAATGTAAGAGTTTGCTATAATAGAATAGCAATTAGAATTATATACATTTTTTTAACTGTGACTTTTTTAATTATATTTTAGAAAGAAAAAAAATTAACATAGTCGTTAATAATTCCCTTAACGACCAACTCTAGTATTACACACTTATGCTAAAAGTTAAACTTCAAATAATATAACGACACCTAACAAAATAATATGGTAACATCTTTTAGAAACATAATTTTTTTTTTCTTGTACGATGAAACTATGAAGACATGGCACACTCATACAGTAAGATGTCAAACTGGTTCATATAGTAAGATGTCAAACTGGTTCGGGAACGAAACAAATGGTGCTTTGTTGGATACCTATTTTATAAATAGTGAGTCCAAATATGTATAGACTAATATCTAGTATTGTTGACCTGAGATGTTACACTTATGTAAGTCAGCCCCTGTTTGTTTTGCCGACTGTCGTGGTCGAAATAGACGGTTGAATGTCGTGTTCGAAATAGATGGAGGGCCATGAAAGGAAAGATCACATCACGTACGTGAGATGGGGAGGAATGAGCAGAGAATCACTATTAGTTCCGATTGATGCGATAAGACAAGACAGGACCACGTTCAAACTTTAGTAGCAAAAGCTAAATCCTCACCGACAAACACTTAATCTACATAAATCACGTTATCAAAGCTACTTTCATTTTTTCCGTCCTCCTCCTCCTTTCCTCCAAACCCCTTCTTTTGCGCGCACACACGTACACACACTAAACTCGTAACTCTATAACACCATCATTATTTAATATTATTAGCTATATGCATTTTTTTTGTACTTTACATCTCTTCACCATCACTCCTTTAAATTTCCACCACTTTTCACCTCCTCATTTCCCATCTCCACCTTCTTTTGTTTTATTTCCTTCCCTTTGCTTTCTTTTCTATTCATCTGTTCATCTGACACAATTTCACTTTCGATTTCGAAAATGGGACAGAAAAAGTTCAGAGGTGTACGTCAACGCCACTGGGGTTCGTGGGTTTCCGAAATCCGACACCCTTTACTGTAAGCGGTTGTTTGTTTTTCAAAAAATACCTCTTAAAACCTCTTAACTCTGAAATAAGAGTTTTGCATACTTAAAACTGGTTATTTTACTTTTAAGAAAATGCCTCAAAACCTCTTGCCGTCCTCCGAAAGCTTAAGAGGTGCACCATCCACCTCTTATCTTTTAGATGTGGAATCAGACTTCAGACTTTGGATCTCTTAAAAAACAAATTAAACGATGCCTAATACTCTCTCTACATCTCTCTGGTTTACGAATAACTTTCGTTTTACGTCAAGTTTTTTTCGACATCTTTTTTCCCGGAATGTGCAGGAAGAAACGGGTGTGGCTCGGGACGTTCGAGACGGCGGAAGAAGCGGCCCGAGCGTACGACGAGGCCGCGGTTCTAATGAGCGGTTGCAACGCCAAGACCAATTTCCCGGTTCTTAAAACCGAGCCATATGCTTCCCCGTCGTCGTCGACAACCACAACAACGACGACTTCCGCTCTATCGTCAATGCTGAGCGCCAAGCTCCGGAAATGCTGCAAGTCGCCGTCTCCGAGCCTGACGTGCCTCCGGCTCGACACCGAGAGTTCGCATATCGGGGTGTGGCAGAAACGGGCGGGGGTTCACTCGGATTCCAACTGGGTTATGACGGTCGAGCTCGGGAAGAAGAAGGGGGGTCACGGGATCGAGGTTGGGGGCGGTGGTCCGGGCCCGAGGGGGGCCGGTGGTGGCCCGGAGACGGTGATGACGTCATCATCTGGGCATGGAAGGTATGGAGGTGTGTTGAGTAGTAGAAGCAGTGAAGAAGAGGATAAAATTGCATTGCAAATGATTGAGGAACTTCTCAACACAAATTAGTGGAAACCCTCACATCTACAATAAATTTGACAGATGATATATATACATATATATATATAGAGAGAGAGAGAAAGAGAGGGGGGAATGTTCGAATGGAAACTCATTTTTCATTGCGAACTTCAGGACAGCCGAGAGCGTGCCACGTAACATAATCCGTCTCAATAATACAAGATCATTATAATACGGTATTCAGACTGAATAATACTGAATATTGTATTATTCAGCTTGAATAATGCATAATATTCAGTCTGAATAATCTAGTATTATTTAGACTTAATATATATGTCACGTGGCTCGCTCTCGATTGTCCTTACGTTCGTAATGAAAAATGAGTTTTCATTTGAATTTTTCCATGTATCTATCTATATATTTACTATATATAACTCTCAAGAGGGGTTGGATGAAGTGAAGTTCTGTTTGTACCTTTCATTTAACCCAACTTTGGTTAAGAGATTAGTTGATTATGGAGATACACTTCTAGGAATTGATATGAAGAAAAGTTCTCCAATAGATTTCATGAAAAAGCACATATTTGAGAATTACTATTTGTGTATGTATGATTGATTTACACTATTTGACATCTTTGATATAATAATGAGAAGTGTGTCTAGGAATTTATGTAGTTTTTACCTCAATCATGTGTCTAGGAATCAAGTGGTTGTTTATGTGAAGACACCCGGTTTGTGTGTAAAGACGCCATGTGAATCGAATGCCTAAAAAGAATTACATCGATCCAACAGTAAAGGTAAAAAAATAGGAAAGATGAAAATCCAATATTAAAGGGCCGTTTGTTTTTTAAAAGGTACATTTTAAAATCTCTTAAGTCTGAAAATTAAGAGGTTTGTAGACTTAAGGCTATTTGTTTTATTTTTAAGAAAATGTCTAAAAACTTCTTACCATCCATCTCTTATTTTTTAGATGTAAAATTAGAGTTTAGACTTCTTAAAAAACAAATGACACCTAAATTTGGTTCAAACACTAATGTTTTTAATGTTGGGGCATAGACTCCATATGGAAACTGCATACATCCCAGATAGAGTTATATATCTGTATGGATTTACTGGGTTTGTGTAGTCTTATTTTTTCGCCTCCATGTGTCCTGTCGTTTTAGGTGTTATTTTCCAGAAAAGTGTCCCAAGCAATCCTAGACTAATCCCAGAAAATTCCCACCTTAAAATATCAGCTCTAATAAACTCAATGATTGAAATGGTTTCAACTCCTCGAGGTAGGTTTTCACCATCGAGCATTAGCTAATTAGATTTAGAGGTGCCTAAATGTTGACCAAACTAGGATAATGTTTTTGTTTTACCATAAAAGTCTTGATTTTGAATGTTATTATTTCTTGAAAATTCAAACACTATTTACTTATAACTATCTTTATTTTTTCACTTCTATTTCTACTCATATGTTTTCTAAAGTAAGGTTGCAAAGATCATTTTACCCTAAACATACGTATAAACCAAACGAATCTAATATATTCTATTTAAAAATAGGGTCTAAAAGGTGGGATGTATGTAGAGAGTAGATGTATCGTGTATCCTAAATGATATAATGGTCGTTTTCATGAAGATTAGATCCTTGACATATGTAAAAGTTTGAGCAAACAAGAAAAGTGATTGAAGAAGCAAATAAAGACAAAAATTACTAAAGATTATTAAAACAACTAAATTAAATACAAAAGAAACACATTAATTTATGTGTTTTACTTACAATGAACAAAATTAATGAGTTTGATAGATCTAGTTAGACCGAATTGAACAACTTCAAACGATCAACACATAGATTAAAAAACTAGAAAAAACAGCCAAATAACAAATATATATATATATATATAATTATATATAGAGAGAGGTTCAGACAAAACATAACTTTTTAAGAAAATGCAATAATGATTCTCAACCACTCATCCGGTCAATAAAGGCGGCTTTGACCGGGTCACCCTTCTTTAATCATTATATACACCCTCCATGAAATCCCGCCAATCCTCTTTGATCGCGTCCACCGTAACCGAAAATGTGTGGCTGAGAATCGTTCTCGCATTTTCTTAAATTGACATCGTTCTCGTATGAACCCGCCTATATATATATATATATATAATAAGCGACAAGAAGTAGGTGGTGTTTTATGTTTCACAAAAAAGTGTATCCGAGTGTATTTTACTTGTTTGAATTCATGGGCATGGGTACGAACAATGGGTCCAATTCGGTCTAACTAGATCTATCAAACTCATTCATAATGTATGTTCGTACATAAAAATGATGTTACATGAAAGCATGTATAAAGTTACTCTTAAGAATATACCACACTATAAAGAGTATCAAATAATGGTGAAACTTGTGGATTAGGTATTAAGTTAGAAAAATAGACAACACGTGAGATCTATCTATATATGTAACGCATCATTTTCACTATAAATGTCGATATACTCGGCCACCGGTGGTTTGCGATAAATATATTGGCCTAGTAAATCTGAGTCTAGGACTTTGGGGCGGACCTCAAATCCCACCCAACTCTTGTTTTTGTCCGTGGCCCGATTAAAGGGTGATCCGAAAAAGTCGGACGGCCTTGGAAAGCACCGGCCCAAACCCAAAAAGGGGCCTAGATGTTGGGCATCTCTAAAAATAATAATTGGCAATAACTTTCACACCTGATATTACCCGGCGGGTATCCGACACTAAGGCTACACACAGCAGACCCTCCGAGCCCTTCGGATTTAACACTGCCACATCAATGCCACATCAGCTTTTCTTCAACCCTCTCATAACCTTCTACAACTCTTACCCAACCCTCTCAACCCTCTCACACAACACACACACAACTCACGGGTTAGTTGGCGATGTGGCCAACCCGTAAAGGTGTTAGCCCGCCGGCTTTGGCAATTGCACAGCGGACCTGTTGAGCCCGCCGGCTTCATTTCCTCCAGCCCACCCACAGCGGGTACACCGCTGCGTGTAGCCTAACGAGGAGGGGATTTCTCGATTTGACATGTTACATGATGGAGCTGGGGATTTATTGTTATACCTGAAGCAGGCTCGGGGTGGGTAAGGGATGACATTTCCCACCCCTAATCCGACCCAAAAAATAATTCTTTTTATCTTATTTAATATATGCAAGGGAAATCATATTGGTCTATGTTTAGTTAACATGGTTAACACAAACTGTCCGGTTAACAAATGAACCTTCCTGGTAGTTGTTGACTAATAAGTTAGCTATTAGCTGATAAGCTAGCTTATGAATAAATTATATTTGATAAAAACTAGCTTATAAATATGTAAAATACCAAAAATTATATAATTAAAAAACTCCTAAAACGCTTCTACAAACATGTAAGATGTTTTCTATACTTTGTGGCCACAAATATCATATAACACTTGGTGTCCACACTCTTTGCTTACTCAACCTTTACTTTGTGTCTTTGGCATATACACGTGGCTCTTTGCATGCTATCATCACCTATCACTTGTGTGGAATGTGGATGGATCTTAATGTGTCCATAGTAATAGCAAGTTATTCGAGCTTGGCTTAACAAAATAATATCAAGCTTGAATACGAACATAAATAATATTTTTCTAGGTAACATCGAAGCTTGAGCTAGAATATTTTTAATATTTGAATTTGAAGTAATTCTTCATTTAACTGATTTATGTTATACATAACATTGTATCTAAAGTTGAAGCTCAAAAAACATGTTTATGGACTAAAAAAAACTTGATCAAACTTTTGAACAAGTCGAATTAAGTAGAACATTAGCATTAGGGATTTCAATTCATCAAGTTAAACAAACTTTACTTTTTGTTCAAGAACAAACGGAACTCAAGCTCGAATGGCTTGTTAATAGTTAGGTTGTGTTTGGTAAACTACTTGATAAACTAGCTATTACTAATAAGCTACCTAGTACTTGATAAGCTAGCTTATGAATAAATTATGTTTGACAAAAACTAGCTTATGAGTATGTAACATGACCAAAAATGATATATTGGGGGCAATATAATAATTAATATTAATAAGGATATAATTGGTATAACTAGTGTTTCAATAAGCTGACATACAAATACGTACTAGCTTATAAGCTAGCTTGTTTTTGCCAAACACAGCCTTAATACCTATAATTGTTTACACGTAAAGAGGTGACGCAAATTACAACGAAGGGGCTGTTTGTTTACCTCTTAACAGTTCCATTAAGAGATAGCCTCTGAATCGTTAAGAGGTAAATCTTGTTTGGCAAAAAGATGAACCACCTCTTAATAGTTTCAAAACCCTCGAAATGGTTTTGTATCCTCGGCTTCTCGTAACTATTGAAATCCCTGATTTCGTTCTCAACAATTACTAAACTATTGTATTTCATTTTGCACTATATGATAAAAACCTCTTAATCATTTGACAACTTAATCATCGAGCATCAAACATCCAGCATCAAACCATTCAACAACTGACAAACACCGGAAAAAAGTTATCCTGTAAATATCTCAAGTTTTGGGGACAATGAATGTAATCTGAATAACACTTACCAACCCCATTTGTCAAGTAGTGAAGTGGTGCTGGATTACTATTAGAGTGCCAACACACTTGCCATCAACTCTTGCAATTCACATTTCCTCATTCAGAGAAAAGAAAAAAAATGAAGAGAGCAGTGTGTTTCATTGTGTTGTGTGCCCTAATCCCAGCATCATCATCTCAAGCAAAATCAATCATCAAAAAACCACTGCCTAACCCTAACTTTAAGATCAACTCTGCTAATAATCAGGTACTATATATATATATATATATATATATTATATAATATATTGTGTGTTAATTCAAAGCAACATTCCATTTACCTCTTTTGATTTTTCCTAAATTTGAACGTTTAGGTTGTGTTTGGCAAAACAGCTGATAAGCTAGCTGGTTGGTAGCTGATGGTTAAATAAGGTAGCTTATGATTAAATAATGTTCGGCAAAAACTAGCTTATGAGAATCACAAAGGTTGAGGTGTACTGGTTGAGGGCTTGGTGGATGTGGTGGAACATCCCATCCGCCCAGGGTTCAATTTCAAACGTACACAATAATTGTGGTTAGACTTTTCAGACCGTCTTAATTTAATTATCAAATTGCCAAAGGATGTAGTCTAGGGAAAGCCTAGATGAATCTTTCAAAAAAAAAAACTAGCTTATGAGTTTATAAAATGACCAAAAGGGGTATTTTGGAATATAATAATTAATATTAATAAAGGGTATAATTAGAAAAACACCAAAAAAGCTTTTGAAACGCTCCAGCTAGCGTTTTAATAAGTTGGCTTATGGTTCATCCATCCAAACATGTACTAGCTTACAAGCTAGCTTATTTTTGCCAAACACAGCCTTAAGGTAATTATTGAAAGCAGAATTTCACTAACCTCATTCGATTTCCATAGATCGCTAATATTTGCTTTGATTGAATCATTGAAATCAGAACTTTCACTCACCTCGATCGTTTGATTTTGTTAGAATGAAGAAACGTGCTCCTTCACGGTAAGGATTGTAACGAGCTGTTCTTCCGTTCCGTACACCAGAGATCGAGTCAGCATCTCCTTCGGCGATGCTCACGGCACTCAGGTCCGATTTTCTCCACCAATTTATAACAACTGAAGGGAAGAACGATAACGATTAATGAGCGATTATATCAAAATTTGCCGCTTTAACCGCAAAATACCGGATAATTCCTCGCATAGGCCGTAGAAGGCTGGACGATGGTTTCTTAACTTTTACAAATAGACCACAAACAAGTTCATATATGAATTTTCTGATTGGTATATGAATTACACAAGTTCATGTATGAACGTATACTTAATATATGAATCAGTTAAAAATACTTAATATATGAATTACATGGTTTGATATATGAATTTCATAGTTCATATATGAATAATACACATTCATATGAACCTGTTTCCGGTCTATTTATAACAATTACGAAATTACCCCTCTATTATGTGCGTAGTCACAAACGGTCAAAACCGTCGTCTTTGATTATTATAACATGATCTTATCATCAATTCCCTAACTTTACATTTTTTTTAATTACCCCTTCTCATTTTAACCAAACACCGTATGTTTTTTAGGTTTATGCGCCGAGATTAGACGATCCGTCGACGAGGACGTTCGAGCCGTGTTCGGCCGATACATTCGATATATACGGTCCGTGTAGCGGTCAGATATGCTACATGTATTTGCATAGAAGTGGAGACGACGGTTGGTTGCCGGAGAGAGTGGAGGTGTACGGTGATACCACGAGGCCGGTTTCTTTCGATTACGGTGACTGGATTCCCTCCGATATGTGGTATGGACACGATTACTGTTCGCAATACGCTGCTGCTGCTCGTTCATCGTAAATCAAAATCTACAACGATGTGAAACGATATGAAGTTTGAATTGCAGATCTGGATCTTCGGTTTCCGACTTTGTGTGTGTGTGTGTGTGTGTTTGATGAATAATGTATCATATCGTGTCAAGTTTGATGAATAAACTGACTTGCGTTGTTGATGGATTTTGGTTCCGTTTTTTGGTTTCGTATCTCTATCGTGTGTTCCTCCATGCATTACTTTTGCAAATAATGATGGATTTCAGACCTTTACTTAAAAATAAAACAAGCGGTCTTAAGTCTATAAATCTCTTAATTTTCAAACTTAGGAAATTATAAAATAAACGGTTTTAAGTCTATAAATCTCTTAATTTTCAGACTAGTCTGTAAATCTCTTAATTTTCAGACTTAAGAGCCTAAAGAGGGAATTTCTAAAACAGAAACAGCCCATTAGTGTTGTGAATAATAATATTATGAAACAAGCTAAATTCATATAAAGTTAAAAAACCCAAAAAAGATATAAACTTATTGTAACAAGTTAATAGCAAGAGCGTATAATCGGAATTAAATATCTTAAGACTGTTCCTGTACGGGAGTGTGAGTAAACAGTTATCTGTTAAGTGTTTTAATCTCTTTTTTATGTATATTAAAGTCTTTATTCTTACACATAGTCATCATTTATCTTCCATTTTTATAGAATAAATAAAATATTAAAAAAAATCTCATAAAATATCGTGTTATAACTTATCATAGCATATTATAACATGTTACGGAGTAAGTCAAGCCTTAGACCATCCGCAGCGGGTGGCGTCAAGGGAGTGACAAGATGTTGGTATTGGTGGCAACACCACGAGGATGATTGGTACCAATTGTCAAGCAAGAAAATCGATATAGTCATGCCGGTTGTGTAGACCACCCCACCCTACCCACCCTCTCTCCTTTCTCTCTATCTCTCTCTTCTTTCTCTCTCTTCTTTTCTTTTTTTTATTAACTATTTAGATTGGTATAAGAGTCAAGACCACTTTTGATGAATTGGTAAATATTGGTAAAGTGTTGATAAGATAGTGAAAAACTGATGTGACGCTAAGGTGGCAGCTGGTACCATTGGCAACCAGCATGACCACAGTGAATGGTCTTATAATGAAATCATAAGTGTTAAAGTAACGAACGATGAAACCTAATCTCTGTGTCGTAAATAATGAATTATTTAAAACCATAAAAGGTATCAAATTATAAAACACAAAAGCCCATCAATAGCCCAAACTTAAATCAGTCGCAAGGCCAATGTACTTCATTAGGGCTAGTCCCAATTAGGCTTTATAAAAAACTAGTGGCCCGCACCGCGCGTTGCGCGGTGTTCAGAAAATAACATAAAATATTGTTTATTAGTTATATTTAATAAGTTTCATTCGTTTATTCTATGTAAATACGTCTTTATTTATATGATATACATTTTGGATTAGATATACTCTACCATCAATCATCCTATCAATTATGTACTTTGTGTTATTTTTGGCATAACTGAATGATATTGTCTAAATAAATCAATGACAAATGACAATAAACATGTTTGTCGTTTGAGTGATTATATACTTGATATAGATTGGATTAGCTTATAGATTACTACTAAATGGAATACTATTCGATCACGAAAATAAGAATAACATTGAAACTGTAAGTAGTGATTTGAAAGACTTAAAAAAGTATTGTTAAGCTTAAATAAAATATTGAAGTTAATTTGGCCGATAATCATGTATTAGGTATTAAAAATAATGAGTATCAATATTCAATTTTTATATAAATCCACCTTATCATCCTTAATTTGTTTTTCATTATATATAATTAATATGTTATAACTAAAACTTAGAAAACAAATATATGATTCCGTCGATTATAATCATGACGTTTATCATGCAAATTGTTTTGTGAGAAAGATTGCATACAAATGTGGCGTTCTCTTACCTACTTTTGTATAATTGCGAGATATTTTTTTATTTTGTTTATAATTATTGTAATGTACTCGTTTTGCAACTTTAAGGAAAAAAACTTCTTGAAACCCCTTTTTGACCTGTGTTACATGAAAAAAAACATTAGTTGTCAATATTGTGATCACTCGACAGCGATTGTTAATTTTTCATCTGACATGTTTGAGTTTTTTCGATCTTTTTATGATTGTTTCATTATATTTTGGTTAGTCCATAAAATTCATGAAAAGAAGACGGTTTTATTAAATTTATTTAAATAAAATTATTATATTTATTCAAATTTAACTTACATATTTAGTTTGATTTAATCTAAATTAATAACAGAGTATGAAATCCTTTATACATGTTAATCTTTGTAATAAGGTGTTTTTTTATTTAATATATTGATTCTTCTAATTCAAGTTTTATATATTGTTTTCATAGTTTTTTATGCATATTATTATATTGACTCTATTTTTATTATAGATTATAGTAGTTTTATATTTTATGTAATAATTTTAATTATATAGATATTGATTACTTTAATTATGTTTTTGAGCTATACTAAAGATAATAAATATATCATATATTTAGAAGACTATTTTTTTATTAATTAGTGTAACATTTAAATTGATTGGTCATTTTTATTAGTTTTATATATTGATTTCAGTTTTTTATATTAATTTTAATAATTAAGTGATATATATGTATAGACTCTCTCTCTCTCTCTCTCTCTCTCTCTCTCTCTCTCTCTCTCTCTCTCTCCATATATATATATATATATATATATATCTTTTAACAATTGTTGCAATCAATTTTCATATTCATTTGCTTATTTATATTAATTATAGCAAATCAATATATATCTTAAAAGTAAAACCCACAAGATCCTAGGTGGCATTCTCTAAGGCCAAGAAAAATATTTATCTTTTTTCTCAAAATTTTGATTTTTTTAATGTTGAATTTTGTAAAGACCTTTTTGCCCTTCCATAAAACATGTGTAATTCAATACAAACTTGAGACTTTTTTGTAAATTTACATATCCAAGTTTAACCTCCAACTTTTCATTTGCTTCTTCATTTAATTCTCTTTATTTGTTAATGAAATTTGTTTTTCATAAGTTACAATGATAGACAAATTGAAATCCTATAGAAGTTATGTTCTCCAAATAATATGATTTGTTACTAAAAAGAAGAACCACAAAATATGATGTGACATCTTCTAAGGGCTAGAAGATCATTTATCTTTTTTCTCAAATTTTGTAATTTTATGTATTTTTAATCTTTTTATTTAATATGATAATAATTACATTCATTATTAGAGTCATTATTTCAAACATAAATTGACCACCTTTTCATTTATTCTTCAAACTTTTCATTTACCATCAATTAAATCATCAAACACATGTTATATTATATATACCAATTATTTACATCAAATACATCCATCAAATTGTCCAAGTTTTTCTCATTCATTCTTCTAATACCAAGAAACTTATTTATGCTTTTTCTCATTCTTTCTTCTTTTACTCTTTTTTTTTCAATATTAATTTTTCATCAACATTGATGGTTATTTATGTTTGCAATTAAACCATCTTTTCGTTTTCTCTACGTACTCTCCATCTTCAAACTATTTATACTACTACAACTTATGATAGATCATCCATTCACCATGTGTTTTCATGATGATTATCATGTTTATAGTTTTTTGTGTATTTTGTCTCTATTTTTTTTCTTTTGTTTACTTCGAGAAAACTAATCCATATCTCATATATGCATTTTGTAGAAATTTTGGTGGGGATTTTAGAGTCTCTTTATCATGTTTGAATAAACTTTGAGAGACAAGGTATGCATCTCTCTTACCTTTTGTTATGAATTTAAAGTATTTTTTTTGTTTATTTCGTATATATATTTTTTTTCTTTGGATTACTTCGAGAAAAACTATTCTATATACCATATATATCATTAATCATATATGCATTTTGTAGAGATTTTGTTGAGAATTTTAGACTATCTTTATTTAACCAAGGCATTGTTTATGTTTCTTATATATTTCAAATGAAATCAAGTGTATATTTTTTTTATTTAATTGTTTTGCAGTTTTGCTTGCAACAACTATTTATCAATGGAATTGTTCATATAGGAAAATTCAAATTTATATATATATATATTTTTTACTCCTAATTTTATTTTATGTCAAATCATCAAACATATGTTAGAGAATATGTACACACACACATACACCGACTATTTGAGACAAATTATTTGTTTGTTTTTTCTGTTGAGTTTGTTAACAATTGTATATTGATCTATTTGCGAGATCCATCCAATTGTAAGCTAAGATGGATGTTCCGTTAAAATGGAAGTTATTGCGTTTTCACCATAAATTTTGTAGGTAAAAACATTTATCTTTTATTTCATGTTCTATACAAATTATATATTGTCGTTGATGTTTGCACATATGTTTTATTCGAAAATTGTTTTCTTGCGTGACAGTGGTTCTTTCAACGGAACCAATGATGCATTATTGACAGCGATTTTAGAAGATAAGATACAACATATAATATAATTGTTATAAGTAATTTTCAATGGTTATTTGTATTTTTATTTAGGTTTTATTTCGTGAAAATTAATATGGGTAAACATTTTTTAGACTGTTGTTGGAGTTTTAAAGCCCTTTTCTTATCCCAATCTTTTATATTTTTCCAAGTTTTTTGCTTGATTAAATATTTTAAAACTATTAGAATAAATATTTTTGTTATTTTGATGACACGTGAATATAATAATTTATATTTAGTTGTCAAAATATAATAATAAATTGGTTATAATGAATATAAATAAATAAATAAAGATGACAAATCAGTTCAATTTAAAATATAAATGAAATACTTATGATAATAAAAATATAATAACTTATCGTTACTGTTTAATGACAATTATTAATTGCTATTGTCTATATAATACTTTTTATATGTTTAAAATATTAACGGTAGACTATGCCATATATATTCATTTTGTATGATACTATTTTCATTAATTCGATATAAACATATATATATATATATATATATATATATATATATCAAGTGATCCTATTTTTAAGTGAAATTGTAACTCCAAAAATAAAAACACGATAAATAAGTGAGTCGTTATATAAAAATAAAATCATATATATTGATATTGATATATTGATGATTAATTTTATCTTACAAAAACAGGTTAATAAAAAAAACCAAATAAAACTCATTTAATAATAGTTTTGATTTATAATGATTGTTATCTTACAAAAAAAAAGTGTAATTGTGATTAATATAAAATAAATAAAATTAAAATTAGTATATAAAATATAAAATTAGTCCTCTAAATAAATGAGATACTTATCATGTTTAATATCGCTTAAAATGTTATTAAATAAATAATATATATAATTAGAATTAGTATATAAAATATAAAATTACTACGATAATATACAATAAAATTGAAGTCAATAAAATAATAGGTATAAAAGAAAATATGAAATCAATATATAAAACTTAAATTAGAAGAATCAATGTATTAGATGAATTTGATTTTGGTTACAATCCCTAATACTTATAAATTATTTCATAATTCATTATTACCTTAGATTAAATCAAATTGAATTAGAATAGAAATAACAACTTTATTTGCATAAATTTAATAAAAATTTATCTTTTTCATGATATTTACGGACTAACCAAATATAAAGAAACGGTCTTAAGAATATCAAAAAACTCGAACATGTCAAATGAAATATTAACGATTCAATTAAACCCGCTCGCAGTCAAAGTGGTCGCAATACCAATAACTAATGTTCTTCTTTGTGCAATAAGTTTTTTTTGTTTTTTTGTTTTTGTCAAAGTTGTAAATGAGTAAATTACAACAACTGTAAACAAATTACAAAACATCTCGCAATTATATAATAGTAAATAAGAGCGTCACATTTGTCTGATATCTTTACACCAATCCTCAAAACACACGTCATAACTATTATCAACGATATCTCATATTTATTTTATTATTACTTTTAGTAAAAAAAATTACCAATCACCGTGCAACGCACGGGCCCGCTACTAGTTTATTATTATAATATTACTAAGTAAATATAAATTACATGTAATAATACTTAAGTGTCGTGTAAATAACAAAAATACTTATTCTAATAGTATTTTAAATAATTAGTAAAACAAAAACTTTGAAAGATATAAAAGACTGAGATTAAAAAAGAACTTTAAATCTCAATCAAAGTCTAAAAGAATGTATATCCGGATTAATATTTTCGAAATAAAAATAACCATCAAAGATTACTTGTTAAAGTTATATTATATATGTTATCATCTTATTTCGTTGCTAAGAACACACATTCAGTTCTGTTGGTAAAAATTTATGAAACACATAGAAGAAGGAAATAGAAAATATAAATATAAAATACCAACAAAACTAAGAAATGAATGATATTCAAATTATTAATCCTCACAACAAACTAAAAACAATTTTGTTGAAAATAAATTTTTGTGGAATGAATAACAAATCAAGTGATGAAGAAGGAGAAAAATAGGTTATTTGAAAAACATTTTTTTTATAAATAAGAATTTGTGAAATATTGTAAGCAGATCAAACAATGGAGAGTGACAACATGAAAAACGATCATGTTGAAGAAAAACATGTTGTGATAAGAAGAGATAAAAGTAAATTTAGTAATAGTCAAATTATGAGAAAGAAAAATGAGTAGATGAAATCTATGAAGGTTTTATTTTCAAGAATAAAGATAAAAATGTTAGAAAGTTAAAAGTCTTAGAATTACCAAAATAGTTATGTCATAATAAACTTTATGTTTTTGATATAGAGATGGAAAACTAATTAACTTATCAAGTAAATAAAAAATAGAAAAACAAAAGGTAATGAAGGTTAAGATATATTATTAACAAATTAAATTAAGAAACACAAATACATCTACTAAAAAGCCACAAAAATCATACTTTAGAACACCATTTTAGGGATAAAAACAAAAATAATAAATTGAATAAAAAACACAAATAACCCATCTCCTAAAAAGCCCATAAAAATCATATTTTAGTATTTGATTGTTACTATTAGGAGTGAAACATTGTCTTAAGATATATTATTAACAAATTGAATTAAGAAACACAAATAAATCATCTACTAAAAAGCCACAAAAATCATACTTTAGAACCATTTTAGGGATAAAAACAAAAATAATAAACTGAATTAAAAAACACAAATAACACATCTCCTAAAAAGCCCATAAAAATCATACTTTAGTATTTGATTGTTACTATTAGAAGTGAAACATTGTCAAGCAAAAAACAAATTTTGAATAAAACACATGCATAAACATCAACAACAATATATAATTTGTAGAAAACATGAAACAAAATATAAAACTTATTACCTAAAAATTGTATAGAAGAAAGACTTGAACAATTTGATGGATATGTTTGATGTAAGTACTTGGTATATATATATATATATATAGTGTAACATGTATTTAATTATTTATGGATGGTAAATGAAAAGTTTGAAGGAAAAATGAAAAGATGGATAACTTATGTATGAAATAATGACCATAATAATGAATGATATTATTATATTAATTAAAAGTCTTAAAAATACAAAAAAAATACAAAATTTGAGAAAAAAGATAAATATGATTCATGGCTTTTGAAGATGCCACCTAGGATCTCCAACATCCTACTTTTATATATACTAGTGTCGAGCCCGCGCGTTGCGCGGTGACGATAGTTTTTTTAGAAGACTATTGAACTCATTTACTTAAAATGAAACGTAATTTCTCAAATAAATTATATATATATATATATATTGAAAGAAACCGATCTTCAACATTGATTTCTCTTAAATTTTTGCACTATAATATTAATATTTGATTTATGTATTTTTTTTCAACTAATTCACTCCAATCGACAGGAATAAATATAGGCCAAATGACTTTTTTTCAAAATAATTATCATATTTAGCATTGAACTTCTCATCTCCAACAAAAGGGTATGAGTTTAAGATTTTAAGATGAGAAAATATTAGTGTGATTGAACAGATTCATAATTGTGTATACACACAAAGTTTTGGGTTTTAGAGTTGTAGGCTGGGTTGGAGTTGATCGATATTTGCCAAGTCGGGTATTCACCGCAATATAAATTTGATTAGTTAGAAAAGTTTCTCGTAAATACAAATTAGTTTTCTATTTATAATTTTAAACTATCTAATTTCCTTCGGCAAAGTTTGTTTCATACACTTTTAAATTTTTTGTAAAAGAAGTAATTGTTGATTGTTAAAATTAAGTATTTTTTAGAAAAAAGAAAATTTTAGTTTAAAATTGAGATTGGAGTAATATTAGATTAAATGACTTCATATAATAATATATACATACATTGTCCATGAAACTTCATTCTATTTGATCGACATGTTCAACAATCTCCACAACTTATTTACATAATATATGGTTTTTTCTTTTGTTGTGACACTTTTTACAAAAAAAACATATAAAGTAAACATGGCAACAAATAACATATCTTAGCAATAAACATAAAAGCATACCTTAGATCGATTGAGACTAAAAATGTAAATTTTACTTACCTTTTTGCTGGTAACAACGTCATATCATAATAAGCAATATTCAAATGTTCTATTAGCATTGTCGTAACTCTTGTGAAAAAAGTTAGAAATGAAAATTGGGGTGTAAATAAATCATGAAACTTGAAAAAAAAATCAATTTAAATTGAGAATGGAGATAGTAGATTGGATGACTTTCATTATAATATATGGAGTCATTGTCCATGAAACTTTCATGTTCTTGTAACCTACAATATCTTCTTTGTTTTATTCCTTTTTTAACGACACTATATAAAATACAAAACTCAAATAAACATATAAATTAGACATAACATCATATATCTTAGAAATATAGTAAGAGAAAATATGAGTAGTTTGACAACAAACCAACCCATTGGATAGCAAATTAAAATAAACGAAAATGGATAGTTAGTTAACATAAAAAAAATTAATAGTTAATTAACATAAAGAAGAGTAAATGCAAAGTTAATTAGCATAAAAAAGAAGAAAATGAATAGTTAAATAACATAAATTGCAATATACATGTAAAAAATACAAAAAGCTCCATAATTTTGTTGAATATATACTTACATATCGGCAAATAGAAGTCTTTATTATATTTAACATTAAATGAAGAACACTATTTCTACTCCCTAACAATGTCATGTTCTCAGTCCCAAGGTTTTCCTTCAATATAGATACAACTAAAAGAAAAGGGTATAAAAATATAAAATTACGATTCACGAAAGAAAATCACCTTGCTAATCTTTCCTTATGAAGTAGTCGTGTTTGAAATTTGGTGCGTGTGAATGTTTAAAAAAAACATAACCTATTGTTTTTTTTATAGCAATGGTGTCAAAACTAAATGGAAAGGAAGAAACAAAGTAAAGAGATTGAGAGATCAAAATTATAATAACTGAAAGAAATGTGCATAATATATATATATATATATACCATTATCGGGAATACTTCATCGTAGTAATCTTCCGCTATAAAGTAGTCCCGGTTGGTCAAGAACATAATCTAGATAAACTAAATTGAGAGACAAACAAAAGGGGAGATGAAAATTTAGATAGTAAATCTAATGCAATAAAACAATACCATGTTAATCTTCTGCTATGAAGTAGTCCCGATTGATCAAAAACATAATTAATTGTTTCTTTATACCCTTTATACAAAACCTATTAGAGAGAAAGAAATTGAGATACAAAGAAATGAAGAGATGAAAAGTTATAGATGGTAATCAATTACAATAAAACAATACCGTACTAATCTTCCGCTATGAAGTAGTCTCCATTGATCAAAAGCATAATCGATTGTTTCTTGATACCCTTTATGCAAAACCTAATAAAGAGAAAGAAGTTAAGATACAAAGAAATGAATAGATGAAAAGTTATAGATGATAATCAATTACAACAAAACAATACCGCACTAATCTTCCGCTATGAAGTAGTCCCGATTGATCAAAAACATAATCGATTGTTTTCTTATACCAATTATGCAATACTAAATAGAAAAAAAGAAATGGAGAAACAAAGAAAATGAGATGAAAAGTTAGAGATAGTAAATCAATTGCAACAAAATAATAAAGAGAATGCCTACCAAGAAGTTACATTACATAGAATAATAACAAATCCAACAATATGGAAAACAACAAATAGGTAATAACAAATCATATTGTTTGGAGAACATAATTTCTACATACATGTTTAAGAGTTTTTTATGTTTTTTTCAACTTCCATCTTCTCAAGCCTCACCAAGGGAATTTATAGGATTTCAACTTGTTTATTATTGTAACTTATGAAAAACAAATTTTATTAACAAATAAAGAGAATTAAATGAAGAAGCAAATGAAGAGTTGGAGGTTAAACTTGGATATGTAAATTTACAAAAAAGTCCCAAGTTTGTAATGAATTACACATGTTTTATGGAAGGGCGAAAAGGTCTTTACAATATTCAACATTAAAAAAATCAAAAATTTGAGAGAAAAGATAAATAGCTTTCTTGGCTTGAGAGGATGCCACATAGGATGTTGTGGTTTTTCCTTTTAAGATATATACTAGTGGCCCGCACCGCGCGTTGCGCGGTGTTCAGAAAATAACATAAAATATTGTTTATTAGTTATATTTAATAAGTTTCATTCGTTTATTCTATGTAAATACGTCTTTGTTTATATGATATATATTTTGGATTAGATATACTCTACCATCAATCATCCTATCAATTATGTACTCTGTGTAATTTTTTGCATAACTGAATGATATTGTCTAAATAAATCAATGACAAATGACAATAAACATGTTTGTCGTTTGAGTGATTATATACTTGATATAGATTGGATTAGCTTATAGATTACTACTAAATGGAATACTATTCGATCACGAAAATAAGAATAACATTGAAACTGTAAGTAGTGATTTGAAAGACTTAAAAAACGAAATGAAACTATATGGCATAAAATCCGCTTTCAATAATCCAACTGAATACCACAATTGAAATGTGCAACTTGCATTATAATTTAACTTCAATGTTCTGCATCTGAAAGCCAAAATATTGATTGTATGTTATTTCGGCACCGCGGTTTGCGCGGTGGTATTATTTTTTATTTTAAAAAGTATTGTTAAGCTTAAATAAAATATTGAAGTTAATTTGGCCGATAATCATGTATTAGGTATTAAAAATAATGAGTATCAATATTCAATTTTATATGAATCCACCTTATCATCCTTAATTTGTTTTTCATTATATATAATTAATAAGTTATAACTAAAACTTAGAAAACAAATATATGATTCCGTCGATTATAATCATGACGTTTATTATGCAAATTGTTTTGTGAGAAAGATTTCATACAAATGTGACGTTCTCTTACCTACTTTTGTATAATTGCGAGATATTTTTTTTATTTTGTTTAAAATTATTGTAATGTACTCGTTTTGCAACTTTAGGGAAAAAAAACTTCTTGAAACCCCTTTTTGACCTGTGTTACATGAAAAAAAACATTAGTTGTCAATATTGTGATCACTCGACAGCGATTGTTAATTTTTCATCTGACATGTTTGAGTTTTTTCGATCTTTTTATAATTGTTTCATTATATTTTGGTTAGTCCATAAAATTCATGAAAAGAAGACGATTTTATTAAATTTATGTAAATAAAATTATTATATTTATTCAAATTTAACTTACATATTTAGTTTGATTTAATCTAAATTAATAACAGAGTATGAAATCCTTTAATCTTTGTAATAAGGTGTTTTTTTATTTAATATATTGATTCTTCTTATTCAAGTTTTATATATTGTTTTCATAGTTTTTTATGCATATTATTATATTGACTCTATTTTTATTATATATTATTATAGTAGTTTTATATTTTATGTAATAATTTTAATTATATAGATATTGATTTACGTTAATTATGTTTTTGAGCTATATCATATATTTAGAAGACTATCTTTTTATTAATTAGCGTAACATTTAAATTGATTGGTCATTTTTATTAGTTTTATATATTGATTTCAGTTTTTTATATTAATTTTAATAATTAAGTGATATATATAGACTCTTTCTTTCTCTCTCTCTCCATATATATATATATATATATATTAACAATTG
Organism: Centaurea solstitialis; assembly: GCA_030169165.1. Lineage (NCBI taxonomy): Eukaryota > Viridiplantae > Streptophyta > Magnoliopsida > Asterales > Asteraceae > Centaurea > Centaurea solstitialis. The sequence goes on along the minus strand of CM058047.1, from coordinate 12,336,846 downwards.
TTGCAATCAATTTTCATATTCATTTGCTTATTTATATTAATTATAGCAAATTTATTATTATAATATTACTAAGTAAATATAAATTACATGTAATAATACTTAAGTGTCGTGTAAATAACAAAAATACTTATTCTAATAGTATTTTAAATAATTAGTAAAACAAAAACTTTGAAAGATATAAAGACTGAGATTAAAAAAAGAACTTAAAATCTCAATCAAAGTCTAAAAGAATGTATATCCGGATTAATATTTTCGAAATAAAAATAACCATCAAAGATTACTTGTTAAAGTTATATTATATATGTTATCATCTTATTTCGTTGCTAAGAACACACCTTCAGTTCTGTTGGTAAAAACTTATGAAACACATAGAAGAAGGAAATAGAAAATATAAATATAAAATACCAACAAAACTAAGAAATGAATGATATTCAAATTATTATCCTCACAACAAACTAAAAACAATTTTGTTGAAAATAAATTTTTGTGGAATGAATAACAAATCAAGTGATGAAGAAGGAGAAAAATAGGTTATTTGAAAAACATTTTTTTTATAAATAAGAATTTGTGAAATATTGTAAGCAGATCAAACAATGGAGAGTGACAACATGAAAAACGATCATGTTGAAGAAAAACATGTTGTGATAAGGAGAGATAAAAGTAAATTTAGTAATAGTCAAATTATGAGAAAGAAAAACGAGTAGATGAAATCTATGAAGGTTTTATTTTCAAGAATAAAGATAAAAATGTTAGAAAGTTAAAAGTATTAGAATTACCAAAATAGTTATGTCATAATAAACTTTATGTTTTTGATATAGAGATGGAAAACTAATTAACTTATCAAGTAAATAAAAAATAGAAAACGAAAGGTAATGAAGGTTAAGATATATTATTAACAAATTAAATTAAGAAACACAAATAAATCATCTACTAAAAAGCCACAAAAATCATACTTTAGAACACCATTTTAGGGATAAAAACAAAAATAATAAATTGAATAAAAAACAAAAATAACCCATCTCCTAAAAAGCCAATAAAAATCATGCTTTAGTATTTGATTGTTACTATTAGGAGTGAAACATTGTCTTAAGATATATTATTAACAAATTGAATTAAGAAACACAAATAAATCATCTACTAAAAAGCCACAAAAATCATACTTTAGAACCATTTTAGGGATAAAAACAAAAATAATAAATTGAATTAAAAAACACAAATACCCATCTTCTAAAAAGCCCATAAAAATCATACTTTAGTATTAGATTGTTACTATTAGAAGTGAAACATTGTCAAGCAAAAAACAAATTTTGAGTAAAACGCATGCATAAACATCAACAACAATATATAATTTGTAGAAAACATGAAACAAAATATAAAACTTATTACCTAAAAAATGTGTAGAAGAAAGACTTGAACAATTTGATGGATGTTTGATGTAAGTAGTTGGTATATATATATATATATATAGTGTAACATGTATTTAATGATTTATGGATGGTAAATGAAAAGTTTGAAGGAAAAATGAAAAGATGGATAACTTATGTATGAAATAATGACCCTAATAATGAATGACATTATTATATTAATTAAAAGTATTAAAAATACAAAAAAATACAAAATTTGAGAAAAAAGATAAATATGATTCATGGCTTTTGAAGATGCCACCTAGAATCTCCAACATCCTACTTTTATATATATATAGATATAGATTATTTTCATACTTTTTCTATGTGGAACAATGTAAAAAAACGTGAATTACCATATTCTCCGGTAGGGGTGCATAAAAACCGATTAAATCAGTAACATGGTTAAAATAATCCGAATTAAATAAATTCAACCTAACTCGAAACCTGTCGGTACCTAATCAAGTTGTAAATTTTTTAAAACGTAGGTATTTGAATGTAAATGTATCAGGGTTATTTGAACCTAACCAAACCTGATGAAGCAGACGTTTTTCTATGTCATGGATTTAATATGATTGTCAAGTTCTGATCAACCATATCTATTTATTAGCTTTACTAGAAAATCTCATGTGAATATCCTTTATTACAGAAGTTCATGTATGAACGTATAGTTAATATATGAATCAGTTAAAAATAGTTAATATATAAATTACATGGTTTAAATATGAATTTCATACTTCATATATGAATTATACACATTCGTATATGAACCTATTTTCGGTCTATTTATAACAGTTACGAAATTACCCCTTTATTATGTGCGTAGTCAAGAACGATCAAAACCGCCGTCTTTGGTTATTATAACTTGATCTTATCATCAATTCCCTAACTTTACATTTTTTAATTACCACTTCTCATTTTAACCAACCACCGTATGTTTTTTAGGTTTACACGCCGAGATTAGACGATCCGTCAATGAGGACGTTCGAGCCGTGTTCCACCTCTACTTTGGGACATGTGATTGCATTTTAACAGTAAATGTTAATGCTATTACAGAAATCAACTAAAAGCAAATAAACTCTCTTAATCCTTCCACAAAATCTACTCGTAATAACACATTTTCAATATGTTTTTAAAATTATATGTTTTAACTTGTTATCAAACTAATCCGTACATATTATTTCTTGAGATTAGGAGCAAAGCTTGGATTACTAAACATAATGAACGTAAAGTATTTCTTTATAAAGTTCAACCAACCTTGAGTATAAAAGGGTATAAAGGTCCATGTGACATTTGCATACGATTACTTTTGTTACACTCGAATAACTCAACCTTTTTACGTTAATAAAAGTCTTAATTCAACTTTTTAATTACTTTGACCATGCTAAGAGTGGATTTTTTTTTTCATAAAGATTTTAAAGATTTTGTACAATTCTTCAAAATGCATAAAGTAGAAAAAGGAATGCGAAATTCTGTAAATTTAGAGAATGATTAGTTGAGAGAGAATAATATATTTAATTGTATTTTCACTTATAAGGAATTTTGAGATTACATTTTTAGGAGGTAAAAATAATAATAATAATATTCTATTGTATGTATATGATATTTTAATAATGTGATTAACGAGCTATTGAAGTTGAAAGTAGAATTTTTTTTCTTTGAGATTTTGAATTATAATTCTTAATTTTAAAAATTTTGTTGGAAATGCATGAAGACTGAAAAAATATATTTGTCATTTAATCCATTGTATTGGTCATACACGACAACGAAATTGAAATATTAGGATGTCTACAATTGTCTTAATAGAGAACTTAATGAGATTTTTTAAGTTTATAAGATAAAGAAAATTAAGCAAAAACATTATGTTAAGCAAAGTTGGTTTGAGAGAATGGTTTTGAAAATTTTTGATTTAGTGGAAGAATTTGGAATTGAAAATTTGGAGGGATTTGAATTTGAAATCTTGTGTAGGATTTAAAAGGAAACTATATTCCATTCTTAGATCATCCACAATGGGAAGCGTCAAGGGAGCGGCAAGCAATTGGTACCAATCGGCAAGGGTGGCAACACCGCCGAGGTTGATTGTCAAAGGGATAAAAACGGAACCCCCGTACCGATGCGTTACCCCACCCCACCCCACCCTCTGTCTCCTTTCTCTCTATCTCTGTTCTTTTCTTTTTCTTTTATTTTTTTAATTAATTATTTAGATTAGTATGGGTGTGCTTGGATTGGTAAATATTGGTAAGGTTTTGATAAGATAATAGAAAGTTGATGTAGTTGATACCCCAGTCAAGCAGCAAGACCATTGTGAATGGTCTTATAAATAAATTACAAAAATTACACTTTTATTAATTGATTATTATAAAACAAATGTTTTCAACATACTTTAAAACATTATTATACACAAATTTACGAAACCCCATAAATTTCCAATCCTCGTGGGATTTCTAAAACCCTGTTTACAGGATTTTAACAAAATCCCATGATTTTAAATCTAAACAAATTTTCAAACCAAAATTGAAAATGCAATATTAGAATTGTATTCCAAATATTATCCAATCCTACACATTACAAACCAAAATCTAAATTATTAGAACTTATGACATAGTTGAATAATCTCATAAGTTTTATAAAATAGAAAAAAAAACTTTTATGAGAAAGTTAAGTGACCTTAAAACTCAAAGGAATAAAGGTTATATAAAACTTTTAATATATACCACTTTTTAAAAAAATGTCCTGCAAAAAATACAATAAAATTCAAGTTTCGCTATCTTGTATGATCTTTGAGTTTGTAAAAATGAAGCCATGAACATATAATTGATAACCTTTTAGTTACAAGTAAGTAATCTTAATTATAAATATCGTTTTTAAGTTGTATATAACACGTTAACCAATCATATAAACTAAAAATATAATAATAATTAAAATGTCCATAACGAACATGCTATTACTTGTATATGTGTATATGTATATATCTATATATACACACATATGAAGCTGACAGTACGGACACATAGTACTGAGTTTTGATTCTATTGGCAGTTTGGCATAATGGTGAGTTTTCTTTCATTTTTCTAAGTTCATTTTACTTTATGAATGGCTTGTTGCAAATGAATTATCTTAACTATATAGCTAAATAAGCTTCCTAACCATTTGGCATATAAAAGTTTAAAAAATGGTCATTGTATATATTCAACTTTATCAAAACCTATCATTTAATGTATCTAACTTGTCACGAAAAGTTATTGTATGTATTATATTTTTATTTTTATCATTTGTTGTATCAAAACTATCCAAACCTACCATTTAATGTATTTTGTGATAAGTTGGATACATTAAATGGTAGGTTTTGATAAAGTTTAATACATACAATGATCATTTCTTAAACTTTGATATGACAAATGGTAAAAATGGAAATACAGTACATAGAATAACTTTTCGTGACAAGTTGAATGCACATTCGTGAAATAAACCCTTTTCAATGTAGAAGTTTCACCATAAAGTTTTACAAAAGTATATTCTTTATAGATTATCAAATTCATGTACAAAACCAAGGGCATCTACAACCGTACGTCAAAAACACTTTTTTTCCCTAGCTTTCGAGGCTTCAATTGGTAGGCAAACCTCTAACACACTACTAAACATCAGTTTTTTACCGGAGGATTTTCCGCGTGAAAACCAGTGGCAGATTTTCGACAATCGGGGAAAAAGTCAACTTTCGTTGACTTTCCCCTCTGATCTTATTTTATTTTTAAATGAAAATTTATTTTTGATTATTTTTGTGAGGGATTTTGACGGATTATTAATTTATTTATATTTTTCACTAGAAAAAGACCTCTGTTTAGTAGTGACAGTTTACAGGACATGAAATAGACCAAACAAAATATATAACGTGTCGGTGGAGATGACGCAACGAGTTTTGGTGTCTATTATGCAACCAATTTACAGTTTTTTGTGTGTGTTAGGGTTGGAGATCTGAAACAGGGCTTGTTTTTATATTTTTACACTAGGTTTATAGGAGAATTTCGAAAAAAATTACTATATGGCAAACATTTTGGTAGTAATAAATTTATGAATCATATGCAATTTCTTTGATGATGATGATGCAGGTTCAGTTCGTCTTGGTGTTGCTAGCATGTATGATGTCTACTGCTTTGGGTGCTACAAAATAAATCTTGCATCAACCTCCATTTTCGATGTCATGAAATATGGCGCTAAAGGAAACGGAAAAACCGATGATTCCCCGGTAATTAATCAATTCTTTTTGGAGATTTTGAGTTTTTCAAAATGCTCTTTTGGAGAAATTCTGAAGAAACTTTTAAAAGTTGATATGTATATTGGAGAAGTGTTTATAATTAAAGTACATACACCTATGATTCAAATATACGTGTAGGGGACGGTTCAACCAAGAAGTTAAAATTTTGCACGAATACGAGAAGCCTCTATATCATCTATGATTAATTACAATATTATATACAAGCTTAATTATATATGATTGGACACACTCAAAGGAGTGAAACATATATGATATTGAGACTTTTCGTCTTCTTGCAAAATATTTAGCTGCTTAGATCATCCTTCATCTATACGTGTCTGTGTGTGTATGTATGTATGTATATATATATATATATAGACGAAAGTTTGGCTGAGAACTCAAATTTAATTGTGAATGTGAAGATAGCCGAGAGTGCACCACGTGTCCTATTCCACTCATATTCACACTGAATATTACGCATTATTCAAAGTGAATAATACAACATTTAAACTGAATAATACTGAATGCTATATTATTACAAGATCTGCAATCTTATTTCAATCTAAATGAAAATGAGAAGAAATTTCTAAATAGTACATAGTTACCGTAAAATTTAATTTATCAACATATCCCCATCTAGTGGATTAATTAAAGATATATAAATAAATCAAACTGAAAAAAAGAATACCAACAGTTAATCTAAAACATAGAAAAGAAAAGAAAATTGGTCAATAATAGTTTACAATTTTTTTTTTGAATATCGTGATTTGTATTTGATCATTCCTCTTTGTATAGGCTTTTATGAATGCGTGGAAAGCGGCATGCCAAGCGCCAGCAAATTTAAGAAGGAGCATATTACTGATACCGGCAAAGAAGACGTTCTTGTTGAGGCCCATTGCTTTCAATGGCCCATGCAAGCCCTCAGATATCTATGTACAGGTATTTGTAACTTTCAAGAGATCAAAAGTTATGACTATTTTAAATTGAGTTTTTTTTTCTATTGATCTATGAAAGAGTCTACTAACTCATGGATTTTCCCTGCATCATAATCAGGTCTCGGGAAACATTGTTGGCTCAACCAAGAAAACCGATTGGCGTAGTAATCACATGGACTCATGGCTAGAGTTTTCAAGGGTGAATGGTCTTACAGTGAGTGGTAGTGGACGAATAGATGGTCAAGGTCCCATTTGGTGGAAAAATGCCTGCATTGGCTCTCCTGCACCTGTAAGTTATCACTCATTTAATTAGTTGTCTTTCATCTTGGAGCGTAAAATGGCTATGTTAATATATTATGATCGTATAAAATGAATTCTTACAGTTAATGCATGATATTTCAGGGTACAACTTGTCGTGCACCAGCAGTAAGTAACTCTCATCCTTCCCTATATTTAAATTATATTTAATAGATATTTCAAAATGAATAAATAGATATTTTGGAGTTTTAAACTTGTTTTATTTTCCAATGAACTCTCAAAAATTGAAAAACGTACCATCCAAAATTAAACCCCAGAATTCCTTTTATTGTTTTCACTAATAAAGTTGAATTTCTTTTATTATCATAACCTATATTTAAAATATCTTGAAGTATATATTGAGGTGGATATATTGTTTTTTTTAATATAATTTTTTACTTTTCCTTGTATATTTTCAAAGATATTATAAAAGATTTGTTAAACGTGTTCTTATTTCTTATCACAATCTTACATATATAGTTTTATGTAGGCGTTAATGTTTAAAAGGTGCAATGGCTTGCGACTGAATGGGTTAACACACGTAAACAGTCCACGAGTCCATATCATTGTAACAGCTTGTAACGGTGTCATCATGTCTAATCTTCGTATAATTGCCCCTGAAACGAGCCCGAATACCGATGGCATCAATATCGCTAGCTCCACCAATGTTAATATACGTGATTCCGTAATTGGAACAGGTACTGCTTGTTACAGTCTCACAATGGTGGATACAAACCGTTAAACTTGTACATATTGCTAAATGTGCCTAGATGTCTAAACAATGAGAATCTAAATAAAAAAAGGTAGATAACATGAGAATTTTCATGTGTATTATTGAAAAAATCTATTTGAATATACATATGTGAACCCATATGAATATTAATAATCTATAACATCAATTCTCATTTGCATCTTCAAATTGATTTTTTCGGGTTTTTCAATGGATTCACATATAAACCTTCCCTTAATCTTGGTTTCTTACATTCTCATGATATTTAGCCTTCTTATTTGAACTGCTCTATGTCTAGGCATACAGATTGATTATATGACCTAAGTATAGTACCGAACAATTGTAAGTAATGTATTAAGATATTATAATAAATTGGTAGAACGCTTTAAAGCATCCTAACAAAAAAAAAATATGATACTTCTGAAGAGTGTGTTATAAACAGACAATTGTTTTAACCTCACATGGTAACTGAGTCAACGTCTAGCAGAACATGTGAACTTAACACACTATCCCACCTCTGTTAGAGATCTCTTAGTAGTCGTTATATTCAAAAAAGTTTAATCTTCTTATTGACATCATCTTGCATGACTGAAGGTGACGATTGTATTGCTATTAGCGGCGGTTCATCTAATATCAAGATTAGTGGTATCATGTGCGGACCGGGCCACGGAATCAGGTATACCTTGTGGTTTAAACAAGCAAAGATATGTGGGAAAAAAAACTTCGCTTTATTATCACTACAATAAAAGTGGCTTTATAGGATGCATAAAACGTTTAAGCATCATAATAGAATTAGTTGTAGAATTTAGGTTTTTGGGACAGAATTATGAGACCTTCTATCTAAAAGTGTTGCAATAGGTTTATAGGACATGTTTAGGCGTTTTAACAAGTTGATCGTTTAGGACACTTTTAAAATAAAGTGTCATGTTAACTAATTTTATACCTCACATTTGAAAAGTGTCTCATAAACCCATCTTTTTATATGACAATTTTTTTAAACAATGTCGTATAAAATAACTACTACGACATTTCTTCTAAAAGCATTCTGCAAAACTTGTTAAAATGCCAAAAAAATGCCTTATAAACCTATTCTAACACTTTTAGATGAGACGTTTTTTGGTTCGTTCCTTTAAACGTAAGTCGTATAAAGTATTTTATTAAAACATTTAGATATTTTAGGCATTCTATAATACAATTGTGTTGTAGCATATTAAAGCATAAATCATGTTGTTGATCGATCCCAAATTTGTACCCTTTTGTATAGCATCGGAGCCTTGGGTAATGGAGGAACCGATGTAGTTGAAAACATAGATGTGCGCAATTGTACCATGATCAAAACCTTGGCCGGCGTAAGGATCAAATCTTGGCAGGTATATAAATGTTGGAATCTCATATTAGTTATATACAGTTTCATTAACTAAATATAGTATATGTTGGAATATCAGTTCTCTTTTACAAAAATTCTTTTAAAAGGTTACCTTAAAAGGATTCCAAGTATATTTTAACACTTCCAATCAATTAAAATGATGCAGGGAGGAAGTGGTTATGCAAGAAAGATATCGTTTAAAGGCATAAAGTTTGATGCAGTTAATAATCCAATCTTGATCGACCAATATTACTGTCCCACCCGACAAAACTGCCGATCCTCTGTAAGTATTCTACACACACATATAAGATGAGATTTTAATGATAAAAAGATTGTTTTATAAAACTTAAGTTCATATAATGAAACAATTATGCATCATGTGTAAAAAAAATATTACAATAAGTTCATGTGAAATATTTGGAAATCTTAACAAACAAAAAACTTCGGATATTTTTGAATAAGGTGTAAATATTTTTATAATAATATGTTCAAAGTGTATTATGTTAACGCATCTTTTTATAGGAAACTCATATTATAAAATGTTGATTTTCGGATATTGTCAATAAAAAGGCTAAGAAGAGTTTTATTTAAAGTTGTTCTAAAAATCCTATTAAAGCATCCAAAATGTGCTATTAATATTATTGCAACACCCTTACATATGGTTGACAATCTTCTGAGCATATAAAGCAGTTTATAAAAATACTTAAACGTACTTCATGTTATAGAAATCTCTATTTCATTGTGGTGCAACACACGCAAAAGATATATAGAAGATGCACTAATTACTATAAATGAAGGGTATCTTTTTGACTTATTTCGATTGGCAATTTTTCGATGGATTTTAGACAGAAACCCATTTTAAGGGATTTTTGAACTTCTCCGTCGAAAATTGATTTCCGTCCCAAATACCCAATAGTGAATTTTGATGATAATTAATCAAGAGACCATTTCATTTCCAAACTTCTATTAATTTCTTTATATATAATATTCTTGAAAATACAGACAACGGCTGTGAAGATAAGCGATGTAACATTCAGTGGAATCGTGGGGACTTCGAAAATGGACAATGTAATAAACCTAAGTTGCAGTCGAAGTGTGGCATGCACCAATATTGTGGTGGATAGTGTGTATATAAGTTCAGCAATTCCAGGAAGAAAGGTATTTGCTACATGTATTAATGCCCATGGAAGAGCTTCCCATGTTAAACCTTCTCTTAAGTGCCTTCAACGCTAGGTAAAAAGAAATATCTGCATACATCTTGTTCGTTCATATACATCCTGCGTAATTTTCAGATAGGATGTATACAGGATTTGTTTGGTATGGTTTAAGTTTGTTGTTGTGAGTTGTTTATTTAAGTTTTTGCCCATGAGTATCGGCAAGGTTTCATGTTACATTTGTTGTATGTATTTTATGTTGACGTTTTTTGTTATCTTTCTTTAATAAACTTATTTATTTCTCGATTTCCTTGTATTAAGTCCTTGTTAATTTATGATGAATTAGGTTCTAAATTTTCTTATTTTGGTTTTGATTAGTCGTATGTTGTGGTCGTAATTATAGGTTTATAGAATAAAAATAATTACATTACATAAATATCTGAATATTAATTAATTATACAAGATTATTTGATTTTTAATGCTCAAGGGACATTTGGTTCGCATGATGAATTTGAAATCTATAAAGAAAATTGTCTCCAAGGTAACCCCCAAAACGAGGTCTGCTTCTAAACCCCTAAAAAACAAAGGTTTTAAAACTCGGCTTCTCAAAACAAAAGAATCATTCATATTTGGTTAACTTTTGAAGCCATTCTTTCTTAAAAACTATAAGTTGCTATGATAGTCGTACAAAACATGTCTAGCTCAGTGGTAAGATAACATCCTAGAGGGTTCTAGGATGGATAGTATCCCTGATTACCCGAGTTCGAATCCCATGGAGAGCATGTGGTGATATCCAAGATCATGGGTCTGCCACGTAGTGGTACCCTTAATTGGGTTAGGTCGTGATCGACAGAGATTAAGCGGGTGCCCTTGGATCCCGAATACCCCCAGGAATGACACATTTGGCAATAATCAATTTAAAAGTACCCATTTGATTACGAGATTAAGTTAGATTTAGAGGTATTTGAAATTGAATTACATTTCAATCATTTGTTTGGTTCAAAGAAAAGTTTGGATCTAAAATCCCAGAATGATGGTTTTAAAAATCCCTTGAAGATGGTTATCATTTCCAAATTCGAATCTAGATCCTATAAATTTCAATTGTTTCTGCATCATCTTTCATCAAATATTCCCGGATAACTACATTGCCTCCACATCTCGACTAGATTCTCTCGACATGGGTGGGTGGATTAGATATAAAAGTACAAAAAGGTCCCTCGCATGAGTTGCACATGATATAACAGTGGTCAAATTAACGGTATTAATTTGAGGGACCATGAGTGTTGTGAAAATTAAAAGTTAAAGATCATCAACGTAAATAGTTGATTTTGGGGATCAAATTCAAATTTTGAACAAACCACAAGGACCATCGATGTAATTCACTCTATGTTCAAACTAATTCATTTAGAAGAAAATTACTTAATTTAAAATACTTTGCTATTTGTTTAATGAATAAGGGAAAAAATCGAAATTACAGATTCCTTTCCTATTTATTCTAATTTTATTCATAGACAAAACTTTGATGCCATCCCCTTCTGCTCCCACACTGTTGAATATCTCAAATACCTTATTAGTTATGTGGTTAACTCAACTATTTAACCCGCAAACTAAATAACCCGAAACCATTTTAATTTGGAAGAGTTATTCGGTTTTGGATTTTTCTATACTCTAGGACCCCGAGACAGTCACCTAAGTTTCTAGATCCAACACTACCACAAAATCACCGGAATGACGGCTTTCGCATCAATCAAGGGATCACGAACCACCATAAAACCATGTGCAAAAAGACAATATGATATCCGATTTTGATCTTTAAAACGTCAACGATTGGAGAAAAAGAAAAGAAAAGAAATAGCACATGCAAAAACACAAACAATGGAAGTCTATGTATTATTTCCTCCTATCATGGGCAACATGAAGATTAGTTAGGAGCAAAGCAATGGTTACTTTGAATTAGAACCTAAGGTAAGGTTAGTTTAGTAGATATAATCAAAGATACGACGGCGTTTGAAGCCCAGTTAATCCCCTTTGGAAGTGGTTGCTTTTCCTCCAATTTAACCCCACATTTATTTAACTATTTAACAACACACATTCTGCCACATATAATTCGTACAAATGCAACCATCTTTAGAAAATATATATAATTTAAGCAAGAATTTGTATTAATGAAATTGGGTACAAGTGTCCTGTATTCATGTTTTTTAGGGTGTTTAAAGATATTCTCCATTTTGGGATATTGATTATATGATTGTTGTAATAATTAATTTGTAGTTTAGATAACCTAAGGTAATGTGCCTTTGTTATACCGGAGAAGACAAAATAAAGACAAAATAGGAATCACCATTCCATGTTTAGGCTTTGATTGGTAAAGTAGCTGATAACCATAAGCTAGCTTATGAATAAAGTATGTTTGACAAAAACTAACTTATAAGTTTGTAAAATGGCCCAAAAAATGTATCTTGCGTAGAATAATAATTAATATTAATAAAATGTATAATTGGAGAACACTACAAAAAACTCCCGAAACACTATCCTAACTAGTGTTTCAATGAGCTAGTTTAGCATATGATTCATCCAAACATGTAGTATCTTATAAGCTAACTTATTTTTGCCAAACACAACCTTAATATCATGTGAAAGAGAGAAGAACAATGTGCAACAAGTGGATAAACTTATATTTTACCAATATATTCTTAGAAAAACTTAATTCCCTTGTGAGAAAATCATATTATCATATATACCTCCCTCTTTACATTTTATCCATTCTTTATATTATAATTATGGTATTTTCTTTTCTTTAAACTTTCACTTTCCTATATCAAGATTCTATTTTTATACAATGTTAGGAAAAATTAAGTTCATATTCTTATATACAATATTTTAACTTTTTTAAGGCGTCCACGTACTAAAACACAAACAAAAGAAAAAACAGAACAACACGAAACCGAAGAAACACAATCCAAAAGCAAAGAAACAACACAAAACCGAGGCCTACAAGAAGCAATACCATCTGAAACTAAGACAACACAAACAACACAAAACCGGAAAAAGAAAAAGATCAAGCATAAGCAAACCAGACACAAATTATCTTTTTAATATAAATAGACAAATGGAATTAGTCACTATAACTTAACACATCCATAACACTATCTCTTGTATCATATTCTATTAACAACATAATTTTTATTTAAATTAAAATAAACAATCTTAAAACATAAGGGAAAAACTACAAAAAGAATCAAATTTTATGCTTTTGAGGGGAGATGTATTGTCAAATTGATGGTTTGAAAATCAAAATCATATAATCACATATATATTAAATAATCAAAGTTAGAGTATATCTAGTAATTGTATATGTACGTTATCACAAAATCTGCCCACTTTATCCTTAAAAATCATATAATCAAAATAGCATTTCACAAGAATGGTAAATTTGATACTTATGATTTTATAAGATTAATCGGAAAAGAATAACAGGTAAAATACATAATAACACTTCAAATTTATGTTACTAACTGAACATTTAGCGAAAAATAAAAGTAATCATATTATTACGTTTTAATCATTTTATACTTTTGTTATATTAGCTTTAGACACACAATCATTTACAAACTCAATAAATCATACCAACTTACAAAAACCAATTTCTATACGTATAAAAATGCAGTTCTTATACAATGTTGTTTCATACTTGAAACATTTTAGACTTATGTTTTTATACATAGAAAACAACCATAAATGTTTCACGTATGAAACAACACTATATAATCACACCATTTTCACACGTATTGATTTATATATGAAATAACACATGAAAACTGCCGTGTAAGTCTATACTACGTACTTACCGAGTTTATAAAATAAGGGTCCCCTATAAGGCTATCTATACAATGAGATACAAACGATGTAACTAATGAAGGTATCTATGTTTTCTTTTTTCTTTTTCGGACAATATTAGCCTTAAAGAACGACGTATTTGTGCATATTTCTTCCGTTTTACTTTCTAAAAAGTAGTTCATTGAACCTGACCCGTAACCTCTAAAGTTCTAGATGTGATTGAGTAATCCTACAGGTTGCTTTAATTCATAACATTTTATTACATATTATAGAAACTAAACAAATAACACCTATTTCAACTCAACCCTAAAGTAGGTGATTATATATACACATGCACACATTCACATATGAATATGACAGTAAGTAGGGACACGTTACTGAGAATTTGATTGTTTGGTTACACACAATGGTTTGGCAGATTGGCAGAATGGTGAGTGCTTCTTTCATTTTCAAAGCCACAATTGTAGATTCTTGAATTAATACATAAAACAGAAACTAAAGCAGGTTTTGGGACAGGGACAGTTTTGTCCTTTTGCACTAGGATAATATGGACAATTTAGGCAGAGAAATATATCACATTATAAAGATTTGATATGGGGTTTTGCTAATAATGAACATATATATCCATGCAGGTTGGTTTGGTCACATTTGTTTTGGTCTTCCTAACATGCATAATCTCCTCTGCTTTTGGTTCTACTGGTCTCTCTAGAATCAGCCTTGAATCAACCACAGTTTTCAATGTCATGGAATATGGAGCAACCGGAAACGGAAAAACCGATGACTCCCGGTACGTATTACGTAGATTGTAGTTTCACACAGTTGTCAGTACAAATAAAGGTCAGGTCAGCATACATCTTGGGGAACTGTTCGTCTTTTTTTTTGTTTTTTTAACCCTCTTAATATCTCTCAAGTCTTAATTTTACATTCAGACCGGTCTATTTCTAGATTTCAGACCGGTTTTTAACTCTTAAATGCATATGAAATAATAAGTGGTAACCTAGCTTATTAAAAAAACTCTTAATAGCCGTTCAACTTCACAGATCATCTCCTTTCTCTCAAGACACAGCCTCCAAGTTCATACAATCTCCAAATCAATCTCGAGTTCTCAACCCAAATTCAGACGTTACAGAAACAAACATCTTATTGATTCAGATTTCAAACTTCAGCAGCACCTCTTATTAATCAGAAGTGAAATAAGACTTCGGACCTCTTAAAAAACAAACTGCACCTTACCCTCCCCCGCCCAAAACCCCACCTCCAGATGGGATATACTGGGCTTGTTCAGTTTGGTTTTGGTTTATGCGGTTGAAATGTTTTCTTTTCACGGAAATGGTATGTTAATTAAGTGTTAAAAGTGATGTATATGATGCAAATATACAGGCATTTATCAAAGCATGGAAGGCAGCATGTCAAGCACAACCTAACGATAAGAGTATATTAATCATACCGGCAGGGAAGACGTTTTTGTTGAAGCCTATTTCGTTCAGTGGCCCATGCAAGCCTTCCCGTATCTTCGTCCAGGTATACGTATATCCTATAAAAACACTGATCGAAGAACAGACATTTGATTTTGTTTAGAATATAATGTCGAAAGAAATCTAGTAGGAATAACCGAATAAAAAAGAAATCATCATTTACGAGTTACGACATTTATGTGGGGATCCTAAGGTGACGCCTGATTTGGGTGTTCTTTTTTCAAGAATGTTTACTAAAAAGATGTCAAACAGAATGATCATGTGACTGTTATCTAAGAATAAGACACATTATGATCACATGATGTAAAAGGAAGACAAATATAAGTCCTGCAACATGAAATCACAATCAATCTTGTACTTTCTGTCAATTTCATCTGCATGGCTAAATATACATCTTTGAAAACCGTCGAAAACAGGTGTCAGGAATCATTGTTGGTCCGACCGAGAAAACCGATTGGATTGGTTATCATATCGACACATGGCTCTCGTTTTCGATGGTGAATGGTCTTACAGTGAGTGGGAACGGACGAATAGATGGTCAAGGTCCTATGTGGTGGGAAAATGCCTGCATTGGTTCTCCGCCGCCCGTAAGTTATCATCTTCACCATTCACGATCTCATTCCTTCTTTAGATTATATGTTTATTTAATTATATTAAAGTGGTTATTGATGATCATATAGATTGAACTCTTACGTATTGATGCATTTAATTTCAGGGTACAACTTGTCATGCACCAGTGGTAAGTTATCGTTATCCTTGCCCTAGTTACAACCGCAAAATTTATGTAATTGCACAATGAGATATGAGGGAAGTTCGTTGAGAACCTGGTTTTCATCGAGAACCCATATTCATCATGGGTGAATATGGACATGTTCTTCATCATGAATCACACGTTCACGACGAATATGTTACAACATTCATGCTGAATAACACGTCCAAATTACTGATGAATATGCCATGTGTCATGCTATGAGCGGTCCCACAGTTCTTAATGAAAATGAGGTTCCAAATCAGTTTATTTATGGTTTTATGTCTTCCCTTTTCACCTTTGGACGAAAAATGAAAACTTCCCACATCGTCCTAACTCCGTCATGAACAGGCATTACAGTTTAAAAGATGCAATGGATTGCGACTCAATGGTTTAACACACGTAAACAGCCCACGAGTCCATATCACAATAACTACTTGTAATGGAGTCATCGTCTCTAATTTACATATCATTGCCCCTGAAACAAGCCCAAATACCGATGGCATTGATATATCGGGATCCACCAATGTCAATATACGTGACTCCGTTATTGAAACAGGTATTTATCTTTCTTTTTTTCCTCAGTCCCATTTTGTCAGCGATCTTACTTTCACATGGTTAAGCTTTAACCAACTTTCATCATCTTGCATTACCCTAGGAGACGATTGTATTGCTATTGGTGGAGGTTCATCTAATATCAAAATCAGCGGTATAATGTGTGGGCCAGGCCATGGAATCAGGTAGCTTGCGCATATTTCAGACCTTTTAACATAAGGAAGCAAAGATATTTGGAAATGAATCATCATTTCATTATTTCATTATCACATAAAGCATGTTTTTTATCCAATTAAAAATCTATACCTTTTCATGTAGCATCGGAGCCTTGGGACACGGTGGAGCTGATGTGGTGGAAAACATAGATGTCCGCAACTGTACCATGAGAAAAACGCTAAGTGGAGTAAGGATCAAAACTTGGCAGGTAATCTAATACTGTATGTCTGTATGAAGTCAACCAATATAAGAAAAAGACTTCTCATGGATCGTTATCAAGTAAAAGACGACTAATGGTTATTTTCTTTCAACAGGGAGGCAGTGGTCATGCAAAGCAAATCTCATTTACAGGCATCAAGTTTGATGCAGTTAATAACCCTATCATAATTGATCAATACTACTGCCCCAGTCGAAAGGATTGCCTAAACTCTGTAAGCATGTGAAACTGACATCTAAAACATACTATAAGATCCCACATAGGTTGCCAGGTTGGGGAAGGGAACAAAGGTTGCCTTATAAGAGACTTGATACCTCCTCTATTAGACGCGTTTTAAAACCGTGAGTCCAGTTGTGTTGGCAAAGTGGACAGTATCTGGTACGGTTGGCCTTGGATGTTACACATGATACATATGATGCAATTTTGGAGATATTCTCTAGATTTAAACCATGTTTGGCAATCATAAGAAAGCTTATTATTTGAGCTTACTGGTCATAAGCTAGTTTTTTTTAAGCTACTTCAAGTAGCGTTTCAATAAGCTCTTGGGACTTTTTTTCCAGTTATCCCCCCTTTAGGTAGCTTATCAGCTGGTTTTTACCAAATACGACTAGCATACCAGCTCAAAACTAGCTTATAAGAACATCTCCAACAACCTCTCCAAAATAGAGAAAATAGAGATTTTGGGTGTTTTTTCTCTAACAGATTCTCTAAAACTTTCTCCAAAATGGAAAAACTGGGAAAGGGGATGTAAATTTCTCTAAATTTGGAGATATCTCCAAAAATGATTACCATGAGAGATAAATGATCTTTTAATATATTCCACAAATTAGAAATCCTGAAATGAAATGTTGATGAGAGAGAAATAAGATTTTATGAGATATATGTAATATTTTAAAATATAAGTAATGATATAAATATAATCTCCAAAATGGAGAATCTGTTGGAGTTGAATGCAATTTTATTTAGAGATTTTAGACTTCGGTTCTCTCTCCATTTAGGAGAACTTTTGGAGAATTTGTTGGAGATGCTCTAAGTCAACTACTTTTCAGTTAACAACTAACTTATCAGTCCTGGCTAGCTTGGCAAACATAACCTTAAGCTCTTTTTCCAAATAAGATACCAAATGAAGGTTGGTTCCAACCATTAATTAAATTATTGCCTTTTTATCTATGTGGGATTATCAAATACAAAGACAACAGCTGTCAAGTTGAGCGACATAACATACAGAGGAATCGCGGGGACATCAAGCATGGACAACGTAATAAATCTAAGTTGCAGTGAAAGTGTTGCGTGCACAAATATCATAATGGACAGTGTGTACATCAGCTCAGCCACCCCAGGAAGAAAGGTGTTCGGCAGCTGTATCAACGCCCACGGAAAAATTAGCCATGTTAAACCTTTTTTAAAATGCCTACAACCTTAGACCAACATTTATAAGGCTCAAGGTGAGGCCCCTCATTTCTTATACCCCAAATACTTGTTACGTTGTAAGGTATGTCATATTTATGCGTACTTTAACCATTTGTAATAAGATATGAGCTCCTTCCATTCATCAATATTTTTATTCAATTGTTCTCCTCATGCATATACTTTCTACACGTACAACTTTAGCTCTGTAACTTTCTAATTTCTAAAGATTTATAAAAGAAATGTACACTAGTTAACCATTACACATTGGGGTAACAAGGACCTTTGAGAAACAGAGAATATGATTTGCGTAAATTTTAGAGATAGTAACAATGTAACATAAAAAATTTGCAAGAGAACCATTGCAGCTCATCGATCGAGTGATTAAAGGTACATAAAAATTACCTTACATTAAGTCCTCTAAATGTCGCAGGACTCTGAACGACCAAATACAGCATAACGGTTATCCGCGATGTTTTCATACACAAAATCCCTTATGAATCTGCAGCAAGAAACAGGCACAATTTTAACAAATAGATGGTTCATCAAACCGTTTTCATAGTAGAAGAAAGAAATAACATATTAGTAAGGGATAAGGCCTCACAAAGGTACGAAGTGAAGAAAGAATGCTAGCTGGGGAAAAGGCAGGTCTATGTACTCCATGATCTTCAGCACAGCCTCTGACTTGATATATGACCTGAAATGCACCAGAGACCTTGCTTAATGGTCGTAAAACTCAGGTCAACAAGACTTGACGGGATGCATATAAACCAAATGAAACCAAACGAACCCAGTATATCCCATACAGAGGGTACAACAGGCTGTCACATTTCTATTTACAAGGACATGAAGATGAGACATGCACTCAACATATATTTCAACATTCACAATCTCCTTCTTGACACTCTTCTTCACAAATAATTACCCATGCAATCTCAAGATTGTCTAACTATAATAACAGCAGAACTGGTGTATAACTGTACCTATTCTTTTCGACAAGTACAACACTTGAAATATCATCAGGAGCTCTTCCAGACCTCCTTAACAGATTCTTGCCTGCATCACTCTGTAGGGCTTCAAACCTTATTGTCCTGGAAGTGAAGGCATACCATTGTATCAGGCCTGATTAAATTATTAAATTTTAACTAAGCATCATCATAAACAAGTTCATTTTACTAAGTAATAACTCCAATAGAGGAACTTAACACACTATATGGATCGTTTCCAGCAATACACAAAAGAAAAAAATATGTTACAGGTCAAACATAGTGATATTTTCTACATCAGATTTCTAGAGGTTAACACCTAAAACAATGGAGTCAGTGCCATTTAATGAGCAAAACATATTTACTTACAGCCTATTTTTTAAAATATAGGAATTTGTGTTAAAAATACTAAAGCACTTCTAATCTCAATGGAATATTTGTCCCTCCAGGTAAAATGAAATAGTAGAGGAAATATGGGGAAATGAAAAAGACAGACTGCAGTGGAAGACAAGTCAAATGAAACACAAAGCAGCAAAATATAGAAGAACATGAAAATAAACCTTTGCCGATCATTATCGCGTACGAACTTCACACCTCCGTTGCATAAGTTGCACACACCTATCAAAATTCAACAATTTGCTTAAGTTAGTCATATCCATATAACACTTATGTGCACCTCCACCGGTCTTATAGCAATGAAATACACCAAGACAAACCTACCATTTTCGGCACCCTACTCACGTTGTTAATAGAAAAAGCCACCCTATGCTTTCTAAGCATTTCAGAATTGCATGATGATATCATTGATATGATGTCTATATTCTGTGCTCGAATTAAAAACTATCTAAAGCTGAAGCTAAACATTTAAACAGAGATTCTAATGGATGAATTAACCAAGCATCTAGATTCTAGACTGCTTTAATTCGCCTCCAACTACGGATCACAATCAGCCAACTATATAACACACCAAATAGCTACCCTAACTTCATTTCATTATTTCGTATATCATCAAAACCTCCGTGATCAATTATTTAGGCTAAAATACACGGAAAACAGAATCATCTTCACAGATTCAGATTCAGATACATGATTCTCCTCACTCGATCGAAACAACGAAATGATATGAAAAAATGTTCACGTATTACAATCAAATAGCTACCTTAACTTCATTACTTCATTTCATTACTTCGTATATCATCAAAACCTCCGTGATCAACTATTTAGGTTAAAACACACGGAAAACAGAATCATCTTCACAAAATCTTCACAGATTCAGATACATGATTCCTTTAACGCGATCGTAACATCAAAACGATATGAAAAAATGTTCACGTATCACCGTCAAATAGCTACCGTAACTTCATTACTTCGTACATCATCAAAACCTCCGTGATCAATTATTTAGGTTAAAATACACTGAAAACAGAATCATCTTCACAAAATCTTCACAGATTCAGATACATGAATTCATTCAACGCAATCGGAAAAACATCAAAACGATATGAAAAAACCTTCAGAAATTACCGTCAAATAGCATGATAGGCCTAGTATCTTGTTCGAAGAAGCTCGATGTGGCTTCCGTCCAATCCAGCGCCTCGCCACCGCGCGGCGGAGAAGATAGAGTGGCCAGAACCGCCGACCGGCGGCGAGTGGAGGATCTGACGTGTCCGATTGGCGGTAGAACGGTAAGGCGTGCGCTGCTAGAAGCAAGAGTAGTAGGAAATGTAGGGATGAGCGCCATGGGAGAACGAAAGAGGAGGTGGAGTTTGGTGAAATTCAAACAGAAAGCAAATTTATTTTGGAGAGATTTTTGGGGGAAGTGATAAATGTGGTGGGAATTGAGACGTCCACGTGGCGTTTCGTCAGCCCCTCCCGGAAGGTGCCAACGTGGCTTAAGAATTAAGACTATGGAGTGTTTGCAACCTATCCCCAATGTACTTTTTCACATGTTTTTCGTTGAAATAGAAACATATTTGGACAATTAGCCAACCATAAGGTCGTGCGTACCGGGCCCTTAGGTTCGGTGGGTTGGAAGCCGCTGGTTTGGCGGGCTCAGCGGGCTCTCGGTACGCCGGCAGCTGATTGAAAGGTTTGCATACACTGGTTGTTTGTGTGAGAGAGGGTTGGATACTAATCAAATAGGGTTTCAGAGAGTTAATGGGAGAGTTGGAAAAAAGCTGATGTGAAAGCTAATATGGCAGTAGGGTTGGAAGGGTTGGATACTGATAGCCTAATGGACGAAGGAAACCACAAGGAACTGTCACATTTAAGAAACCAAAATCTAGGAGGACCCTATCAGTATTCAATATAACTTACAAAATATTATTTCTATCTTGTAATCATTTAATTTCAAGCAATTTTAAAATAAATAATCATCTCTCTCGTAAATAATCATTTTTTGATAAATTTCCAAATTTGAATATTTCTCTCTTATCTTACTTTTTCATTTTGTAAAAAGTTTTAGGAAATCTATTAAAGCAAAAAACCCTCAAAATATCCATTTTGGAGAATATATTGAAGATGAATTGAATGATGATGAATTAACATAGCAATCTTGCCATATATAAAAGGCAACGCAAAAAACGTGACATTAATACAGATGTATCTAGTTGGTGTTTTATTAAGTCCTATATTAAAACATATGTATTGGTGTTTTATTAAGTCCTATATTAATACATATGTATGTGTGGATATAACAATAGTTTTGTCAACCTGCATATCAATCTTTGACCATTCGACATTATATATATATATATATATAACATTTAGCAGGAAGTTATCAACAGTAAACTTTACAAAATTACAATTTTAGTCCTTGTGGTTTGATAAACTTCACAAAATTACAATTAGTCCTTGTGGTTTGATATTTTAGGATGAACATGTAAATTTTATAAAACTACAACTTTAGTCCCTGTGCTTTGATTTATAATGTTTTTCATCCTAGAACTTTAAAAACTACTTTTTTTCATCACTATGGTTTTTATTTTCATTTCATTTTCATCCCTCCATCAAACTTTGTCAACTTAAATGGTTAATTCATCCAATAAATATTTTATTAAATTACATACTTGGTTCTTATAGTAGACCATCTTTATTTACATAATTCACATTTTGTTACTTTTTACTTTATTTATTTATTTTATTAAGATTTGTTTTATTGGTTAACTGTAAACTATTATAACTTTAATAAAAAAATCAAATTATTCCATTAAAATATTAATAAGTCCAAATCTTTAGATTAAAACCTCTTAAAACTAAATTTTTTTATTGATTGATTTGTTAAATATTTTTATTTATTTTGTTTAACCATTGGTACACATTATCTAAATGCTAACAGCCACATGAAATAGACATCAGCTGCATTATATACCTCTTTTTTATTGTAGACATATAATTAAATATCAAGGGGAGCTTTGCCATTATGCCCATAACGGTGCTCCCTTTGCACATATACCCATACCATAACGGCGCCATAACGGCCCCATAACGGCACCATAACGGCCCAAAACGCCGTTATAACGGCGTTTTGGGCCGTTATAACGGCGCAATGTGCATAACGGCCCTTATAACGGCCTTTTAAGGGTATTTGTGCAAAGTGGGGGTGGGACTTTGTGCATACACATTAATTACCCAATATCAAGACAATGCATGAAGTCCGTTATACTAACCTTTCGTATGGTAACATACCTACAAACTTTATGTTTTATATAAACGATAAAATCTATCACAGTTTATAACCCGGTGCAAAGCCCAGACTTTTAATAACTAGTTTTTATATAGGACAGGATATAACAATAACTGGCCCCATACGAAACCCGTCTCCAAGGACACCAATGTGAAAGGATATTTGTTGCCTCTCATAGCGACTAACGCTAGCAGGCGGGCCTGGATTAGAACCCAAACCCATTATGTTTTTAGACAAAGTCTCCTCATCTCTTTGCTAACTAGCACATGACAAGAAATAACGACCCCAAAATAGGGGGAATAGGAATCAGGAAAACAGAATAAAATTGACAGATTACTAAACTACCCTTGTGTCATATAAAAACCCTAAAACCAAATAGACAAATTTACATAAAGAGGACATATAAATTCATAGTGCTTTAGACTTTCTTCAAGGTAGTTAACAGAAACAATAATGGAAGTTTAATAATAATCTTAGGTGAAGAAGAAGAAGACTACAATTTCCATTTTTAATTCTGCTCTTCTGCATATCCCAATTCCCTTTCCTCTTGTGCAGCAGCCATTAATTCATCAAAGTTTGCAGTCTTCCCCAATACTATTTCAATCTGCAACATACAATTTTGATACCACATAACACTAATTCATCAATTATCAAGCGTGACTAAGGGCCTGTTTATTAGCGGCTTAACGAGCTTAATGAGACATATAGCTTATTCAGTCAGTTATATTATCACTGTTTGGCAGTGGCTTAATGACATAGAAAGTGGTTTATTCAATAATCTTCTTAGTGGTGTTTGGTTCGTGGAATGAACTTGATGGAATCCTTTGAATTTCATTGAATTCCACAATTTAAAGAATTCATCAATTCCTTGGTTTAAGTGAAGGAATTGAATTCCTACCAACCAAACGTGTGCTCAAATTCCATTTCAATTCCTTCAAAAGTCATTCCTTAAGTGGATTCGAATTCCATCAAAATTCCATTTTACAAACCAAACGCCCCCTAAGGAATTTTTCATTCTAATTCCATCAAATTCCTTTGAATTCGGTGAACCAAACAGCCCCACTAAGCTTTTCGTAAACAGCCCCTAAATCATCCCGCCTATGTTCTTGATGACTACAACGAAGATCCATCACAATTTTTTTTTATCTCCAATCATACTAATAAGCCAAGAAACTCAATTAAAAACTTTACTTAACGATGAATGTTACCTTAGCCTTTTGGACGGGTCGTCCCCTGGATTCGCCCTTCATGTCTACAGTTGATGTCATTATTTCTGCATATTCAGACACCAAAAGAATAACTTAATAACATATATAATCTATTTGTATCTATAGCATAATTCTATATGAAATATAACTCACTCTTCTCAACAGCAAATCCATTGTTCTTCAGAATTTCAGCAACTGTGACCACAGTTGCAATTGCTGCAATAATGACGTTATTAGAGCAATTAACCTCGTGAGATACTCGATTCTTTTTAATGTATAATTAGCGTTATGATAAATTTTGTAAAAAAATTATTAATATAATTAAATCAATAAACTTAAAGTGCACCATAAATGAAAATTTTCTAAACGAAATATAATAACTAGGGACTAGAAGATCAAAAATAAAAATTTAACAAAATGTTTTTGTCAATTTAACAATTTCTTAAAATATTTATATTATTTATTTTATTTATTTATTTTTAGAAACACAAGAGCTATATAGGGGTGTTTAGGATTGCTTATCTAAGGTGCTTATTGACTTATTCCATGGTGGTAACGGTAATAAGCCTTTTAGTGTTTGGATGGGAAAAAATAAAAACTGCTTATACCTTTTGGCATAGGAGATAAGGAGTTTTTGCAAAGTCATTACATTCTAACTTATTACCTTATTTGAAACATCTTATCAGCTTTTTAGCATTAGACATCAGTTTCAAAAAAATTAAGGGAACCCAACAAAACAATTCGATGGCACCCCTCAGAAACGTTTTTCCCATATGACAGAACCATTAAACGGTGGCCCATGCCATAGTATGCTACAATTTATGCCTACCCATGCAAACTATTCCAGACATTGAATGGGGTATCAATTTTGGGTGGGAAGAAATACCAGCCGATTGACTATAAAGGCTAGTCTGTTAGCAGCAGCTTAATGGGACTTACAGCTTATTCGGTCAGGTTTCCGTGATTGTTTGGTAGTGGCTAAGTGATATAGAAAGTGACCTACTCAGGAAGGTTCTAGCAGATAGTTATATGCAGAGAGCCAAGTTTTTTCCAAGAACTTGTCTGTTAGCAGCTTAACGAGCTTAATACGACTCACGGCTTATTTGGTCGAGCAGTTTGGTAGTGGCTTAATGATATAGAAAGTGAACCATTCAGTAAGCTTCTAGCGGAGAGCTTTAGGCAGAAAGCCAAGTTTTTTCCAAGCACTTCTTTAAATAAGTTTAATGAGTTTAATAGGACTCGCAACTTATTCGGTCGGAT
Organism: Centaurea solstitialis; assembly: GCA_030169165.1. Taxonomy (NCBI): domain Eukaryota; kingdom Viridiplantae; phylum Streptophyta; class Magnoliopsida; order Asterales; family Asteraceae; genus Centaurea; species Centaurea solstitialis. Next base: position 12,311,115 of record CM058047.1, on the reverse strand, counting down.
GTTTGGTAGTGGCTTAATGATATAGAAAAAGCAAACTATTCGGTAAGCTTCTAGTATAGAGCTATAGGCAGAAAGCAAAGTTTTTTCCAGTAACTTATTTATTAGCAGTTTAATGAGCTTAACAGGACTCGCTACTTATTCGGTCACCTGTTTGGTAGTGGAATAACAATATAGAAAGTGAACTATTGGGTAAGCTTCTAGCCGAGAGCTATAGCCTATAAGACCATCCACAGCGGGTGGCGTCAAGGGAGTGGCAAGGTGTTGGTACCAGTGGCAACACTACCAAGGTTGATTGGTACCAATTGTCAAGCAACAAAATCGGTACAGCCATGCCGGTTGTGTAGACCACCCCACCCCAACCCACCCACCCTCTCTCTCCTTTCTCTCTATCTCTCTTTTCTTTTCTTTTCTTTTTTTTTATTAATTATTTAAATTGGTATGAGAGTCAAGACCACTGTGGTTGATTGGTAAGGTATTGGTAAGCTGATGCGACGCTGAGATAACAGCTAGTACCATTGGCAACCAACATGACCACTGTGGATGGTTTCTAAGAGTCTGTTTGACAGCAGACTTAATGAAAAACCAACCATATAGCCTCTAATAAGTTGGCATTTATACAAAAAAATGGTGATTTATTTAAATAGATTAATGCAATTACCCATTCCAAGGGCTGAAAGCTCCACCTCGTTGTGCTGTTGCATGTACCTCTGCATGTCAAAATCAAAATCAAAAAACACTTGATGAATTTTCAAAATTAAAACTGTACAAAAACCCTAAATTAGCAGTATTAAACAGAAATTGAAACCTAATTCGGAGTGAAGAAATGGAAATCAAATTGAATTACCTTGGCGAGATTGACGTAGAAGAATAGGGGCTTTTTGGTGTTGGAGACTTGAATTCGATTTTTCTTGTAAGAATCGGATGATGAGATGTTTTATGTTGTTAACTCCATCTGTTATCTCTTCCATTAGAATTGAGATCGAATTGGAACTCAGGGAAAAAAAAACCCTAATCGGGAAAGACAGTTTATCTATCTGCAACCAACCACAGCCTTATTCTATTGGGAAAATAACGAAATTAAAGAAGATAGTGAATGTTACCAACTAATTTCACATTTTTAGTTACTTTTACTTTTCAGAATCTAATTTTAATTCACCTTTTAGAACTTTATTACTTTAAGGTTGTGGTTGGTAAAAATAGATAGCATCCATGGGGCGTGGGGTGAATTCATCCGGGTGATAGTTTTGAGATATCCAAATTTTCGATCTGGTCCTTTGGGCCAGGTTTGAGGTCGGTATGAAAGGATCCAGTCTATGGGATTCACTTCCCTGCTGGTCGGGTTCAGCCATAGGTTGGGTTGGGTCGCAGCGGATTTATGGGATTGCCCAATTGCAGGCCCGATACTACTGGAGCATGTGTGTTAACTTGTCATTCAAAAATAATAATAAATAAATAAGGTAACAAGTATTTAGATTGATCATAAGCTAAATTATTGAAAAGCTACTTAGAATAGTGTTTTAGAAGTTTTTTGTTGTTTTTATACTCGTTAATATTAACTATTATACCCTAATATATCTTTTTCTTTGTCATTTTACGTATCTATAAGCTAGTTTTTGTCAAACATAATTTTTTCATAACCTAGCTTATTAGCTATCAACTAGTTTATCACTAGTTTGTCAAACACAGCTTATATCAAATTCTAACACTCATTAAAATATAGAATGAATTACATTTTTTTTTGTTAGTATTGCTTGGTGTTTTTTTTATCGAATTCTATCTTTATTTTGAAAAAGTAACGAGTTGGGTTCCCATTATTACATTCTTTAACATGTTAGGTCTCATATGCAACCACATGGATCTAACTAGTTAGGGGGGTGTTTGGGAGTGAATTTGGAAACTGTTTATTAAGTTTATTTTCTTTCGGGGAAAGTAATAGGCTATTTTTGAAGTTTTTGGATTGACTTATTTTTCTTTTTGAAAAAGTTGATAAGACGTTTTTAGAAAAGGCAAAACATTTTAACCTTTTGACCAGTGAAATAGTTTGATAAACATTTTTCATCATAAACACTCTCAAACACCCCCTTAATTTATTCAAGGACTAAATATGTTAAAAGCCTACACTCACATGAGCTTAACTCATAAAATATACAACCATAAGGACCTCACTCTTTAAATTGAAACCATAGGTGCATGTTTTATTATTATCAACAATAGTAACAAAATCCATGAAAAATACCAAACCACATAGACGTACAATTTGATGGACCAGTAAAAGCAAATTGTATTTGCTCGGTTTTGACCAATCCAATCGCACATAGTGATCTAATCACCCCGCTATATGTCAACCATAGCTCACTTTTATATTTAAAGCTAACCCACACAAAGGTCTTTCTTTAATAACTTAATGAGTTTGATAAGACTCACAACTTATTCATTTAACTATAAATAACTATTTGATTGTGACTTAATAATGTAGAAATTGGCTTACTCGGTAAACTTATAGGAGTGACAACTTTATGCATAAAGCCAAGTTCTTAGAGACCTACTTCTTCTAATTAAAAAACACGTTTAATCCGTCTATGAAAAACCCACCACAAAAATATCTTTTCAACCCATACATATAGAATAAACACACACAAACAGTTTTATTATTATTAGAAAACCAACAAAAGAGCCCAAAAAACCATTACATTTTGCTAAATAAAAACACGTTTAATCCGTCTATGAAAAACCCACCACAAAAATATCTTTTCAACCCATACATATAGAATAAACACACACAAACAGTTTTATTCTTATTAGAAAACCAACAAAAGAGCCCAAAAAACCATTACATTTTGCTAAATACATAAGACATATTAATTTATTTTGAACAAATTCATATCTTAAAATGCTAACGAAGTTGATAAATTCTATTTCACAATTTTAGAGATAAAAAGTGCAAGAAACATTCCCGTAGGATGAAAGCATGGGTGGTGCCATTTTGAGGTTATGGTTTATGTCACGCAAAAGAAAATTTTCAAATTCTTATAATTGACTTTCAATTTGTTAATAACAAATTAAGGATCTTATTGGAGGTTTCACAAGTAATACCTCCAATTTCAAATATTTATTTATTAGTTGTTTGATTTTTTTTTTTTTTCCAAATGAGACTTTAAAATTAGATCCATGTTAAGCTTGAGTTTTTATGACTGCATTTGTTGCAACATTTTAATAGGTTGCAGTTGATAATGTGACACATATCCACATCAAATAATGATGAATAGTATATCATTCATTATTGATAATGCATTAACATTCACCTTCGTTATTTATATTGAATGTGATATGTGTCGCGCTATCGTTTGGTTCATATAATTTATCCAAAGTAACGTTTTGTTTACAAGATGGTCGTTATTGATTCCAGAAACATCCAGATTTGGGCGTTTACTCTGACAACCATTCAAATATTTTGTTAAATGGTAGACGTTTTCGTCCCTTTATCAATTTTTGTCTTTGTAGGATAAAAAATCCATAGGCACCAAAATCACAAAAATCAATTTTGATTGGATAAAAGACAAAACAATCAATAACATGATAAAAATGACAAAAATACCCTTCATTTAACATAATCTTTTAACAATCCTCAAATGAAGATATCAAAACTGAACGTTTTTACAAACGACGATAACCATCTCATACTTTTAAAACCACGTGAACGAAGAAGTATTATTAAACCCACATAAACCAAAATTTGTAACTTAGTCTTGACGTTATTACGATTAATTATATAATTTCCATTAGTTCAAAACTCGATAATTATTTTTTGACAGAAAAAATAAATCATAATGAGGTGTCCAAATCCCACTTAGTTGTCACTAACGTGGATCCTACGTGTCCAATCTAAGATACTCTTAAACATGTGGAATTTAATTAATTAATTAACTAATCACCAAAACCTTAGAAAATCTTTGGCCTTTATATATGAAAATAATCAAACCAAAGAAAACCCACCCACCATTTAAGTTTCTTTGAAAATTGTATTCGATCAAATCCCACGAATTTTCTTTCATTTTTCTACAAAATAATTCTTGAAAAAATGAAAGAAATCATTGAAAATCCTCTTAATCTTAAATCTCTAAATCATTTCTCACTTCTATGCCAATCAGTTGAAGAATCAGTGGATTTCTACACCAGAATTCTTGGCTTTATTCCAGTTAAGAGGCCTGGATATCTTGATTTTAGTGGTGCCTGGTAATTTAATCCGTTAAATTTAAATAAAATTAAGAATGCCAATTTGAAAACCAGTTTTCTTGATGGTTTTCAATATGTAAATAATGCTTTGTTTTTTTTCTCAAATTTTGATGATGTTTAGGCTTTTTAGCTATGGAATTGGGCTACATTTACTTCAATTAGAAGACTCGGATAAGATTTTCAAGAAAACTGAAATTAATCCTAAAGATAATCATATTTCCTTCCAGGTAAACATATATAAGTTATGTGTGATTTTGTAGTTTATTGTACTCTATTTTCTAGCAAGTAAGACCAATTTTTATAGTTTGTACCATTTCTTGTATCAGCCTATCAGGTTGGTGTAGAATTTGGTTTAAACAATAATTGATCTTTAGATTAGTTGTTAGCACAAAATAAAATATTTTGAGTATATTTATTTTAAGTAGATTTATATAGATTTTCATTCATATCCTTATATTTGTTAGTTTTTTTTATTAGTTGGATGGGTAAAAAAAATTGTTATAGTAACTTTATAAACTTTTCAAACATGCATTAGCTTAAAAATTTATGGATACATATTTGTACATAAAATACAAAAGAATCTTAACCATTTACTAGTATTAGAACCGCGCGTTGCGCGGTAGCGTGTGTAATTTTGATGATAATATGTAAATAGAAATAATCTATAATGAACATATAGCCCGTGGATAATTTACGCCTTGTTTAAATAATTAATTACCTTGCATTAAGTTTTTTGTTTTCCTTTTTAAAAGATAATGGTACATTTGTTGATTTTATTAAGAAAGAAACAAATGTAAATCTATATCACACGGTATATCCATCCACTCTCCCAATATTAAATGGAAGACCCCTCATTTGTTTTTATTTATTTACCGTTATTGTTTTTGTCTTGTACATTGTTGTCGTAGGAAAAATATAGAAGATGAAAATTAAAAAAAATAACAATAAAATCTTAACATAAGTCAAAAGAAAATTAATCTTATGTAAATAACAATTAATATTAATGGTTGTTCATTTATATATAAAAATCCAAAATTGCCGGGGATTAGTCGGACATTGGCCCGGACACCCTTCTAAAAAAAAGATTCGATTATCAAATTGTTGCAGTGATCAAACCTTTAAAATCGCTGAAAGAAACAAACCCGCAATTTCATTAAAAAAACTAATATTAAAAAATATAAAAGAAAAAACGTAAAATTAAATCTAAAATCACAACAAAAATCAATAAGTATCCTTAAAATATGTCTGAAAAATGATTTTGTTGGATAATAACGATTTATAATTTGAAGTTAAAGAATAAATCAAGTGATCCATGGACATGGAGAATAAAAAGTTTACCTGTAAATCGATTTTATAGAAGAGAAAAAAGAAGACTTTTCTTAATGGACAAATCATGATCATGAATATATATGAAACATTTTAGAGGGTTCACCTTTAATAATGAAGCTTAAAAGATTTGGAGGTTTCATCTCTCAAAATAATGAAGACACATTAAGAATAAAAAATAATTAAAACTATTAGTTATTAATATGTAAAGCAAATAGTATGATCATGTAGTAATGATTAACTATAAGGGTATTTACTTATATTTTGCATTTAATTATAATAAATATTTTATTTAGGTAAATTGATTATAATATAAAGTTTTTTTTTCATAAACTAAAGGATTTATATATTGGTATGATTAATTCTTATCTTCATTTTATTTTTTAATATTCTTTGTAATCAGTTTATTATTATTATTATTATTATTATGTTTCTTCATATTCTTTTTAAATATATTGATATATATATATTACATCAATTGTTATGTAAATACAAAATAATCATATGAAATAATAGAGAGAATTAAATTTGGTGTCACTAAGGAAGATAAACGATTTAATTATATAAATGTTTGATAACCATTACATCGATAAAAAAAGAAACCTGAGAAAATTAATTGGGATTTAGATTCTTAGAAGAGACCATCTCATTCTTAGAGGTTTATCCTTTAATATACATGCAAAATTGCTATGATGTCTCATTTTTCCAACAACTAATCTTCTCATTTTCTCTCATTCGATGAACATCAACTCCCTTCCTTCAAAGAATAGACAAAAACAAAGTCATGAAATCAGGTGATTATATATGCAATTATAAATATGTTATACAAAAGTAATTAAAAATGACAATATCAAATACACATTTCTTCTTTATCAAAGATTCGACTTTGTGATTTGGATTCATTTGATTTCCGATGCACCCAAGACTCCAAGAGATAACTATGAGCTAATGTATGAGGGAAATGTAATCATAGATAATAATAACTACAATCCATTAGTAGGATTAGAAAATTCATAGCCATAATTCTAACTACACCACCATACCACATCATTGGATGTGGTGGTTGTTCTTTTAAGATATTTGTAGCTTACAATTGAACGGATTATTGCATGTAGATCCATGATTGTTAGCAAAATCAACAACAACAAAAAGAAATTCTTAAACAATAGATGTAAGTTGTACAAAACATGTAATCAATAAATAAAAGTTCTTACCTCAAAAAGTTATGGAGAAAGAACAAAAACCCAATTTTGATGGAACTTCTTAAACAATGGATGTATTTATATTGTGAGATGCAATTTATGATTTTGTGAATAATAGTTATATGAAAGGTTTTAAGGGTGAATGAAAAGTTGGATAACTAATCCCTACATAATGACTTTAGTAATGAATTAAATTATCAAATAAATTAAAATTTAACCTCATTTAATGAGAAGATTTTTTAAAAAAAAATCAAAATTATGAGAAAAAAGTAAAATATGAATAAAGCATCCACATTAAGCCACCTAAGCAACCTTGGGTTTTACTTTTAATATATATATTGATTAAGTATAATGAATGTTCGACTTGATAAATATCTCGATTGTTTTGTATATAAACTATAAAGCATTAATTATAACAAATTAGTTTTGATAATATTCCATAAATATTAGAATTGTAAAAAATTAGCTCTCATCAATTTTTATAGATGCCTCAATTAATTGTTTTGTATTAGTGGTTAGGTTTGTGGAGTAGGAGTTCAATGGTTGTAAATTGGTAAAAACATGGAATTCAACGTTTGGCTAAAGATACCTTAAGGCTACCCACACCTAACCCTCTCAATCCTCACAACCCTCTCACTTTTTAATGCCATATCAGCTGATAGATCAGCTTTTTTCCAACCCTCTATTTACCCTCCCATAACCCTCTACAAACATTTCCAACTCACACCCAACCCTCCCAACCCTCTCATTATTTAATTTATTTAATTTATTTTATATAAAAATAATATAATTAAATAAAACATGTAATTAATTAATAATAAGACTCATAATTAATTAAAATTAAACATTACATAATTAAATAAAATACACTAAAACATTAAATAAACTAAAAATTACAAGCCATATTTGGCTTTAATCTTCGGTTTTTCGCTTCATAGCATCGTGGAATCGTTTACCCCGAAGATGGCCATGCGGGGCGGTGTAAAACTTAATGTCTTCTTCCATCTAGGTCGTTGGTGAAAGTTCTCCCTCATCGGAAGGGAAAATCTCTTCCTCATGTTCCGGGCCATGATCTTGTAAGGCTCCGAAATTGGGTACGTATTGTGGTTGATAAGGAGTACCCCAATCAGGTGGAGGAAATTGTGGATTCACAAACGGATTAGGAAATGGTTGATAATCGGGTTGAGGAGCTTTTGAAGAACTTCCAGGTTGAGGAGCTTGTGAAGAGCTCCCGGGATGACTAATTGTGAGACTAAAACCTTTGGGCGAAATTTGGACCTCATAATCGGGTGGATATTGTGGATCAAACCCGGTATGCGAAACGTCGACTTTGAAACGGGTTGGAAGGGGTCTCGGAAGGGGTCTCGGGTACCGCCTGACGTTTAGCTTTCATGGTCCGGGATGAAGATATGGGGTTTCGATCGTTTGGATTCATGATGTTTGAAGAGTGGGAGGTGTGAAGAATTGGAGGTTTAGAGTTGGTGTGAAAAAATAAGTTGGGTATAAAGGGGTATTTATATAGGAGTAAAAAATGAAAAAAAAAAGTAAAAAAAAAATAATTTTACCGTTGAAGAGAGCCGTTTAGCAACGGCTCTCCGGAACCGCACACCCATGAACCCGTCGGCTTTCTTCGTCGCCGCACCCAACCCCCTTGAACCCGCGGGGCCCGGCGGGCTATACCTGCTCAAACCCGCGGTACCGGTGCGGGCAGCCTAAGTATGATGAAAATAATGAACAATGAGAGAATTAAGTTTGTGTATTTTGTGGCTTTTTGGTTGTTAAATCTCAATTCTGAAAACTTGAAAATGGTTCATAGTATGTTTAACAGTCAACATTTAACAATTATTAATCAATGTGTGGATGTGTACATACAGTGTGAGAACATGGAAGTTGTGGAAAAGAAGCTGAAAGAAATGGAAA